>PYXC01000453.1:2507500-2572500 GCA_015244755.2 Tenualosa ilisha
GGGCAAAGGCCCAACACACACCATAGCTACACCTCAACGCACAAACAAGATTGAGCAAAGTAGGCCTGGTTACGCCAACAACAACAAACTCACAAAAAACACACCTACAAAGACGGGGGGGAAAAAAAAAAAAAAAAAAACTTTTCTCAAAGACTTGACCAGTGACTCTCTCACACTTGCAAAACAGTGCTAATGTTCTGTTGTAGTCCAGCTGATTTTGTTCAGATTCATGCAGCCCCCACCCCCCCACCCCCTTACCCCAAGCCACCTTGTTATATTCAGGAAATATTGACTTTGAGATGTATTTAATCATTTTTTTTTTTTTTAGATCGTCATGCATTCTCGTTGTACAGTCGGTCGACTCCATCTAAATTAACTCTGTTGGTCATTTTGCTTTTTGTCTGTTTGCATATCATTCTCTCAGAGTTTCCGTGGCTAAAGCGTATAGTGGGGGCACACTCACCAAAACTGTATAAATGTGCAGACAGCGGTAGACTGGGGAGAAATCTACCAGATCTTGTGCTGTTAAAACCTGCATAGAGAAGAGGACAGGGCAGAAGGTTGGTCGGTCATCAGGTCAATTAAACAGGTGCTGCATGTGTGTCGCAGGCTCACAACAGTGTTCCTGTTCAAGACTACAGGAATGACTAAATGCAAGCTAACAAAAGCTGGTTGCCATAAAATTTTGAGAGAACAGTATAGAGAGAAAAAATGCAAAACTGGGCTAAAGGAATATGCACATCTGAGTGTCTTCATCAACTGTGTGAAGCACATAAGGAAATACACGGTAAATGTGAACATATGCAAATTAAACGTTTCCATCGACTTTAATCACATCATACCTTATTTGCATCAGGACTTAATCCACGCCCCTCAAGTATATCATTCAATTTATATTCACATTAGGGCACTGATGCGACTTTGCAGGTGTTTCCAACTGACGATTTCTTCTTCGCAAAACTTAAATGCGCATTGTGCGTTTCTTGAGTCTTGAGACTTCGATTTTTTTAATGTTTAATGTTTTTTGCCTGTTATACTGACACACTTGTATACAAACACACACACCCATACAGAAGCACATACACACTTGCACGTCACATACATGCACACAAAAATACATGCACACACAAACACACACACACACACACACCTCTTCCTCAGAATCCTCTTCTTCTGCTCCCTCCTCTCTATCGAGGCCGTTGTGCTGTGTGGGTGTTCTCCCGTTCAGAGAGTACAAGGGTTTGGTGCAGCCCAGGCTGGCCTGCTTCTGCATGGCACTAATAAACGTCCGGTGCTGCTGAGCCTGAAAACACACACACACACACAAACACATGTCGGATGTGAGGATGAATAGTATCTGTGTATCGTTGTGCCAAACCCAGACCAACACCTGGAGACATACTAGACTACTACAGTGGACAGTGTAAAGTACCTAGATGCACATATACCATACACTACTATTTGTGCTTCATCTTTAGAGGGAAATCTAATGCGCTTTCTTAAACACTGAATGTCCCTTTAGATGACAGTGCCTGTTAAATACAATATGAGCCTTAAAATTTAAAAAACAAACTACATTGCAAAATGCTCTCATTACGGAGGAGGAGAATGGGACAGTTTTATGACATGATTTTCTGACATTTGACAATTCTGACAGCAGGTGTCCAACCTGTCTCATGGCCGTCTCTCCGATCTTGTCTGAGTGCTTCCGTATGCTCTCCAGGAAGTCCTTGAGGTCGGACATGGAGATCTCCTTGATTTCCTCCCGGAGTTTCGGGAGCGTCTCAGCCATGATCTGGCAAAAGCGATACTGGCTGACCCGTGGAATGTAGACGTTCTCTAGCTGTTCCATGGTCTTCAGCGCCGCATAGTATCTAACAGAGGAATAACCAACAGGTGGAGAAAGAAATAGAGCTTGAATGGTTGGACTGCGCAGAGTTCGTCTTTGGTTCTATTTCAGAAGAAGACAGACAGATAAAGTCTAAAAAAAAAGAAAAGAAAGAAAGAAAAAAAAAACGAATTGTTATGGAAGTTAGAATCTAATTATTTAAGTAATCTTTCATGGTTTTTTGTGATAATGTGTTTTAGTTTTTTCTACGGCTGAAACTTTTCGAATTAAAAAAGGACATTAACAACAAAAGCAAGAATGCAAGTCACTGCGCAGGAAACGTGTGTTCCCGCACGTGTGAGTCACTGCATCACTGGGCAGGACATGAGCAACATGAGCTACATGAGCCAGACGACCTTGAGAGGACCCCCGACTCATCAGGAGAGTGCCAGCCCCAACAACCACCACAGTGACACATAGACGCTGAGAGTCAGATTGTACACACACACACACACAAACACACACACACAAACACACGCACACACACACGTACGCACAAATACAGGTTGTACATGCAAGCATGCACGCATAACACATTCACACTCCTGCAAACTAGCATGTCCGCAAAAAAACCCGTCTTTGACCCGTCTTAACCACATCCCTGAACCTCTTTTCTCAGTAACTGAGCCAGGGTCATAAAGGCAGGAATTCCTGTTTGTAAATCATGACACATTTTTTGTTCAACCCTTCTGAAGAGAGTTTGCATTTTTCATTCTGACATCATTCTGACTTTTTCACTTCACTCACTTTATGGTCCTACTACACCATGACTCAAAGCGGCTTGAAGCCCAGTTCCCACCTGCAGATCGGCTTGAAGCCCAGTTCCCACCTGCAGATCGGCTTGAAGCCCAGTTCCCACCTGCAGATCGGCTTGAAGCCCAGTTCCCACCTGCAGATCGGCTTGAAGCCCAGTTCCCACCTGCAGATCGGCTTGAAAGCCCAGTTCCCACCTGCAGATCCTAATCAGGTCCCAACACTGGTTCCCAGTTACAGAGCTCTAAATACCCTCTAGTTCCCACCAACTGCTCCTTTAGTATTGAGTACTCTTCAGGAAGTCTCAAGTATTCTATACTGTATTTTAGTCACTGTGTTATAGTCTTAGTACTACATCAAAATCAACGTGGCTGAGCGATACAGTCCTACTATTTAACAGAGCCAATGGGGCAACCATGGCCTACTGATCAGGGCTTGGAACCGAAGGGTTGCCAGTTCGATCCCTGACCAGTGGGCCAAGTGCCCTTAGTTCCCTTGAGCAAGGCATCTAACTCCTCACTGCTCCCTGGGCACCACTATAGCAGGCAGCCAACTGCTCCGGGTTAGTCTGTACTTCACTTCACTGTGTGCTGCGTGTGTTTTACTTATTCACAACTGGGTTAAATGCAGAGACCAAACTTCCCTTCAAGGGATCAAAAGAGTACAGATTATTATTATTACATCTGTGTTGATAGTCCAGGAGATAAACGTTACATCCTTCACCATCTCACCCCCCCAAAGCACAGAGCAAACACTCTTTTAAACGTCATCTAAATTGGGAAGAAGAAAAATACTGTCTGACCTTTACGGGTGCTTTTATTTTTCAAAGTTATAGCCAGCACTGGTGTGAACTACCAACATCATCTCTCATCAAACAGCAGTAAAACTGGGACCATGGTTGACCTAGACAGGGCAGGATGTTTGAATTTGATTTCATAGATATCTTAAGAGGTTTAATTCCTTTTGTGACTATTTTAGGAAATTATTTACATTTCCTTTGACCCTTTAGAGAGCTACTCTGTAGCAGGTGGGGAGCTACTGGTAGCTCCTGAGCTACCTGTTGGAGAACCCCGTTCTAGACTAATGCACATTTAGGAGTATGTGAAAATACCTATGCTTTGGAGATACCAATACAAATGGCCATGTTTGCAGTTTGTGAGGCCATAGACTATAGATGTAAACAAAGCGGTGCGTACAACAGGTCAGATTCACAAGACTTAAAATCCTACCCTTCTTAATCCATAGACTCCACTGGCTCTGTTCCCTACCCCCTAGCATTCCAGCTAACAGCTTCCCACTTCCCATTTTTAGTTCCCAGGTCCAAGGTCCTGGTTCCCATCTTTTCACTTCCTGCTTCCAGCTCATAGCTCCTCACTTCCTATTTTCAGTGTCCTGTTCCCAGACCCCAGGTCCCTACTTCCAGCTTCCAATTCCACACTTCGGATGCCTAACTTCCCACTTCCCGCTTTCCACTTCCATCTCTGATCTCCTCACATCCTGCTCCTAGTTCCCATCTCTTAGGTCCCTGGCTTTTGGACAAGAGACAACACAATCTTATTGAAACCCAATAATTACCAGGCAAAGTCTGTGATTTTCTTTTTACCAAAGGAGCTCCTCTTACAGTTGTTGATGGTTTAATAAACTAACAACAACGTATATGTGTGTGTGAGTGTGTGTGTGTGTGTGTGTGTGTGTGTGTGTGTGTGTGTGTGTGTATGCTGGGGGGGGGGGGTCTGTGACGTTGCACCTTTCCCAGTGGCTCTCAGTGGCCTCACATGTGAAGCCCTGAGAGAGAGACAGAAAGAGAGAAGGAGACAGAGAGACAGAAAGAAAGAGAAAGAGAGAAAGAGACAGAAAGATAGACAAAAAAAGAGAGAGAGAGAGATGGAGAATGAGAAAAGAATGAGAGAGTGGACGAGAGCGATGAGAGAGGGCGCCTGATTAGAAGCATGTCTGGGGCCCTCGTCATTAGCGCACAGTGGCGACACACTGCTCACCAGAGGAGTGAAAGGCGCCAAGGAGGTGGGTGGTGGGACAGCGGGGGTCGGGAGGGGGTCGATGGAGGAGGACACCACACACTGGGCTAATTGCCTCAATTTCGGGCCGAGGGCTGGCGACAGTGTGGCGGCGAGAGCCGCAGGGAGGGACGGAGGGGAGAGCACCACGGCCAGGGTCAACCGTCGCTTTTTAAGGGCGAGTGAGAGGCTTGCACGTTTTTACACAAGATACGTGACAAGAGGTCTACTACTGTCCTGAACTCTTGTCTTCCTCTGCGATTCAGTCACCACACCACACTAACCCCAACAGTCAACCGCCACAGTCATGTCAAACCAAAATGCCACAAAATGAAACTGGAACAGAAGAAAATGACCATACCTTTTAGACTCTAGCTGCTCCTTCAGTTTGCTGTACATTTCAAGGACTGCACAGGAAGAAAAGAACATGTAAGAATCAAGCGGTAGGAAGTAGGAAGTACATTTAACATAAAGACACATACACATATTTTTTATAAACTCCATGTCATTTAGCATGCTGTTTCAAGAACTTTCAACAATCTTCCCTTAGTCCAGTTGTAAAGCTACCATCGCTAACATAAAATTCTACACAGTAACAGTCAACGGTCATCTCACTTTCCGATATGTGTTGATATTTCACAGTTCCTGCACACAACACTGAATGTGGAAAGTTAGATTGAGATTGAGATTATAATTTAACTGTTTGTTTAGAGTGATTATGTGGATATGTGTATGTGTTTGGTGTGGAGTGCTTTGATTTGAGTTTCTCTGTGTGTTTTCAAATAGCATGCGGTAATCCATACTAAGTGCTAGTGTGTGTGTGTGTGTGTGTGTGTGCGTGCGCATGTGTGTCATTAGGACAGGTTTTGACAGCTCTGCCTATGTGTGTGTGCATGGTTCTGAGTGACCATCGTTAAAAGAGTTGTTTGTGTGTGTCTGTGTGTGTGTGTGTGTGTGTATATGTGAGAGAGTAAGTGAGAAAGAGAGCGAGAGAGAGAGAGTACAGAATTGAAGTGTGCATATGTGAACACAATTCAACAAGTTGTGAGTATTCCTCTGTGTGGATAATTGAGTTCAATGGCGTTCTGAAAGCAAGCTTGCTTGTGTTTTCATGTGTCTGTTTTTGCATGTTTAGTGCAAATCCAACAGTGTTCAGAAGCAAGCATGTGTACAAGCGTGTGTACAAGCGTGTGTGATTGTGCGTAACTCTGCACTAGTATGCTTACTTGTCTCTGTGTGTTTAAACTCAAGAATGACTAAGTGTGATTATATGTGTGTGAGCATGTATATGTGTACCTAAGTAAGTGTGTATCTGTGTGTATGTATGCGTGTTTGTGAATGCTTGCAGCTGTGTGTGTGTGTGTGTGTGTGTGTGTGTGTGTGTGTGTGTGTGTGTGTGTGTGTGTGTGTGTGTATGTGTGTGGGGTCGTGCCCTAAGGTCCTCACCCGGGATACAGAGCTGCAGCTTCTCCACGGTGGTGGCCATGTTCCTCTGTTGGAGCCGACAGCGAATCACCTCCTCCGTTTGGGCCGTCACCTTACATAAGGACCAGGTCAGAGAGGGTGAAATGCCCTCTGACAATTAACGGCACCATCCACCCCCTCCTGCACCTTCAGCAACCCCCACGTACCCCAACTCATTGTCCCCGAGCCTTCACTCGTTTCATGGTTATGGTGGCCCCCTCCCCAACCCACCCAGATCTCCTCCTTTCATATCTGGTGGCGCCACCACACACAAAAACACACACATACACACACACACACACACACACACACACACACATTCACACACATTCACACACACAAATATACAAGGAAGAAGAAGAGGAAAAAGCCCATCGCAGTGGGGAACTGTACCTCTCTCCCAGCCTCCTGAAGTCTTTGATTAGTGTCCGTCACTTGGCCCTTAAAAACATAATATCACTTTTGTTAGACAAATAAGCCCCCACAATCCTCTGTTGTAGCTGCTCACCCTTGTAATCAGATCATGCTTCATGAAGGGGTACGGACAAAGGCGCGCAAAATTCAAATTAAACGCGCTGCAGGGCCTCGAACCCGGGGTCGGCCCGGACGCTTTTATGCACCGTAATCGCTTGTGACAGCCCCTTCCAACAGATTCTGTGACAAACTTCTCGATTTTACTTGGGGATTTTTGAACTCGGGCTGCTCCCCTGTACCCTGTCAAACAATTCAATTCAATGACCCAATTGACCACTGGTCCCCTTCTTGATAACCTCAATGAGCTCTATGCGCCAGTCTTTGTCTGCGGCCTCCAGTGCGCGGGGCATTTTTCTGGTAATTAAACATCGGGGCTCTCTCTCTCTCTCGTTTCATTCGTTCCTTCATTCGTTTGCTCACTCTTTCTTTCTTTCTTTCTTTCTTTCTTTCTTTCTTTCTCTCTTTTTGTTTCTCTTCTCTTCTGCGGCACAGTTGAAATGTGTAGACACTGGGTGGGTTGCCTCACATCACAGAACACAGGGACCCCTTTTCCAGAGCCCTGGATGAGCGGGGATGAAGAGGGGGTGGGGGTGGGGGGGTTAGAGTTGGGGTGGTTCTGGGGTTCACGGTTTGGGCAAGGGGGGTGGAAGAGGGGGTGGTTGGGGAGTCAGTGTGTCCATGCAGGTGCAGCGAGGGACCTCAGGGCCAGGCTCTTTCCCACATTGTACCACTCATTAGGTCATCGTAAGAAGCATGAGCGTGAATTATGATTTATTAAAAATCTCATTAAAATCCTGTCGGTTTTCCCTGGGACCGAGTGGAGTGAATGAGACTGAGAAAGAGAGAAAGAAAGAGAGAGAGAGAGAGAGAGAGAAAGAGAGAGAAAGATAGAGAGAGAGAGAGAGAAAGAGAGAGAAAGAGAAAGAATGAGACCTTGTTTGACATACTCGTTATCTGAATATGCGTTTTTTTTATGTAACACGCAGCTTGCGTCTTAATTGCGGCCTTTCGACAAACCAGCCCGCGTTGTTTGGTGCGTGCAATCTTGCATTGAGTCGACTGTAAGGAGAGCTAACGAGAGTTTGGCCCAGGCCACCACACCATCTGAGGGACGGAAAGTCTAGTGCCAAGGGCTGGTCACGAAACAGGCTTCAGTCAACAGACCGCATAGTTCCCTTACACCACTGTGACCATCCTTTGATACGACTAAACTAACACTAAAAACAAAACATTTTTACTTTAAAGGCATGGGATTTAAGAATTTTGGAATGTTCCATAAATTATTTTTCGCTTTTCCAGATTCTACATTTTTTTTTACTGTTACACAATGTAATTGACCTTTCAGTGTAAGGTTCTTGGGAACATTTAAACCACAGTACACAGAGATGAGTGGTGTAACATGGTGTAACAAGGTTGTGTTCACCCTACCTACCCATGATTCAGCCTAAGGTCCTCAAAGTATTGGGTCAGGGAGTCATGGTACCTTTCAGGTTTGAGCCAATATCAGTATTACATCAGTACTGCTTTGGTACACATTCTCACCGTTTGGTTCCAGCAGTCCACAGCATCTTTTCTTGGTACTTTACGCTATCTGAACCTGTCACAGTAGCAGGTACCTGGTGGCTAAAGAAATGAGTAAGGCTACTAAGCTCACACAACATTTTATACTGTATCTTACAATAGACCTACTTGTTCCAATATAGCAATGCTCTTAATGCACAACTGGATTAGGGTAAATCAAAGGTGGTACGTTATTGATTTTGTATAGACAGAATATGGGTAGTCCTTGTGTAATTTGGTCAGTACCATTTGGTCACTGACCCAATCCTAGATATTCGGGTCAGTAGCCAACCCTAGAACATGATATTAGGAAATTGGACCAAATGCATGCTTGACTCAAACTTTTCAGCAAACAGCAAATCCAGGACACAAGGAGCAGATGAAAAGCCAGGTTCCTTAACCACTACACTACCACCTCCCCATGTTTGAGTGACAGGAACACAAGCCAATTGATGATGCTATGAAAATACTGTTTGGTTCAACTTTTGTTTTTCATTTTTTGATCGATCTGTAAGAATTATGACAATAAAATGCATTTTCATGGAGTTACAACTTAGTTGACTGATGGCAATACAGAGAACAGAGATATATTCAATATGTCTGAAATAACATAATTTAGAACTGCTATCTTGTAAATTATTATAGTTTTTTTTAAATTGAAAACATAGACCCTTTCAAGAGAGTAAGCTGTTCCCAAGGGGTTTCTGTTTAATGTTATCCTAACATAGCTGAAGCAGTTTGTTATTTTTTACATTATTTTTTATTTTTGTTTTTTTTTTTGTTTGTTTTATTTTTGCTCAAATTAGACCCAGGAATGACCAGAGCACCACAGCGTACCTTTTTTGAGATTTATTTGGTGCAACAAACAACGTTTAGACGCACAGTGTCTTTATCAGAGTCATTGTTTCTGTTTTTATCGATGAAACAGTCCAACAATTCTTATCTGTCCTAATAAACGAACACAAGGACCATACAAGCCCCCAGATATAATTTGCATGATTCCAGCCACTATTTCAAAGTAGGTTTCCCAGAACACAAAAAGCACACACCCGTGCGGTCCCATTATAAGGTCCACACACCAGTAAGCTCCCATTATTATTACCATCCCTCTACTAAAACCAAACTTATTTGGGAGATTTCCGGGGTGTAGACCATTACATTTTTGGATCACCAGAAACATTAAGTAAGGCCCTGTAGGCTGTGGCTCACCATAAGCTTCTCCGCATCTGCTCGGACTTTGAGGAGCTCTGTGATGGCATCCACGAAGCCCTGGTGGTGGAAGTTGCACATCTTCTCAATCTCACGGTCATGGTTGCGTATCCTGGCATCCAGCTTCTCCATGAAGCGCTTGTGGGCATTAGGCTGGTCATCATAGACAGATCTGAGAGAGAGAGGTAGTGTTGGGTATTAAAACATCATTACCATGACATTTATTTGCCGATTCAACATCTATTGCTGACTCTGTGTGTGATATGTGAACTTATCTGCAGTCACAGAAACAGACATTTATGTGATGTCCTTTGAGGCAAAATTAATTCTCTGTCCACACACCACAAATCACAAGCACAATCAGATATGAACAACAGACTATTCCATGATAAACACCAGACCTACCTACCAGACCAGGCTAGCGAGTGAAAGCTCATCCATCATCCAACCAAAGTGCTTACTGTATCATTTCTGAACCAATGACTGAGCTCATTGCTGACTGTGCCTGTGAGTGACAGCTCTCTGGCTGTGGCCCCGGGGTCTGAACAGGTGCAGTATGCTTCACACTGAGGTGAGACATGGCAACGCAGCATGAATCCTGACCTCTAAAAAAACTCTCTCTCTCTCCCTCTCTCTATCTCCCTTTCTAAACAACTGCCCATATCTCTTTTTCTCTCTTCAGCAGGGTTGCATATCAACCTAAGGGTAAAGACAAAATTACATAGTATTGATCATATGTATTCCTGATATGTGAAGTATTGGTTCACACAAAATCAAAGTATAAACTTTTAATATACACAATGAAACTTCTTAAATAAACTAATTGCACACAAAATGGATAGCGTGCATGAGTTTTTTCCGAGTTCCTTAATGTATGCAATTTATTGTGGGGTATCCATAACGATGATGAAAACTGGACACCAATTTATTATAGGGTACCTATAGCAATGATGAACACTAAGTAGCAATGTCAGTGCCAATATCAGTTCAAATCTTAAAAAGTATCCAACCCTACTCTTTGTTTCATTCCCCACTCCTCCTCCTCTAACTGTGTGTTCACACTAAATCGCTTTTAGCAACGCTGCTAAAATATCGGTGTTCGCTCATGACACCCTTATTTCATATGACGAGACCACTGCGATATATCATTTACAGCCAAAATGTATCATAGCTAAATTTTTGATCGCTCTAACTTTGTTGCTTGTCTCTTTTGTTACTCTTGTCAATAGAAAGTGAATTACTTTGGCTGATTTTACAGCCTTAGTAAAGAAAAGCACAGTAATGCTTGTTGCTCTTTCCCTCCCTCTTTCTCCTTCTGTCTCTCTCTACCTCGCTCCTTCCCTCTTTCTCCTTCTGTCTCTCTCTCCCACGCTCCTTCCCTCTTTCTCCTTCTGTCTCTCTCTCCCTCGCTCCCTCTCTTTATCGCCCACCATCTCTCATGCTATTTTCTTACTTCATATCATCCATACATCTCTTACTCTCTCTCTCTTTCTCCATCTCTTTCTCTCTGTCTCTCAGTAGTTTTTGGCCAGGGCTCAACAGTTCCAGATGGTTGAGGGAGGGCCTGACAAGCATGGAGTGTCAGCCAAGATCTTCGTCTCAAGACAGAGATGGATGACTCAAAGATAGAGGAAGAGAGAGAGAGAGACAGAGAGAGAGAGAGAGAGACAGAGAGAGAGAGATAGAGAGAGACAGAGAGAGAGAGTGAGAGAGAGAGAGAGAGAGAGACAGAGAGAGAGAGAGAGAGACAGAGAGAAAGAGAGAGAGAGAGAGAGACCTTCTGAAGCATAAGGTTCTGATGGCCTATTTCTTCCACTGAGAAAGCCAGTTCTGATATCTTACATTGTGTGCTTTTTGACATAATCTACAGACAGCTACACAATCTAATTGAGAAAATGTGTGGGTTCTCATAATTCTGACGTCACCAGTGCAACTGCATGAACCTTATAAACAGAAATTCTGTTCAATATGCATACCACTCTGTTAGGGCCACACAGTCTCAATAGTCTTAACACATTATTGCATAGTTATATTGTGGCATATGGTGCAAGACATTAGAGTTGAGGATCGGATTTGATTTTTAAGATCAGGATTGTGTAAAAAGTCAATATTTATTTATACAGTGCTTATTACACTGTATCTAAGAGAACATTGTGAAATTACATTGTAATAACGTTTTTTCAGCTATCCAAAGATGCCAACCATGTCTCCTGAGGTACTCAGGCTGGAATAAGACACTAAAAGGTGTTTGGGAATGAAATGCTGCAATGGCTCCCTCTACAGGGCAAAACAGTAAACGACATGGAGGAATGATGTTCAAGAGCTATTCTGTGACCACAACTGAATTTCCACAAATAATTGTGCAAGATCTTGTCTGTACACTGAATCATGTTCAGTTACTGTGAACCTGTAAGGTGCTTAGAGGTGTACCGGTGAGATAGAAAGATACCCAGAATCGTTCACATTTAAGAGTTGAAGAAAAACAAGTTCTCTGTGAGTGTTCACCTCGGTTCAATGAATTTGGGCACACCTCAGATGGATAGTGTACCCACCCATGCTATTATAACATCCTTCACCCACATCACAATCTATCATTGTTAGACTACACATTAATGATCGTTTCTTTAGATAGAGAGAGAGAGAGAGAGAGAGAGAGTGACCTTCCGAGAGAGAGAGAGAGCTTCATCAGTTCTACATGTGTGGTGTTCCACTGAAATAAAACTCATGTCTTTGATCATTCTATCTGGTGGACAGGTCACCATGTGGTCCCATTATAAGGTCCACACACCAGTGAGCTCCCATTATAAGCTTGGAGGAGAGGGAGAGAGGGAGGGAGAGAGAGAGAGAGAGAGAGAGAGAGAGAGAGAGAGAGAGAGTGACCTTCCGAGAGAGAGAGAGAGAGAGAGAGAGAGATGAGATGATGAGAGATGATCTTTGATCATTTTATCAAGTGGATAGGTTACCATCTCTTTTTTTTTAGTACATGTATATAATGTAATGTGTTTTTATGATCCTTTTAGCAAGCAATCCTGTAGTGTTCTGCATGTGTCAGTTAAGCTACTGAGTGTGCTAACAACATGTCCTTCAGGCAATGACTGAAGTCTCTGTATCTGCTTATCATTTCAGTCATTTAAGTGGATCATCTAAGTTGCATCCATGTCTGTTTGAGACTTCTTACAGACTTACAGACTGTTTGAGACTTCTTACAGACACAATCCTGTCAGCTTTTATAGATGACAGAATACAGAGAAATGTGACGACCAGACTCAACTTCACCCGTGTTAGGCTATGTGTTTTCCATTACACAGACACAATATGCTGAAAAGTAAGATAATACTTCAAGTATTCAACAAATTCAAGCATCCCGTAGCAACCATAAAAAGCCATCAACTTGATCCACATGATCCACATCACACACACACACACACACACACACACACTATAAAAAAGTTCAAATTGTGTGCCACTTAAGGGTACCAAGTGGTAAGGTGCGGAAGCATTGATAAGAAAATGTGCAGCAGGATGCTGTGTGACACTACAGCCAGCTATGCCCTATTACCAGGCTACACAGAGGTCAGGAGGATGTACAGTATAAGAGCTGACTAATGTTTGAACTACACGAGGCAGAGTCTACAGGTCATGCTATCCAACCAAACATCAGTAAACATGGGACAGGCAGACGATAGCCGTAGCACATCCCACATGCCGCTCCCAGCTAAATGGCTCTAAAGTCTCTGTGCCCTTGAGGCACTTCAGCAACAACTCAATCCAGATCACTGAACCAAGGAAGACCCAGCAGAGCACTGCAGAGCGGAAGGCTTATAGATTAACAGGTTCAGTTCCTCATTTCCATACATGTAGAGTAGCCTACAGTACACTACAGTATACTACAGTGTACTAGGCTATATGCTGTATGTGGGTTATTCTCATGTAGTAGATAAGATTGTATTCCCATGTCCATTTTGAGTCTTCTGAATAAAAAACACCAATATGACTATCAAAGATACATGACTATATAAAGAGGCCATTAATGATTATGCCCAGTAATAAACACTTGCTGTTTGGACATCGCCTAATTAATGGGAAAACAAAAAAACATGTTGAGCCTTTCTGGAGCACCATCCGGTCATGACGTTCATCCTGTATTTCACAGCAAGGTCATATCCTCACCCTCAGGCTAATGGTGGGTTGTAAAACAGCGTTATAACAACCTGCCCAACCTTAAAGTAAACCTAGATAAAGCACCTGGATAACCCAGCTATGCATACACTACATGCACTGACGCCTTGTGCCCAGCGGAGGGCACTGTTATGCATGCATGTCAATGCAGGTCAATGATCATGTGATTCACAGTCCATTTAGGCCCATTAGTTTCACCCAGGCTATCAGTGAAAAGCATCAGCCTCACTATTGAGCGCATTAATCCTGTCACTCGTGTAAGCACATCGAACCCAGCACTGAGAGTTAGTGGGGGTTTGGAGGGGGGGCTGGGTAGGGAACTGGCTTGTGTCTTTCAGAAGGAATGAGTTCTGAGAAAGGAGTTGAGCTCACTTTGGTGTGTAACACTATGGCTGGATCCCAATGCAACCCTCCCATCCCCACCCTCAAAGACTTAACCGTCATGACAGAGCTTCATGACTGGCTGATGGATTCACTCATTCATTCAAGTCTTTGAGGGTTGAGGGTTTGTGGGTCATTATGGTTGTCATTGAAACCATAACCTCAGCACTGTGGGTGGCAGTGGGTACTGTGTTTATACTGTGGGCAGGAAGTGGCCCTACACTGACATAGCACCCCCCCCCCCCCCCCCACCCCACCACCACCACCACCCATGCCTTCTTGTGCATGTGACAATACTGAATATGTAAATAAGGGAGGCTTCACTGTGTCGTGTGTGTGTGGTGTGTGGTGTGTGTGGTGTGTGTGTGTGTGTGAGAGTGTGTGTTTCAGGAAAGGGTGTGACTGCTGTGCGACACTCTTCACTGTTCAAAAAGGTGTTGAGAAATTATGAAAGAGTTTCTCCACAGGAAGTTAGGCCTACAACATTTTGAAACGGTGAGGAGCCAGAGAGATGCGAATTTGTTGTTACAGAAAGAAAAAAGTTTAAAAAGAAGTCATGAATAAACACCATACATAAATTAGACTTAAATGCTAATTTGAATTTATTTGCATCATCCTAATGTGGAAGCTATGAAACTTTCTTCGAAGGCTCTCCTCGGACACACTACTAGCAGTGCTTTGGAGCGCTATGTTTAATCCGGTTTACCTAACTTCCTGTTAATGAATAACCCTTTGAAGGGCCACTGCTGTTGTTAAGGTGTTCTGAGACGCAACATAAGCTAGTCCGCTCACAGCACGCTCAAAAAGAACACCGCACGGACAGACAAAAATGGAAATGACACGAAAGGTCAACAGAACATGGTGTCATAAGGTATACCTAGTGCGGTAAGTGGAAAAAAATAAGTGCTGCTACCCCCCCCTTATTCGACTGTTGCCAGGTAAATTAGGCAGTGGGTGACAGCAGATCATTAAGTGATATCTTTAAATAATAGAGCTTGTGAGAGGTCCCGGTACGCCGTAAAAAGTCCCGGGCGCTAGAGGTTAAAATTGAGAAGTGCTGGTACACCATACTGGTGTGCAGCGGTCCACTTAAAGCCCCGAGTATACCAGTGTTCCTATGTCATGTTCTTTATGTCATTTTCAACCATCACAGACATGCTGTGTAGAAATGCTCCTAACTGGCTGGACAGACTCCTAAAGTGGGAGTACACTAATACACACAGCACTACAAACTTTATTTATTTAATTTTTGTAAACTAAGTATTGACTCTTGTCTGTTCTTTTGCGCAACAGACCAACACGCCAACACACAAACACTCACTCACACACACACACACACACACACAAGCCTACACATGGAAGCTAACAAATAGCCTAGAGTCAGTGCAGCACTGACTGCCACTGAGAAAGTACACTAGAGTGTTCTGGAAGGTTAAGTGCTTTGGTCAAGGGCACACTTGGCACATAGCGTTAATACGTAAGTGAAGTAAGGGAGGAACACTCAACCCCCTCACACTCTCCCCTCGTTAACCGCATATGTAGTTGCTGTGACTATCACTTCCACTTCCAAAAAAAACACCAAAACCCCTCTGTATCCTCACAGTCTCTCAGCATGAGCCACATGGTCCCACATCAGTGGACCATACACACATAAAGTGAAATTCACTGGTATTAAGCAGATGCTTGTATTCAAATCAACTCAGACGCACAACGTAGGGTCCAGGAATCAAATCCAGGTCGCCAATATGTCAAGAGATAGAACCGCTGTTTCACCACACCCGTCATCTCATACAGACTTCTCAGCACTGACATTTCTCTGCAGTTAATCCCTGTTACTCAAGGATTAACTTGTAGGACAAACTCTTGCACCACAGATTACTTGGGAAAAACAAACAAAATAATCAGATTGTATATGAAAGCCCAATAGGCCTACGCCTTTAAATACACCTATAAAATACATGCTCTGATGCATGGGAGCCCTCAAGTCAGTGATGCCAGATTCAGCTCCATATTAAGTGTGTCAGTGTCACAAGGAGGACTGGCCCACTAAACTTATGAGGTGAGGTCCCAAGCAGCCTGCATTCAGCATCAGTCCACCCAGAACTGAGTTGAGCTTCCTGGAGGCCACAAACACACATGGATGCACGGACACAAATGATCACACACACACGCACGCACAAGATCTACGCATACACGTGTGCACACACACGTACACATGCACGCACACACAGCAGGCCTGCACCAGGCCTCCACACACACCTGATGGGCCTGCAACTGACTTGCTGGCCCTGGCTACTACTTCTGTATTTACTGGGCTACTTGCATGTGTATCCTCTTTTCTGTGTGGTAGGCATAGCCTATTGTTTGCTCCTTCACAAAACAAACTCACATTTGCCTGGCCAATGGGCATGAGTGGTAATAGGACCATAAGGGCAAGTGCCCATCCAGCCCAAATATTGAACAGAGGTGCTTGTGTGTTTACTCTTCTTAAACTATTTTTGTTTCATGAGGTACTGCAATCCTTCACAAATCCTAATTTGGCTTAAATTGGCGGATAAGATGATATTTTGTAATGCAATCCTAAACAGAGGCAAACAAATTAATAAACAAACAAACAAACAAAGCAGACAAGCCAGCAGACAAACAAGCACTAAAACGGTAATCTTGTGGAGTTGAGTTGAAGCTGAAGCTGTGTCGTGTTAAAGGAGGCTTGGGGGACTAAAGGGCAGGACTCAAAAGCCTGCGCCTCCTTACAGCACTGCAGGGCAGAGAGATGCATGCGCCTCCTTACAGCACTGCAGGGCCATGCGATGCATGCGACTCCCTGTGGCACGGCAGGGCACGCACCTCCTTACAGTACTGTAGGGTGGAGAGATGCATGCGCCTGCTTCTGGCAGAAGAGGGCCAAGCGACATCAACCTCCTCACAGCACCACACAGACAAGCTACATGCACCTCCTAACGTTGACAGCAGGGTTAAGCTGCATGCGACTCCTCACCTGCAGGACCACTGACTGTTAGAGTTCGGCAGGAAGGTGAAGAAGCTCTGAGTAATGTCTCTGGCGTTCTGAGTAATGTCAAGCTGTGCATCTAGGCTAGAAAATAAACCTCAGAGAGAACATGCAAAAAATGAGGCCATACAGAACATGGCTATACAGTGCAACTCTTTTGATAGAATGTGGGTAACACCAGCTCATGTGAAACAGACAGCCATACAGCTCACAAGTCACAAGATAGCATACAAGTCATGCAGCTGACCTATAACTGAAAAGACCACAAAAACTACAGAAGCTGCGTTGCTGGTCACCTTGAGTGTCATGGTCTTTGTTTACTCTTAAACAACTCATTATCACACACTCTCACAGACAGACAACCACACACACAAAGAGAAATATACACATACAACTATGCCAGTATAGGATTATGGCAGGGAAACGTCCTGGCTCCAAAACAGTTGCATCCTATTCTCCTCTATATGAAACATGAATGATGAATGACAACACAAACATCAATGCAAGTTCAGAACTGTAATGGAAACACAGCATGGTAACAAAATCCATTACAGAAACTGAGGGAGACGTGAACAATTGATGCTGGGGTTGCCCTTAGCAACAGCTGGCATGTTACCCTGACTGACGAGACTACCATCAAAATATGAAGGACTGCTGTTAATGTAATGCTGGATTTTTTAGACAAGGGAAAGACACACTTCCAATAGGCAGTCTTTATACTGGTGACCTCTACTGTGACAAGAGAAGCTGTTTTTAGCACAGTGCAGTAGGCTACACACCTACTGGAACATACAGATAAAGTCTTCAGTAATTTAAAGGAGAAATCTAGCGTGATTCAATCTATATCCCTTTTTTGAGGTCACTGAGTTCTGTCGTAGAGAAAAAAAATGAGAAACTTTGATAAAACATAGACCGAGCACCAAAACCGGCAGCTCATGTTACCTGAATGGGGCATACTTTTTCCTACCGACAGGACTCGGCAAACTCAAGCAAAAGGACTATGGATTGACTCACATCAGATTTCTCCTTTAAGGACAATGGTAGTGTAGTGGTTAAGGAATCAGGCTAGCAAGTTAGTAGCCTGAAAAATTGTGGGTTTGAATCCCAACTGGCACTGTTGTGGCCCTTGGCTGAGGCACTTAACCCTAAGTTGCTCTAGGGGAGACTGTCCCTAAAAGTAATATAAGTCGCTTTGAATAAAAGCGTCTGCTAAATGCATAAATGTAAATGTTAATCAAAGCTTTGCTATTGTGAATCTTTCAGCTATCCAAGTAGGCCAAAGCACAAATGTGGCCTGATCTTTAAAGCGTGTCTGTTCTGCACCCCCGTGCCCCTTTGCTCCACCCCACCCTCCTGCTCTTCTGGACTTTTCCATGAGGGGTGCCCAGCTGTGCCCTTCCAACTTTACTTTGGCTGAGTGGCATCCTGTGCTCTGTCAGCACAGGCCATGTACCTGGAAGTCACGAGGGGGAGAGGAAGTGTCTGTTTCTGTTTCTGTGTGTGAGTGTGTGTGTGTGTGTGGTGGTGATGGGACTGTATGTATATGGTCAGACTTGACTTTGGTATTGTGTGTGTGTGTGTGTGTGTGTGTGTGTGTGTGTGTGTGTGTGTGTGTGTGTGTGTGTGTGGCAGAGGGTTAAGGCTGTGTTATATCTTTACTGATTTAAAGGCCCGACTTTCTATGCTCGGTATTGCGCTCAATAAAGACCGATGGCTGTGATCACACTGCTGCGCACGTGCGCACACACACACACAGACAACCTATGTGCATTACACATGTAGAATATCTTACACAAGCACACACAGACTTTGTATACATTGTATAGGACTACTGCATGCACACACACACTCACAAACTCACACACACCACTCATGCTTAATAATAAAATTACTATGAACATTCACTCCCAACTCCATATTGAGTGTATGGCATGTGTTTGCCATTTGAAAGTACATATACAGTTGACAATGTGTGAAATAGGCCCAGTGCACACCCACACGCTAAAACACACACACACACTCAGATAGATGCAAGAGCGCGCACACATGCACAGACACACACACACACACACACACACACACATATTGGATGCCAAAACACACACACACTCACACACACACACACTCTCTCCCTCGGTTATATGCACACACACATACACACACAGAGAGATGCACACACACATGCTTTCCTATCAGCAGTCTAAAGCTGGAGTTTCCTCCTTCCTGTTGTTCTGGTCAGTGCAAAACCAAAAGGTTCACTCTTCCTGTCTTGTCCACTTTGCAGCAGCTCAGCTGTCAGCTCTGATAAAAAAAAAAAAAGAGAACCAACACACACTCACATGGACAAACACTCACACTCTCACACACTCTCGCACAAACGATGCAAACAACATAACCAGAGGCTTTTCTCTCCATCTACCAAACCAACACTAAACACAACTTGCACATGTCCGCCATGCTAAAGCAACTATTTGTTTAGCCTATGGTTGCCTCAATACTAACTTTTTTAAAGAAATATTCTGTCAATAATGTGTTGCTTTAAAACCTGAGACATAAACAGTAGATAGGTCATGAAAACTAATGACACCCAAATTTAAAAGGGGAACATAAACCACTGATGTTAACACAAACGACGCATCTTGTCACTGCTATCCGCTAGCTGGCTGACAATAATAAACAGTGAGAATAAGCTTTCTTCATTGGGACCACAGAATAGGATAAAATGCTCCATAGTATCGCTTTAAAAACGGGGACATAAACAGAAAGTAACAAAAGTAATGACACTAAAATATGAAAGGGAAACATCAAAGCAAAATGATAACTGGCGTCTTGTGAGTGTGACAGGTCTTGATGCTTTAATGTACAAAGTGCTCTTTTGCTTGAAGGCAGACAGCTAAAGTAGTCCTATGCCTGAGCCAGCATTGCTTTGAATACAATTTGACTGGGTCCTGAACTGCAAAGCTCGGGGTTGTCACGTACATGCTACACAAGTAATTGGCTTGACCTCAGATTTGTCAGAGAGGAGAACAAAACGCTTGGCTTTTAGACACCAACACACACACACACACACACAAAGCACACTGAACACTACTATGGCCTGCTCCCTAGCAAGCCATATGTGTCACACCTGAAACCTGCCAAACCAGAACCTATCAGACAAGGTCTGAGGCCAGTCTGTCGGCTGAGAGAACATAGCCAGAAGGCATATCTTTACATCAAGAAGAATTCTGTTGCTTCCGGGCACGGATGCTGTGGAGATCTAAAGAAAATGGCATCATTGCCTAGTTCTACAATGTCTGAATAGAATCCAGAAAATTAGACTGATTGGAAATCAGTCAAAGAAATAAAACAGTGTGTTGAGAGAGAGAGAGAGAGAGAGAGAGAGAAAGAGAGAGAGAGTGTGAGAGAAAAGTGAAAAGACTGACAGGCACAGGCTTAGGCTGTCATTGTTTCAGTGCTCATAAGCCTTGTTGCTTGGTGGAAAAAAAACTGTTCTGGAGTCTGGTGGTCCAAGCCTTCAGACTACAATATCAATGGTAGCAGCTGAAACCGTCCATGACTGATGGCAGGGGTCGTTACTGATTCTTTTGGCCTTCCTGATGCATCGCAACTTATACAAGTCCTGGATGGAGGGCAGATCACATCCACAGATGCTTTATATGGCTGCATGATCAATCAAGGATCAAAGATCAAGGGGCTTATTTGTCACATTCATTGAAATACTAATGTCAATGAAGACATGTAGTGAAATTGCATAATTACAGTATTAGCACAATAAAAGAGAAAAAGAAAGATACAGCTAAAGAAATAAATAGCCATTAGTCCATATTGGGAACAGGATCCATGTAGCCTACAGACCCAGACATGGTTAGTCAGTTTGTGCTCAGCACCTTCCAGAGACTGTGGCTGCTCTGAAGTCATTACAGAGGAGCGACATCGCATATGGGATAGGCTATCGTCTTCAGCCAAGGTGGTTATGGAGATGGCATCACTTGGCCCACCCATATGAGAAGGTATAAGTCGCATTGGAGACTACCGCACAGCCAAAATGATTGGTGGGCAGGGCCACCTTCCTCCGAACCTGGCCAACAGAACGTAGCCCTGTGCAGGCACATGGCCCCGACTCAAACCGTGGGTGAACGATCCTACACACTGCTCCTCCACGTCTCACCATCACCTTCACACCCTCAGCTCCAGTTTCCCTCCACTCTGTCTCTGCCACAGACAGCAAAAGAAGACGCCGCAGCTCCAGAGATGGAGGCACCCGTTGGAGCTAGAGCTCTGTCTTGTAGGACAACAGATTAGTCGGAGCACGTTTTTTGAATGCAAGCGCTCCGTAAAAATACCAAACTAATTTAAACTTTCCAAACTGTTGCAGACTGGCTAAAAACTACACCAAAAGTAACAGAAAATTACAAGGCATGATCCAGCACAATGCTAGTCACAAAAGATGAAAAGAAACGTGAAAAACAGCGGAAAGGGTAAGAGTGGGAGCTGCGGTATCAGGCTGCCATGGTAAGCGCCATCACCATAGCAACCGTCAGAAGTGATGCATCACTTCAGTTCTAGAATCTTTGCTTCTAACAGTCTGGTTTTCCCAGCTAATGTTGCATAATGGACACACAGAACAAAGCTCAGCACAAGTGAACCACATTAGCAGAGACAACAGACCCACGGCATTCAGTGCCAACATGACTTAAACTTTGGCAAACATTGGGGACCACTAGTGAGTCACCACCTGTGACTACCACATTTTGATTTAAGCCTCATCAGTACAAATTGTACAAGAGCTAAACTTAAGGAGCATCACACTTTGGGTGCCTATCTTAGAGGCTTGATTTGACAAAGGGTTATATCAATATGGTATAATAACATATCAACAGGTCGTGACAGCACACATGTTTAACAAAATGTAACACATCGAGTGACTACCTGGGGACATGGGGTAGAACAGCACGTACGCTAGACAGCACCTGTCACACTCGTTCCAATCTGAATAGATAGCCATTAGATCGCTAACGTTAGCTTTCCAGGTTATCTAGCATCTAAAGCGCAGCCTTCTATCGTCCCTTCAATGGGGTTTCAAGCCTTTTATCGGAAGGTGAGAGAATGACAAAGCTTTCACAAAAGCTTGACACGCCAAAGACTGTATTTCACGAATGATATCCTACGAACAGTGACGGTAGCTTAACAGTTGGACTGCCAGTCATAATAGTAGTGAGCAGTGGGATACAGTGAACATTGTTTATCATGTAGACGTCCATATTTGTGAAGTTTTATGCACATATATATATGGATGTATACTGTTAACGGGTAAACGTCAGTTTAAACAAGCGCCCAGTCACAGTATTGCCATGATTACTGCAAGAACAGTCAACATCAGCTTGTGCGACTGTTCAACAGCTACACAAACTGATCAACAACCTTGAGAGGCAGCCAGGTGGCTAGGCTAGCTTGATAGCTAACTGTAAATGAACATCAGCCACACCCACGTAATGTCTAAAAACTAAATTGAAAAAACACCGTTATTTCAATGCATGGTGTCAACAAGGCTAAAGAAATGTGCGGCATAATAAGACATGTACAAAAAAGGAACCTGCGCAGCATGATAAGGCATTCTAATTCCTAGCTAACACTGACGTTAGCTGCTGTTGATAGGATAATCAACAGTCACCATAGCCAGGATAACATCAGTCTACTGTGAGTTCCACACAGGCCCAGACCCCGTCCTGGATTAGAAAAAGCATTTTGGCTACTGTATGACAAGACAACTAAGTATATATCTTGCAAGTCAGACAAGAATAAATCCCAATTCACTGATGTTAACACTCATGTGAATCCACAAATGACGCATCATATCACTGCTATCCGCTAGTTGGCTGCCTATAGTAAACAGTGAGCCATAGCTTTCTTCATTGGGACTACACAGAATTGACAGTCCAGCACAACAGAGCAAGATAGGCCTAAACGTTAGCAGTCATGTCGTTAACATTTCAAAGTAGCACTCTGCGTGTAGTTGCCCTGGAACAAAGTGAAGATCATATATTACATTCATCACTGTTTGCTTATAGCACATCTCCACTTCCCTTCATTAGTTAACGATAGCTATCCTGCTAATGTTAGCTAACAAAGGCCTGATTTCTCATCTCTTGTCCTGCCTTCACCGTCCACACACGCCACTGGAAAAAAACACTAAATGTTCCTGCTAATTGACATTTCCTTACCGAAGTGTTGGGCCAACGCAGGCTGTGTCGGTACTTTCAATTTCCTGCAGGATACGTTCATGCTCCGTAATAGTCTCCAAGGTTTCATTCTCCGCCATGTTGGTTGTATTCATCACAGTAAAGATACAGCCATAGGATTAAGCGACAATGCGGGGAGAAAGACAACTACCGCGACTGACCGCTACGAGGCGACATAATGGGCATGTTACTCCATAGACTACTACCCTACCTCGCTTGACTGCGCTCAGACGCAAATGCCAGATCTGCTGCGATCAAACTGTGTGTGTCAACACACTGCACGCGCACACACCCTGACACAAACTCACACACACATCAAATAACACGCGTTTTTCAGAGACGTTTTAAATGCATGTCGTAAGTGTTGCTAAGTGTAAGAGTAAGAGTAGGTGTAAGCGTGTGGACAAAGATGGACTTTCACAGTTGTAAATGAAGATGGACTGAATTAGATAATGAGAGGCCTGCAGTGTCATTTTTTTCAACAATTATATTATAAAGATATAGCCTGAAATATAAATAAATGTATATCATATCATAGTTTAAATTGATAGAATATTTGACCATAAATATCTCAACCACATGTGTTTGGAGTCACATGTGTTTGGAGTCACAGACAAGCAGAGGCTTGAAAGAAGCAAGAACTGCCCTTGGAATTTTAAACTTAGTGTTACTGGCTGTTTCAGATCACTTAAGTTCAATTTCAATGACGTACAATAAGCAAAACTTTAAATAAAATTTAAATCAAGGCAGTGTACTTAACAAAACCTATTTTATGAAATGATGTCTGCATAATATCACAAGTTCCTGAACTTGCATGCATGTTAGGTGTGAATGAGAGAATTCCGAGCCATACCTCAGTGTGGTCCCCAGAGGCAAATCAACAGACTCCAGCTCGGCTAAAACATTTCCATAAACCTTCTCCTCACGGTCGTCTTCCTCAGGTGGGTCTGGTAAGGCTTTCATCGCTTTGTTCTCCATGTCTTGAGCCCTCTGGCTGACTTACTTTGGCTACTAGTGGAAATGCACTCAGTGCGGACTGTGCCTCATAACTACTATGGTCAGCAGAAAAACAGGCAGCCAAGGGGAAATAGCAACCTTGTGATCCAGGGAACTTTGAATCCAACAAAACACACTCTATGACTTTCTTTTGTTAACTATTGTCACTCTTTGACTTTATTGCCATTCGGATTGGTGTAAAGTATGAAAGCACAGCACAGTAATAACATTATTTCAGACTTAAAAAAGCCCAATCAATGTAATAGCTATAATATTGATAAAAAAAAATGCCTGATATAAACAACTGTATACTAACTTGATCCCTGAAGGAAATTCTTGTTTTCCATTGTACCATCTGTGATTAGTAATCACACACACAATGAGCACTGAACACTAACATGGAGCATTGGGCAGCCACCGGTCAGGAACTGAACTGGCCACCAAGTCTAACTGCATGAATAAGGCTGAATCACTGCACATTGCTTGCTGTAGGATATTCAACAGGGGATCCTCAGAAGTCCTGCAGGAGTTCACAACATTTTCAAATATTTTATTTTTTTTAACAAAAACGAAGAGAATATTTACACCATTACATTTATAACTTTACAAAGTACCGTAGAAGACAGGCAGATGCGTTAATGTTGATCTGGTTTAACCTACTTCTAACTTAACTTCACCTCCTCCACCGTGGCTCTATAACCTTTGTTGTAGGCTTCTAGTTGTCTGTATGAGTTGCATATTTGCTCAATGACATATTGACTGTTTGGCAGTGAATTTCTGAACCGGAAACAAGCTAATAGGTCTATGTCAGAGAAATCATTGGAGAAGAGTTACAACCTGGAAAGCTATGAATTACTCAGTTGAATGACAACTCTCATATGAGATTATACTAGGAATTTACCATTATGTTAGGTAAGCTAAGAGGTATAAGTAAACTAATACAGTAGTAATATTAGCACAGAAGCATTGTGGGTGTATGTGGTGTAAGAACTGTAGTCAGAGCTCGATAGTTGCCACTGTGTCTTGAAACATAAGTGAGTGAATTTCTTTTTTGAATTGTGTTTAGTAATTTTGTAAATGTCTTCTCAGCCCTTTCACAGGCTGTTATTACCTGGCACCTCTGCTGGTTGTTTGGGTTAGGAAAATCCACCCAGACAATTCACCAGTGGATGGCGCTGTTGCCATTTACAAGGTAACCTACTCTGCATGCATTTATTTGGTTGTCCAAAATGTAAATTTTGAGTATGTAATCAGATACTCAGGCCCATAAGAGTGGTTTTGTAAGTGTCTCATGGCCCAAGGAACGATTGTAATCTACTTTTATTTTATTTTATCCACTGACCACATACATGCAGTATTTCCTCAGATAGGGGGTTAGCTGGCTACAGCACCTTAATGCTCAGAATGAAATCGCATAGGCCTTATTATTGTCATAATGAGGCTTCATGACCCAGATAAGAGTAGAAAAGTAAAAAATAAAATACGATGAAAGTTATATACCTTATAGTGCTGTAATTTTTTGATGAATAAGCCTTTCTACCGTATGAAGCCAATTTAGATGTCAGGAACTCATCCTACACGTCAGGTGGCGCACTATTTTTTCCACTGAACTCCTAGTGCGCAGGCGGAGTAAATTAATGATAGTCATATCATGTGGATAAGCATTGCAGCTGAACTGCACTCTCACGGTGACACTGTAAACACATGTTATATCGGCGTGAAGTAGATATATTCTGACGTTAGACCTTCCCATCATGCATTTGCACACTTGCACAACGTGAAAGATGGCAGGGAAAGACAGTAAAGGGGACATGGAGGCTGAATATGCCAAGAGAATTGATCCAACTAAAGAGGGGTTATCGCAGGAACAGATGAAATTTATCCAACAAGTGGAACTCGAACAGTGGAAGAAGAGAACACATAGGCTACGGGGTCGAAATGTCGCCACGGGCCTTGCAATTGGCGCAGTTGTGATGGGCATCTGTATCCTTTTAGTTCTCAGCTGAGTGAGGTTGCACAAGGTTATATGACGATATGTAACAGTCTCCCATACCTTTGTTTGCTTTTATTGTTGTGTTATGACTTCTCTCTGGTGTCCGGTGTAGCTTGTCAGTCGTGGCCAATTGTAAAGTCATGGGTCTGAATAAGGGAGATACTTTTGCTAGCGTTTAGCCGCTGAGCTAAAGTAATATCATGTCATGTAACGTTACTGTATACAACAAGTCTGGCAGGTGACATTTTGTATCAAGAGAACATGTGTTTGACTAAATTGTGCGCATGTTTGAAGTCGTTTACTGAAATGATGGCTCTAGTCTGTAAAGTTTATTAAGTATTTATTAAAATTAGCACATCTTTTCTCAGTATAGAACAACAGCAGAAAATCTAGCAATGTAACTTGCATCCCTGCCCGTATGGAGATGTGTTGTAACGAACATACTTCACTGCACTATTTAACCATGTTTTGTGAGTATGTGTATTTTACTTGAGTTGTTAAAAAGCTGGCAGCTTTAAATTTTACTCCACTACATTTCCTGAGTTAATTGCATGCTTTTAGTCCACTACATTTTCAATTGGCAGCATAGTAACAAGTATCAGATGAATTTGAATTTGGTTGAGCGACTGCAACAAAGTTTTGGGGAAGCCGACTTGTCATTGGACAAGTGCAAACGACAAATTCTCCATTAAACCTACAGAAGTAATGTGTGTGTTGTTAGCTACATGTTTTCAACATGTTTTTCGACTTTTTTTTTAGTCTACTTGTACTTTTACTGTCATTATTTAAGTACATTTAATTATGCATCACTTCTTGTACATAAGGACACTAAAAACAAGATGCTTGTAGACTTGTACTTGTGTAACATGCTAATTTAACCTCTACCAATGTATTTTTTTGGGGGGGTGGTGTATCTGTACCATTACTCAAGTAAGACTTTTGTGCTTTATTCAACACTGGTCCACATGTAGTATGTTGCACAGCAGTATGTCATTTTGGAAAAGGCAACTGTGTAAACCTCTTAATAGAGTAGCCTGATTGCTTTGTTTGGTTAAAAATTAGAATCAAGATTGCTGTTGGTGTCAACTAAAAATTATTTTAAAAACACTCAGAATGTCTTTGGTTTCATTAAAAGTTTAGAAAATCTTTCCACTGGTACACTGCCAATCTAATCAAGGTCCAATTAAGATGCCGCAATCAAGCTGTCGCTGCACATAGACACCTGCTGTTTCTGAAATGGCATACTGTTGTGCTACATACTGCAGCTGTTGGCCAAGGAATAATCTAAGTGACAAGTAACCAGATGGCAGTGAGAAGTGGTGTGAAGCACATATGAAACAATCACTTCTGTGCTGTTTTTGAGAGAATAAGCTAAATACGAAAGTTGAAGCAATACATTTTTGACAGCTATGCGTGTCATAACATTTTATACTTAACGAAACATCATCAGATGGTTACACGTTCTACTCAGTGAGACAAGAGAAGATCATGGATGAAATTGATGAAGAGGCCAGACTCCTGAGAGCGCAAGGACCAAAGACTGGGACCAACTGAGAAGGGCCAGATGGACAAACGCTTCGTCCTGCGCGTTTTCATGCTTGGACATTTGTTTGCACTGACTTTGGACTGAGGGGGGCAGAAATGTTTTTCCTTCGACTGACGATTTGTTCCACCAAATTGACACTAGATGGCGCAAGATATCAATATATAACAAGGCTGTCAGCCCTCTTCTGCAGTCTTCGCCTTCCTTGAGGACTGTGTACTTTGGTGTTGTGAGCTGGTAGTGCGTGTTGATGTTTGTACATAATAGAAAATGCGTTAAGTTTAATATTTCATTCATTGCTCACACCACACTATCAAGTGCTCGTCTAACGACTGCAACAATGGGAATGAAGTAACATCCTTAAAAGGATTTTAATTAAACTTATACATCACTGATTTTAGAGTGTCTTTGCTGATGTTGAAAAGATTATAGAATTAAAGTAATATTAAGTAGTATATATTCAGCCTGGTGATAAAACCAGCCCCTCGTTCTACACTTCCATTTCGTTCAGAGGGTCTGG
Source organism: Tenualosa ilisha (assembly GCA_015244755.2). Classification (NCBI taxonomy): domain Eukaryota; kingdom Metazoa; phylum Chordata; class Actinopteri; order Clupeiformes; family Clupeidae; genus Tenualosa; species Tenualosa ilisha. The sequence goes on from PYXC01000453.1 coordinate 2,535,728, forward strand.
ACATTCGGCAGTGAGATTCGAGTTCTTGCTGGAGGTGTTTCAGCTTAAAAAGATTAGATCAGCCCTTGACTGATAGCTTGCCTTGACTGATGGCATTCTAGCACTGCATTCTGCAACGCCTCCCTCTGTTCACTAATTGGACAGGTTAAAATGCCTCCTGAGACAACAAGCTCAATGGGATCAAATCCAGACTAGCACTGTAGGGAGATGATACACTGGAAGTGCGTAGGAGGCATAGCTAGGCTAGTATATATTGTAAGATTGTTAAAACATGATTTTACAAGAATGAATTACACAATGTAATTTTTTGTTTGTTTTTATCATAGTACAGAAATGGAATCACAAAAGACAAAACACTCAGTCTTGAACTCAAATTATGTTTATTGTATGTACAAATATTAAGAGTTACACGGTTTTCTAAGTATTCAAAATGAGGAAAGGCACAGAGTTAGCGTGGCAATATTGCTAGCAGCTTTGCAATCAAAAGCATCACAATCACCAGTCATTTGCTAATATTCTCATCACATTTTTGCTCTAAAAATAGATAATACTTTTCCCCACCCCAACATCTGCTATGAATACAATCTTTAAAGCATTTCTCAGTGTGTGCGTTTTCACAAGGCAATTATTGAAGGTTCACAGCTTGGAAATACATTTGAATGACTGAATGATTGTTCTTGTCTTTGGAAGGTACATTCAGACTAGTTACTGAGCCCAAACAGATTACCCAGACTGCAGCAGACTGTGGAGTAGGTCTAGCGTATATTAGGCCTAGACTTGGTCCAGCGTTTTCTGTCATTTATCTAGTGTGCAGAGTTGTGTATTTGTGTGTGTATGTGTGGCTCAACTCAACTGAGGATTCTGTCTTGCAATGGTGCAATGTGTCCTAAAGCAACCTCAAACAGGAAAACAATAAGTTACATACAGTTTCACTATGGCTGGTAGCATACTGGTGAACAATCCTCAACTGAAAATTCACTGTGAATTAGAACACATTTCTGGTTTGCCGTCTCTGAGCATGTCATTAAACATGTATAAACAATGCTTTAAAACATATTACAGATTATTTTGCCCCTTGAGACAATGTTTAAAAAAACAAAACAAAAAAAAACGTCTGTCTGTGATGCAAATGTCTATGCATCAGATACCAGCCGTGAAGAAGGAGTTACAATAACCACTAGTTATGACTGGTTCAAAGCGACAGATACATGTCCATGTACATCCATGTAATCTAAGATTAGGACTAATGGTAACTCCTGTCTCGAAGGATTCTATGCATGTTATCCGTATCCACAGAGTAGCAAATTCTAGAATGTGCATTCATTCATGGCTAATCGGGACTGGTTTCCGAGGGTTCATAATCTTATCCCTCATGAGAAAAGTAGACCCCCACACAGAGATGGGTACCCTATATCTATTCAACATGCCATCTCTTGTACTGTCTGACATTAATCAGTCACCCTGGCAATGATTTTCCTGTACTGTGGAAAGGCAGTTGATTTATCCAAAAGTGCAAAGGTGCATAATTTTTCCAATTAAACCATTCTTTTTGGATGTTGATCTGCATAATCTTTCTCGTCTAAGCATGTGCAATTTAGTTTCATTTTCCTCCTTTTTACATGTTAAAGGAGAAATTAGGTGTGAATCCGTCCACAGACTTGTTGTTTGAGGTCACTGAAATTTGATAGAACACAGACCAAAGAGTGATAACAGTAACTGAATGGGGCACAGAAACTCACTTTCAGTTTCAGTTTCCTATGCCCCATTCAGTTAATGTTAGCTGGCTGTTTTCTATTTGTTCTGTATGTTGTATTAAATTTTCACTCTGTGACCTTAAACAAAAGGCTATGGATTAAATTCACACCAGATTTCTCCTTTGATACTGTAGATAAGTCCCTACTTTTACATTGAAATTCTACTGAAAATTTTTGATCACAAGTTATTTGTAGTTTGCAAATAAAGCATAAAACTAATAGACTATGATACATGTAGAAAACAGTTGTAGATGGTCGGTGAAGTTTTGCAAAAGTCAGTGCCTCTATTCATATGTAGTGAGAAATATTTACATTTATGAACAATGTAATCATTAATCAACTTTGCACTATGCAAAAAATAACATTAATCAAAACAAAATATATGTCTTAAGAAGACGAAAGAAACGTGATATCTGGATGTTTACTCTTTGCTTTGGGCCACATCCAAATGAACATGTGGCTTCAACAAGCAACATCTACTCTATCGCAAATATACACCAATATGCAGTTGATTGAATTTCACTTTGCTGTTGGATTCATTCATTGATTCTACAGCAAAAATCTATAAGCAAAACAAAAAGTACAAATGATTGTTATCTGTCGATAGACTTTCTCTCCCTTTGTCTACACTCTTTCTCTCTCACACAGACATAGACACACACAACTCCCCCCCCCAACAAACAAAAAAAGAAAGAAAAAATAGAAGCATGAAACACCTGATCGGCCACTTTTGTTTGCAGGCTTGAAAGTGCAAAGAAACTACAGGAGACCTTGAATGATGTCAGGAGCCTTAGGAGATTCATAGTCTGTCTTTATCTCTCCCCTCTTGAGCTCCTAACATCTTCAAAGGAGAGCAGGAGAGACGGACACACACACTCACACTGGGCTTCCTCTGCCTCAGGACAAACGTTTGGTTTGTGAGGTGCAGCCCTTGGTAAAGCCATTGTTTCAGAAAGATCAGCCTCCAAGCTTTCATGTGTAGCACACAGATTGCATTGGTGGTCCTCATGACCTCTTAACTCTTTGGGTCGTCCATTAACTTTGTGTGTGCACTACGGCACCTCAGAAGAGACCAGAGCGGTACCTGAGTATGCCACAGGGGAAGGGAAAAGGGGAAGAAGGGAGGGGTCTTGGGCTGGATCTGGGCTTGTTCTTCTCCGTAAAGTCACAGAGGCCTTGACCCAGCATCCATCTGTGGCAGTGAAGGGCCGGAGGAGAACACGACGAGGGGAAAAAAAATGCATTGCTATGGATGCCATTTCCTCGTACGTAGGTATGGTACGTAGGTACTTCCTCCAGCGCTGCCATACAGACTCATGGGAGTCCGGATGCTCTGGATGCCAACTGAGGTAGTCCGTTCTAATTGTGCATGAGACTCAGCTCTTACTGTATACAGTATAAGCAAGGAGAAGAAGCAAAGAAGGGAGAAGAGAAGAGAAGAGAAGAGAAGAGAAGAGAAGAGAAGACAAAAGCAATTGAGCTCACACGGTCCAGTAGTTATTGACTGTCTCTCTCTCTCACACACACACACACACACTCTCACACACACACACACACACAGAGGTGTCAGATCTCCTCTTTGTCAGGGGTGGAGACGGTGGAGGCAGAGCAGCTCACCATGCGAGTGAAGTCAGGGGCAAAGGTCATGGCCTTGCCAGGACGCTCCTGAGAGGAGCTACGACTGCTACAGCTGCCGCTGGTGCTGCTCGTGCTGCTGGTACTGCTGCCACTTAGAGAGCTCTTCCTGGCTAGACCTACACACCAATCACAGCAGACACACAGGTGAATATCTACTTGGCAACCAATCAGAAAACAGATACAGAGCTAAATATGACAAGCCAACCAATCACAGCAAAGACAAAAACATTAACATTAACTTGACATCCAATCCAGAAGTTCAAATATATAGGCTATGATTTCATTGTGTTGTAAAGAGAAAAAACTGAAAATAAACAGACCTGTTAAAAAACAAATACTGAGAGTATATATGTCTTATACTACAGTGTACTGCAAGTAGTGCCTCAGTAACTGTTTAGTTATGGAATTTCAAGTGATTTGTTGTATTGCATTTAAACACACAAATGATAGCGTGTGTGTGTGTAGGTTTGTGTCTGTGTGTGTATGTAGGTTTGTGTGTGTGTCTGTGTATGTGTGTGTGTGTGTGTGTGTAGGTTGTGTGTGTGTCTGTATGTGTGTGTGTGTGTGTGTCTGTGTGTGTATGTAGGTTTATGTGTGTGTCTGTGTGTGTGTGTGTGTGTGTGTGTGTGTGTGTGTGTGTGTGTGTGTGTGTGTGTGTACCTGTCAGTGGCAGGACATCGAGTCTCTGGAGGCTGTTGCGGCGTGAGGCCGGGTAGGTGGCTCCTTTAGAGAGGCGCCACTGGCGAGTGGACAGCATGGCGGCCGGCGAAACAATCCCTGCAGGAGGCACCTTCCCCATGCGCTCATACAGCTCCTCGATCTCCCGCTTCTGAGTCAGCTGCAGGGACTGCACCTCACACATGTGTCTGATGGAGAGAGAGAGGGAGGGATAGAGAGAGGGATGAATGGAAAGAGAGAGAAAAAGAGATCATGACAGAGTGAGACAGATGGCAGGAGACAGGGTGATACAGAAACAGGGGTGAGGAGAGAGAAAAAAGGAGGAGAGAAATATTTGAAATTAAGAGTTGGTTATTTCTAATTAATAATTAGTGAATCTTAAATTGAAGTTAACATGGAAAAATAATCTTTCACTTTATCCATGTTGCCAAGTCGACTCACTTTTCTCTCAGCTCTTGAAGCTCCTCCCAAACCTCCTCGACCTCGCTCTCTGATTCGTCGCTGCTCAGGTAGGTAGAGGTACGCATGTAGGTCATCCACAGGTGGTGGAGAGGCGTGGCATATCCAGACTCCTCCCACGCGCCTCTTCCCTCGGCGTCGGGGACGTTGTTGACGGAGAAACCGCTGTCCACCGACGTCCCCAGCAGGCTCAGAGTCAGGTCCGGCCGACGACCCCTCTTCCTGCGACGCCGGCGCTCCTGCTCTTTCTCTTCCTCCTCCTCCTCTTCCTCTTCTTGCTCCTCATCATCCTCACCCTCATCATCATCTACATCATCAACATCATCATCATCAGCTTCATCTTCATTGTGATCTTTGGTCTCCAGATAGAGGTGACTTTGATCCAGAGGAGGAGAGGCTGGCTTGTCACTGCTGCTGCCCACCAGAGGGTGCTCATCCTGGGGAGGGGCTGTTACACTGCTCCCCTGGTTCTGGGAGTACCCTGTTAGGAGGCTTTGGTTAAAGGGAGACCCTGTTATGTGCTCCTGGTTTTGGGGGGACCCCGTAGGCGTGTGCTCACCCTGGGGGGACCCAGCTGGCGTGTGCTGGTTGGAGCTAGTGCCGAGGGGCGAGGGGAGCTTCCTCACACAACCCTGTGGCTCATCGCGAGGGGTGGGATTACATGGGAGAGGGGGTGGGGTTTGGACAACAGCAGATGTCACTGGACAGGCAGTAGGAGTTGGCGGCGGTGTGGTTTTCAAAGGCACCTCCTTGCTGGGGGACACCTGGAAGCGGCCGACAATCACCGTGGGCTTTGGCTCTGCTAGAGACACAGAGCGAGAGAAAAAGTGAGTGACAGAGAAAACGAGAAACCTTTAAAAATCACATTTGAGCAAATTTAGATAATATTAAATTCAAACATTCAGCAACCAATGGGTGGAGAAACAATTAACTATCTTTTTTATTGTTAGCCTTCTTTAGCCTTTAGCCAATCATACTGATGATGACATCAGAACACTGGGCACCATGCTAACTTTGGAAAACCATTCATCCATGCCTGACTGTTTCAATTTACATGCCACTTGCTTAGCTTGTTAAAATCTAAGTAAGTGAGGCCTGCATGTGCCGTGTGTGTGTGTGTGTGTGTGTGTGTTTTGCCCCCGGTGGACCGTGCCTGCTTGCGTGTGTATCTGGTGTAAACACACACTTGCAGCGGGCCTGTGCTGCTGTCTGCACGCACGCACACACACACACACTCACACCCTCAGCCACCTATCTTCACAGTCATTGCAGCCAACCTCAGAGTTATGCAACATTTCCAAAGACTAGGCCCGCTGGGTGATAATGTCCTCATCAGTGGTGATGATGCTTTGTGTGTGTGTAAGTGTGTGTGTGAGTGTATGTAGGTGTGTATGCGTGTGTGTGTGCATGTAGAAGTATGTGTGTACACGCGTATGTGTATGTGTTTTGTGTGTGTGTGAATGTAGGTGTGAGTGTGAGAAAGCATGTACGTATGTAGATATGTGTGTGTTTTTGTGTGTGTCTGTGTGTGTGTGTGTGTGTACGTGCACACTCACACGTTTGGGTGCAACCCTGCCTGCCTAAGTGTGGGCACATCCCAAACCCACCTAGCAAGGGAGGTGTGCCAACCTGGCCCACATCAACTCATCAAGGGCTAATTTAGAATGCATACATAATAAAATGTTATGTAAGAAAGAGAGAAGGCTCTCATTGTGAGTGTTTCTGTGTGTTAGCATGTGTGTGTGTTTTGGGTTGAGTCAGCATAAAAGGATAATGGGGTGTGTGTGTGTGTGTGTGTGAGAGTGTGTGTCTGTGTGTACATGCATCTGTTGGAAAGACTTGTGTGTGTGAGGATGTGCAAATGTGCATGTCTGTAAGTGGTTAGCTGAGCCTCTCTAGCGCTCCGAGTCGTGTTGTCATGCTGTTGGGAGCCAGCCCTCGAATTAGTCCCAGAGCCAAACCGACCCATCTTACCGTTGCACGCCGCGGATGCTCCGCTCTCGGACAATGGGCCGCACGGTTCTGCCGTTGCCAAGGGCGACAGCGATCGCAGGCTAGACGAGGACATCTGTGGGAAGCCAAACCCAAAAACGTAAACAAACGTGTGTTCTTTGTCACTTTGGTTTGAGGCTATTTCATATTAGCTCTTCATTTTGCTGAAGTCATGGAGGTGGGGCATTGGTGCGAGTTAACCGCCGTCCTCCGGAGAGAAGGCTGGGGCCGAGAAACAGAGACATTGTTGACAAGCCGCCGAGTAAACCTAATATTGCATCTGCCAAAAGCAGAGTGTTAGTGAGAGTGAGAGTCTGCTGAAATGTCTCAGCTCCACATAATGGGTTATGAAAGGTTATGGTTATGTTTTGTTTTTTTATGTTCAACTGTCACATCTTTCCATGTACCAATTCGCTTTGACTGCTAAATGCAGTGCTTTTGCTTTGACTGGCTACAGTGTCTAAAAAAGGATGGAAAGCTGGTGATTTTAGTTCAGTTCAGTTCCATTTGATGTGCCAAGGTATGTGGAAAAATGAACAAAGTCTTTTTAAAGTGTACTAGCTAATTCTTAACCAGTGGGAATTCTATTCTATTCAAGTCTATTCTATTCTATTTGAGTCCATTCCATTCTATTATGTTCTATTCTATTCTATTCTAACTGCCCTGGGTGAGTTGTTTCTTACCGTGCTTTCTGGACTGGTCCTCGAGGGGGAGGATAGGGCTGACGGAGAGCTGCCGCCGTCTGATTGGTCCTGCAGTTGCCCAGGCAATGGATGCTGCGTTTGCACCTGAAGGGTCTCCCGAGACAGGGGAGAGGGGCAGTAGAACCCCCCCTGCTGTGGGGGGGACAAAGGGCTGGTGCTCAGGGTGTTCGGAGTGGAGGTTTGCTGCGTGCCTGCTGGCACAGGGGACATGGGGGGGTGCATGGTTGGGCTGTGCCCCCTTGGCATGCAGCCGTACCCAGCCTGGGCATCGTAGGTGTGGTGCTGGTGATTGTGGGGGTACTCTGTGCCCATCGTCAGCCCGGCAGGCATGGGGTACCCGGAGTCAGTGGGCATGGCTGGGGGGTAAGGGGGCACTTGTGGATACATGTGCATGTACCCACCCACCTGAGGGGGCATATGGTGGTGGTGCTGGTGGTGGTGATGGTGTGGTAGCTGGTGGGCAGGTGGAGGGGGGTGGTGGTGATGGAAGCCAGACAAGACTGGAAGGGCCTGTGCCAGGGGAGATCCCAGAGTGGAGCCGGGCATGAAGGAGTGTGCCATGCTCATGGCCATGGAGAGGACGTTGGCCAGGGAGAAGAGAGACTGTGGGTGTGTGTGCGGCGGTGGCTGCGGCCACATGGTCGGTGTGGCAACTGGGAGAGGGGTTGGTGGCGGGGACAGGGGGCTGGTGTCCACCACCCCAAGGGATTCTGGGATAGGGGGCACAGGTGAGCCGGGAGCGGGTGGTGGAGGAGGAGAGGAGAGGGGGAGGGAGAGGGGGAGTGGGACAGCACTAGATGGGGCTGGGGGCGGGGTTTTGGGGGTCTCCAGGTGGCTGATTGGATAAGGGAAAGGGAAGTGGGAGGTGCCCAGTAGGCCAGACATGTGGTAGTGCTGCAGGTGGGCCAGCTTGGACAGAGGCATCATGGGATCAGGCGAGAAGAGCGAGGCTGGAGGAACGTGGTAGTGATGAGGAGAACCTGTGAGAAAACACACACACACACACACACACACACACAGAGGGAAATTTTCATTTCACCTTGCCATTGTAACACCACACCACCACATTATGTTGAAATAATGGCTTCAAATTCAAACAGGCTACTGTTAAGCGCTAAACAGCACTGAATGTGGACACCAAGGGACAAATGTTCCATTTCCATGTTCCATTAAATGTTCCATTACCTCTATGATTCTGCATTACAGCAAATTTGCAAGTTCACTCTTAAGATTCAGACTGCTCGGAACATAGATGAATCATATTTATTTTTTTCTTGTTTATTTTCTATTAAGCAAAATGAGATCATCTTATTTCAAATTGTTGCATCTCAAAAAAAGTTGTCTGAATGCCCAAAAGACGAAAAAAAAAAAAAATCAGAAACTTCAGATACAGGGACGCCTCCAGAAAGTTCTTTGTCTAACCAAACCAGTTCTGCATTTTAGATCGAACAATCTGCAGTGCGTTTGCGTTGGTGGTGGTGGTGACATTTTTGAGTGACAGCATTTGTATAGGATCACTCTTATGTGAAACATGAGAAAAGAACAGGCATTCAAATGTTTCAAAGACGTTCTAGGAAATAAGGAGAACAGATTGAAACAGGCCTCCATACTATGACTCAGTCCATCCAGGGGACAGAGTGTCCCAACTTAACCTGAGCTGAGAGAACACAGCACAGCACATGGGAAAGAAAAGGACTTCTGGCATGAGGCTGACTGAAGGGAACAGTGAAGCTCCCTCCCTTTCTCCCTATACAATGAAAGCTCTCTATCAATCCCTCTCTGTCTTTCTGCATTGAGTCTTGTGTCTCTCTCTTACTTTGGAGTAGTTCAACTTTCCTCTCCTCTCCTGTCTCCTGCTCTTCACTGCTTCTCTCTCTCCGCTCTCCTGTCTTCTCCTCTCCTCTCCTCTCCACCTCTCATTCCCCATTTCCTCCTTCCTCCTCTACTCCTCTCTTCTCTTTCCCTCCTCTCCTCTCCCACTTCCACTCCACTCCATTCATCCTTTCTCCTTCTCTCTCTTCTCTTTCACTCTATCACTGTCTCCTCTCTACTCCACCTCTCCTCTCCTCTCCCCCCACCACTCCATTCCTCCCTTCTCCTCTCTCTTCTGCTCCCCTCTTCTCCTCTCTGCTGTGATCCACTACCCTCTCCTCTTCTCTCTTCTCTTCCACTCTATCACTTTCACCTCCCTACGTCACCACTCCTCTCCTCTCCCCCCCCATCTTCTCCCCTCTCACTCACTCCTCTCCTCTCCCCTCCTCTATCCCTTCTCCTCTCCTCTCCTCCTCTCCTCTCCCCTCCTCTATCCCTTCTCCTCTCCTCTCCTAAAGGCAGGGAGTCCATGAATTCACAGTGTGTTCAGAGAGCTGTGGCTTCCAACCAACATGGCTGTTTATGCAATCCTCCAGATAGTGTCATTACATCACCCGTAGCGATGGTTATTGTAGCGCCACTCTCTCTCTCTCTCTCTCTCTCACACACACACACACACACACACACATACGTGTGTGCACAGACGTAAGAAGGGCCCACAACTTTGTCGCTGCTTTCACCCCCTAACCCTTGATTCCTCACACTTCTTTCACAAGCGACAAAAATGAGGTGTTGACAAACAGGTTGCCGTGACGTCAGCCGTCCGCCAATCAACAGAGATGCCATTCCAACAAGAGCACCTCAGTCTGGGAGACTGAGAGACACTGACACCCCTCCCTTCCTCATCAGCGAGCAGAGGAGGGGAGTGAGGGGTAGTGGGGAGGTGGTTTATGTGTGTGTGTGTGTGTGTGTGTGTGTGCGCGAGAGAGCGTGTTTTTATGTGTGTGTGTCTCTGCATGACTGAATGTACTATATGTGTATGTGTATGTGTGTCTATATGTGTGTGTGTCTGTATCTGTGTGTGTGTGTGTGTGTGGGGGGGGGGGATCTATGCATGGTATGTATGTGTGTGTGTGTACATATGTGCATTTCTGTGCATGGCTGTGAGTATGTGTATGTGTGTGTGTGTGTGCATGTGTGTGTGTATGTGTTTGTTTGTTTTTTTGGTTGTGTGTATGTGGGCACGTGTGTGTGTGGGGCCAGGCCTGTACAGATGGCAGAGAGCTGGAGGTCTGGCACTATAGGACACGGTGTTCTAAAACAAGCCATGCAGCCGAACGCACACAACACAGACAGACAAACAGAGATTTAGTTCTGATGTCAACCCAGATTCTCCTGCAGCTGGATCTGTGTGCGCGCGTGTGTGTGTGTGTGTGTGTGTGTGTGTGTTTTCTCCGAGGGGGGTCTGTTATTTAATGTGTTCTCAAAGCCCTGCCTCCCCCTAGGCAGAGGGAGTTGAGCAGGGCACCAGAGAGAAAGTATTGGGTGGGGGGTGGGGGGGCAGTTATATGTGTGTGTGTGTGTGTGTGTGTGTGTGTGTGTGTGTGTGTGTGTGTGTGTGTGTGGAATGAAAGACGGGGGGTTCTGTGGGTTGAATTTCTTGGAATAAGTTTAGGGGCGTGAGCAAGCACTGGCAGGCAGATGTGGAACTCAACAGAGAGGGGAGGGAGGGAGAAGGAGAGAGAGAGAGAGAGAAGGAGGGAGGAGGGAGAGAGAGATAAAGAGGGAGAAAGAGAGAGAGAGAAAGAAAAAAGAGATAGGAGAGGGAGTGAATAAAGTTACAGTGCATGAGGGGAGTATAAGGTGGAGATAGAGAAAGAGAGAGAGAGAAGAGGGAGAGAAGGAGGAAGGTGTTAGAAGAGAAAGAGAGGGAGGGAGGGATAAAGAGAGTGAGAGAGAGAAAGAAAAAAGGGATAGAAGAGGGAGTGAATAAAGTTACAGTGCATGAGGGGAGTATAAGGTGGAGATAGAGAAAGAGAGAGAGAGAAGGAGGAAGGTGTTAGAAGAGAAAGAGAGGGAGGGAGGGATAAAGAGACTGAGAGAGAGAAAGAAAAAAGAGATAGAAGAGGGAGTGAATAACGTTCCAGTAAATGAGGGAAGCATGAGGTGCTGGAGATAGAGAAGAGAGAAGGAGGGAGAAGGAGGAAGAAGGAGGGAGAAGGAGGAAGGTGTTAGAAGAAAAAGAGAACAACATAGAGGGAGGGAGCGGAATTGCAAGATAGAAAGATAGAGAGAGAGAAAATGATGGCCCCAGAGGAAAAGGGAGGACAGCAATGGAACACCCCCCCCCCCCCTCCACTCCTCCTCGCCTCAAACTCTCTCCTCTTCCTCCTCTCCTCTCTCACACAGACGCCATTCACCACAGCCCAAAACAAGCCGCCCTCAGGTGGGTGAGGTAATTACCCACGAGGCCATAGGGCTCAGAGGGGCGGGCACACAGAGCTGGCCTTTGAGGGGCAGCGTGGGTAACTGGCGCCCAAACTAATGCCAGGGACAATATTCACCTCAGAGAAAGAGAGCAAGAGAGAGAGAGAGCGAAAGAGAGAAAGAGTAAGTGTGTGCGTGCGTGTGTTTTTTTGTGTGTGTTTGTGTGTGTTTGTGTGTGTTTGGGGGAGGTTGGGGGTGCAGGTATCACAACTTTTTCAGTTGATGAGAAGAAGGATATTAAGCCGTAAGAGAGGAAGAGAGAATGTGTGTGTGTGTGTGTGTTTGTGTGTGTATGCATGTGTGCGTCTGTGTGTGTGAGTGAGTATTGTGGAAAGACTGAGCATAAGTGGGGGTGCATTGAACTGGTTTCTGCATTTGTGAGTGTGTTTGTGTGTGTGTGTCTGTGTGCATGTGTGTGCGTGTGTGTGACGTAAGGGGCCTTACCTGGTGTGTTATGAAAGGACTGTGAACGTAAGAGGGGCCGCACTGGAGCACTGACGTCTGCAGTCTGACTCGGGGGAGACGTGCACACACCAACGCCCGCACCCGCTGTGCCAAAGTCAGCTGAGACACACACACACACACACACACACACACACATGCACACACACACAAATAAATATACAAATGCAAACACACACAAAGAAGTGCACACATACAAAAAGACCCACGCACATACAAAAAGACACACACACACACACACACACACACACAAATACACACATACAAAAGTGAGTTTAATCTCCTGCTGTTGTTAATGGGTACAGTATTATCTCTGACCCACAGGCTGAGATCCAGGTTGCCGTGAGGCATCCTCTCACCTGGCAGAGAAGAAGAGGAGTGTGTCCGTGCAAGATTGTGACTGTGCAGGTTTGGCTGCAAGGAAGAAGAACACACACATTAGATTCATACACACACACGCTCCGTATATCTCTCTTTCTCTCAAACACACACACACACACTCACTTTTTCTGTCATTCCCTGCTTTGTTCACAAACACACACTCTCTCTCTCTCTCTCCCTCATATACACATACACAATCACACACACACACAATACCTCATTCTATCTCCGTAAGCTCCCCAAACCACTCTCCCTAAATCTGATTTAGTCTTTTAATCCTGTCAGGATGCCCCCCCCCCCCCCCCCCATCCCCTGTCCAACCGTCTCGCCTCACTCACTGAAACAAACACCACATAGCAGACACTGCCTGACAGCCTTCAGTAAAGCCAGAGAGATGTTCCTTTACCTGAAGGTCGTCTTGCTCTTACAAACGGGCCTTATATTGGCCAGCAGTTGTCAGTGCAATCAGTGCTATAAGCCAAGCCTTCAAAGCTACATTATGGAGTTTTGCTTGATATTAGTAAACAAACTTACACTGCACAAACTATCTAACCTGGATGATTAGTGACTCATCAAAGTCAAGTTCCTTTCCTTTCAGTCTAATAAAGAGTGTTGCTATTGGATAATAAGCCTAACAAATAGTGTTGCTATTGGTTAATAAGGCTAAACAAGAGTGTTGCTGTTGGTTCATGAGGCTAATCTAGAGTGTTTGCTCTTGGTTAATAAGGCTAATCTGTAGTGTTACTATTGGTTAATAAGGCTAATCTAGAGTGTTGCTATTGGTTAATAAGGCTAATCAAGAGTGTTGCTATTGGTTAATAAGGCTAATCTAGAGTGTTGATATTGGTTAATAAGGCTAATCAAGAGTGTTGTAGTTGGTTGTTGTGCTGGACTTTCATTCTGTCTGTAAGTGGAGGCACAGATTCTGTGAATGTTTAGGAAATACATCTGTTATAATTACAGCAGTTATAATAAGAACCTCCAGACCCCAGCACAGTGCTCTGTTGATGGGGGGGGGGGCTTGAATCAACACATAAACAAACACACACACAGCAATACATAAAACACACACACAACACATACAAAACACACACACACAACAACACACACACACACACAAAAAAAAGCCATGCCCACATACACACATACACACAGTAACTTTTTATGGTCTCATAAAGACATGTACATTCACACACAGCTACACACACACACACACACACACCACACACACATGCAGTATAAATGTGCACAAACATGCTGTTAAACTGGTAGACAAACTGGTAGACAAACAAGATGTACACTCCTTAGATAAACAGAACCCCATAACCTCACACTTTAACACTCCCTGTATGCTTTCTAGAGTCCACATGCACACACACAAACACACACACACACACACACACACACACACACACAAACACTTACTCACGTGTATCTCTTACCACCTTCATACAGCACACACACACATGCACACACTCACCAAAATGGCTATTTCCAGTAATTTTCTCCATCTCATGCACACACACACAAAACACACACGCGCAGTAAAGGGGTTATTCTCGGTCAGCAGGTCTCTGGTTGCCCAAAGTTGGTTGGGAGTTAAAGGAGGCGTAGCTCTCCCTGTTCCCGCCACAGCAGCGGGGCCCCAGGGGGGCCACAGTAAAGCTCATCCCCGAAAGGAGGGGCCTTTTCCTGGGCTTCAGTCTTGCGTCAAGCTGCCTGGTTCCAATCTGGACCTGGTCAAGAACCAGGAGCGATTTTGACAGCAACATAGGGCAATTGTAAAGCGGCATAGAAGTGTATCCTTTCTGTGTGTGTGTGTGTGTGTGTGTGTGTGTGTATGTGTGTGGAACTGTACACATGAATCAAGTCATTGTTCCCCTCCTTATTACTCATTCAGTGACACACGAGCCCTGTGTTCTGGAGGGGATGACACAGTCTCCTCGTTCTTGAGTGTGTGTGTGCGTGTGTGTGTGTGGTGTGTGTGTGTGTGTGTGTGTATGAGTGTGTTCTGGAGAGGATGACAGTCTCTTAGCTAACCTCGGCTCTTAATAGGGAGCCTACACTCTCTCCTTCCACAGTAGCCTTCCAGTAACGTCCTGTTCCGTCGAAAAGGCCACTAACTATGACATCACAAAGTAGAGAACCGGATGAAAACTTTCTTTAGAACTAGTATCTAGACTACAGTGGGTGCATCACTGAAGTGCTTCATTCTCATTCTTAGAGTACGAAAGCAGTTTAAAGGGTAAGATCATTTTTTTTCCACCTCGCTATCACCTATAACAAAGTTATAAAGATTATAAGAAAGCCTTAAAACTGTCAGTTAAAGCTGTCTGCACAGTTTTGCAGCAGACATTCCACAAACAGAATGCATCAGTTCCATGCTGGTATAACCCAGCTGTAACAGGATTATTATGGTCTGTGGTTGCATTGCACTTGACTGTCTGAACACAACACGCTGTCGACATGAAATACCATACCAACAGACATCTTTTAAATCCTGCATTGACTCAACCAACTTTAACATCATCCTCATTTCATTCACGTATTTGCAAGTGTGTGCTTTTTTCACTCTGTGTTACATAAAGTTACAAACGGCTGCTTGAACTGCACAGAGTAGTTCTGCTGGAGGAAAGTCAAGTTTGTTTTTACAACATAGATTCCACAACTGGCACATCTACTAAGCGCACACATTATAAAGCTCTATATGTGGATATGGTGTTTACAGAAAACCCCAGAATGGGTTCTCCTCCTCCGTCAGACGTCTCAAAAGCTAATATAGCCGTCTGCGAGCAGAGGAAGCCTTTTCATAGGTCTTTTGACTGGGGCCTTTCCAGCCCCAAAAGTAGTTAATCTTTCTTGTAGGTGTGAACGGGTCTTTAACAGAACCCAGAAGGTGCCACTGACTGGTACTGACCCGGCCTCACCGATGAAGTAATGGAGACAGGTCTCATATAAACACAAGAACACACACACACACACACACACACACACACACACACACACAGACAGACACACAGACACACAGACACAAACACTCATGCATGCAATCATATGGACAGGCACACGCACACACACATGAAATGGAAACTACTATACGATATCTGCACATCCTGTTGGAAATGGCACATAAACAAACACACACACACAATGCACACACACCCCTGTAGTTGGAGGGCAGCTTTTCCTATGACTCCTAAGTCGTAAGTCACAAAAGCAGATAGCAGTTTGTGCAAGTGCTGTACTGCAGAGCCTGCTGAAATCATGATTGAAATCCTGCCCTGCGTGCGCGCACGCACACGCGCACACACACACACGCACACACACACTTACATAAGCAAGTAACATCACACATGTAACCTATAGACACAGTCTTGGCCTTAAAAAAATGACAAAAACAATCTTGCAACCATGGAGAGGTACATACACACACATGCACACACCACACATACACACACACTTACATAAACAAGTAACATCACACATGTAACCTATAGACACAGTCTTGGCCTTTAAAAAAAATTTGACAAAAACAATCTGGCAAGCATGGAGAGGCACATACACACACACACACACACACACACAAACGCTACATCTTAGAGGACTGTAGGCGACTGATTGGGTGATTGGATGTGGGCTTTAGACTCATATCAGCAGAGCCACACGGCAAAGCAGAGAGGAAGAGGGGGTTTAGTGGGGCTTTACTACAGGCAACACTCATTTACTGCAAACTTCTCAGATTCTCTCTTTCTCTCTGTCTCTCACTCTATCTCCCTCTTCTATTCTTCTCTCAGTCCTTCATTCTCTCTCTTTTCTACTCCTCTCCTGCTCTACTTTTCTCTTTTTCTCTCTCTATTGTACTTTTCTGTCTCTCTTGTCTGGTAGGAGGCCTGTATTGCTGTTGTCTTTGTAATCAGAGGATCGGTTCATAGGTCTGTGTTGGATCTTCCACTACTGTAGATTATGGGTAGTAATGCACAGTAATGCATAGTGGCTTGAATGGTGATTAAACAAACCATTCTTTTAAACCCCCTCTGCCAACCCCCCATCCCAACCCCCACCCACCCCCGCCCCCCCGCCTCACTCTCTCCTCTAATCTTCCCCTTAACTGCTTGCTCTCTTTCCACTTACTGTGATCTCTCTTTCTCTACCCTTGTTCACAGCAGTGCTGCCTAAGTATGAGCTAGACTTCAAGATTACATGAAATGGCTTGTATGAGTGTGTGTGTGTGTGTGTGTGTGTTTGTTTTTTTGTTCACCTGAGAGGTGGAAAGAACTCCAGTCCCATTCAGGTAAGGAGGACGTGTCATGCCGTGGTTGCCCTGGTGATCTGCAGGTTCTTTCTCCATCAGGGACTCTGCCCGTTTGATGATGTCACACATGCGGTGAATAAACCCCTCCTTCTCAGAGGGGAGGATGAACTCATTGTGCACCTGGAGAGAGAGAGAGAAAGAGAGAAAAGAAAGGAGGGACACAAGGAAAACAAAAAGTACTGTAAATAAAAGTACACGGTCTGAGAGTAAATTGGAAACAGAACTTCAGATGCTGACAGTTGTCTGATCTCAGAGGCATCAGAGAGGAGTATTTTAAAACACAAAAAACTATTGCTTATAAATAGATATTGTATCTGTTGACATTTCTGTGTTAAAAATATTGTATCTCTTATAAATAGATATTGTATCTGTTGACATTTTTGTGTTAAAAATATTTTTGCTGCTTTGAAACAGTCCTAATTTACTTCATAAGGCTCATGTGAAGTGAAGTGAAGTGAAGTGAACTGAGAGAGGGATCAGAGAGAGAAGGAGGAAGGAGGGGAAGACGAAGAAAAAGAAGGAGTGATAGGGTGTTCACCATGACGGCTGCGATGTCATCTGGGCTGTCCCCGTCCAGGTCAAACTTGAAGGTGACCATCTTGTCATTGTGGGTCTGCAGTTGGCATTCAACCACCCGGTCCACTTTATCAGACAGCTGAGAGGAGGAGAGGGGAGATGAGTTACACCGTGTGTGTGTGTGTGTGTTGTGTGTGTGTGTGTGTGTGTTGTGTGTGTGTGCATGTGTGCCTTGGTGTGTGTGTGTGTGTGCATGCTTGTGTGTGTATATGTGTTTGTGTGCGTGTGCCTTGGTGTGTGTGTGTGTGTGTGCGTGTGTGTGCATGTGTGCCTTGGTGTGTGTGTGTGTGTAAAGACATACAAAGTGAGAAGAGGGCAGTTGGAGGGCAGGTAAATGTGCATGTGAGTAATTCCTTTTGTGAGTAAGTCCTTTTGTGTAGCTGTATGTCCGTGCATGTTAACCTGAACTTGCTCTGGCCCTGTATGTGTAACCTTTCAGTGTGTGTGTGTGTGTGTGTGTGTGTGTGTGTGCGTGTGTGTGCGTGTGCGTGTGCGTGTGTGTGTGCGTGTGTGTGCTTGTGTGCGCCTGTCTGTGCGTGCGCACAGTGGCTTACGCATGTTCTGTCCTGTGTGTTTGTTTGGGTGACGGCCCATTGACACCGACTGAAAGCAAATCCAATGTGTTCCTTTTGTAATGCTGGTGTGCTGCCTCCATCATCATTCTCTCAGCCAGCATATCTCACACACACACACACACACACACACACACCACACACACACACACACACACACACACACACCACACACACACACACACACACTCAAATGTTAGAAGGTTATCTATCATCTAATCTTGGCTTTGATGATCTGGGCCATTAGATAATGACTAAATTGCTCATTTTATTTTGGTTGTCATTATTGACTGAGAGAAAAGAAGCTGATAGGCTTTGCCTTCTTTAAAGTCATGTATAAAGACACAACCAAGGTTAATATAAGGTTATGTGCTCAATTATACACTATTCTCTTCAGGAAACACTCCATTAATCTAAAAGTAATTATATATTTATATTTAATTGCTAATGTTTATTGGTTAGTCTACTGGTTGGTAGATTACTAAACTATTTAACTGCAGGACTGATTGATGAATTGTTGGATGGATGGATGGATGGATGGATGGACTTACTGATTGATTGATCACATGCTCTTACCCCAGTAATGCGGAGGCGGGATTTTGCCCTCCTTCTGAACAGTTTTGCTGCTGTCTTCCTGGCAGCTGACTTGCTGGCTCTTTCTGATTGGCCCTCGTATCCGTCACTCAAGCCAGAGGTCACATCAGATGCATAACTAAGGGAGGAGAACCAGACACATGAAAATATACCCTTAAATGTCCCTCAGGTTTATTCTTTGTTAAAGAATGACAACAATACCATAGCACCCACCCATTCACACACAACTAAATATATACAATTATTCAGTGTATAAATAAGATACTGCTGGCTTGGTGGAGCAGCGGTTACATCGCTCAACTGACAATAGGGCGAATTAGTTTTGATTCCCGCAAACCCTGTGTTGCAAGTTTTTGTTGCTATGGATAAAATAAATACTAGTTAAAAACTTTAACTTTGCCCATGCCAGGTGCCCACCGGGACCCAGGTTCAAATCCAACACTCTGTGGTTATTTCCTGATCCCATCCCATCTCTAATATATATATATATATGTGTGTGTGTGTGTGTGTGTGTGTGTGTGTGTGTGTGTGTGTAAGTATAGAGTATAGTCAGTGTATATACAATAGAGTACTACTACTACTAATAATAATACATACTAAGATACCACAGAGTATATACTAACACTAATAGTATACTAATACTTAATTATAAGATAGCATACATAGAGTATGTATGTTTGGGCTGCACCAAATAAGTGTTGAATAAGAGTTTGGAGCCTCTAAGTCATTGCACTGGGACTGTTGTTGCCTAATGCCAGAACTTTAAGTGACAACAGACTTGCACTTGGCACTGAGTCTCTCCCTCACTCTCACTATCTCTCCCTCTCTCTCTCTATCTCTCCCTTCTTCTTTCTTTCTCTTGCTCGCTCTCTTGGAACATTGTGTTCACTTTTCTCAGGAGCTAATTGTGTCTCTGAAGTTTTATTTAAGGTGCACTGTGTAGGCGAGCGGGCGAGCGAGTGAGCAAGCGAGCGTGCAGAACACAGAGCATGGGCGCACTCGTCCGTCAACAAGCTCTCTGCCGAGACCCACAAAACATTTACGGGCGTTCCTACCGCTTGGCAGGGCCTCCTCTTGTGCCCACCTTTACAGGGCCGCTCCCCCACAACACCCCCACCACCACCACCACCACCACCACCACCCCCCCTTCATCCCAACACCCCCTGCCACCACACCTCCTCCATTGGGCGGCTTTGATTGGCTCGAGCAGGAAGGAGTTTGTTAGCCAGGAGAGAAAAGAAAGTAAGAAAGAGAGAGAGAGAGAGATGGATTCCGTGCACCACCAACACTAACCCAAAACATTCGGATATTGCCTAATTCCTAAATTGCCAAAAGTGAATTCATCAAACACTATTTTCTGTGATTTATGACGCTTACATCAATTCTAATCGTTTACATCAATTCTCTGGCCCATGAGAGAGGCTTGGCAACACAAGATGTGTTAGGGCAGCTCAGAAATGTGCAGAAAGCAACTGGGATAGGTTCACACAGTTAAGACCATAATCATTTATACTCAAGTAAAATGAGTTAATGCATTTAATCATGTTCGGCTTGACCTTATTCATTCATAGAAAGAAACCAATTCTGAAGGGTTCATGCAAGCACACACACACACACACACACATACAAACACTCACACACACAACCATCCCCACACACACACACACACCCATAACCAAACACACACCCATCCACACACATACGCACACACCTCCTCCAGTGAGGAAGACAGGATTGGCTCATGCAGGAAAAGGCTTGTTTGTCAGGCCAGAGGGAGTGTGATGAACACCGTGTTTTGAAAAGATCTTTTATTAGTGACCCGACATGCACAGCAGACTATGCTGCTAAAGAGCTACTAAAAGAGTGTGAGTGCATGCGTGAGTGTGTGTGTATGTGTGTGTGTATGTGTGTATTTGTTTAGAGTTTTTTACGAGGGATGGAGCAGAGGAACGTCATACACACACACACATACACACGTAGATTTAAACTAGTGTGGACACACAAATACACACAAACTTGTTCACAAACAGTGCTTAGTGCACCAATACACACACATACCCTGTATACACACATTAACCATGACCCCAACACACACAAGGGATACACATAAACTTGCCTACACACACACACCGACACACACACACACCGCCGGCACACACACACACCGACACACACACACACACACGCATACACCCCTGCAGAGAACAAAGCCATTCACACACACACACCCCATGAGGAGAAGTTCTCCCCCGCATAACTTGATACTGAAGTCAAACCTCATCGCTGAGAGAACACACAGAGTCTGAACAAACAAGTCTGGAGGGACTCACACACACAACCGCAGACATCCACATATTCTCCCCAAATGTCCCAGATGCCCTTAACACCCACCAAACACACCACACACACACACACACACACACATACACACACACACACATATATAGGGCTGGGGTCAGTGTGTGTGTGTGTGTGTGTTGGCTAAGCGTACCTGTCACCAGGTGAGTTGAAGCCACTGGTGAGTCCAGACTGTGCGTGGTCAGAGTTAGAGGACACCGCAATACTCTGAGAGACAGAGAGACAGAGAGACAGAGAGACAGAGAGAGAGAGAGAGAGAGAGAGAGAGAAAGAGAAGGAAAGAGAGAAAGAAGTGTTATTTTGTAGTAGTTTACATACTTCCCCTGCAGTGCTGGCACATGAAACAGAGCAGTGTTTATATTTTTCTGCATATGTGTCTCATTGTGCATTTCATTGTCTCTCTAACAGCTTTGAAGAGTCAGGGCCAGCCAGCCTGGTTAGAAGAACACACCCACACACACATGCTGACAGATCCCGCCTGCCATCCAGAACATTCTGTGCACCTCCGATAATGCAAAACAATGGTCAAAGTTACCACACCTAGGACCTTCCACAGTACAGGTTTTCTTACTGTTACTAATGCTATACTTTACACTATACTGAACCTCTGCAACCCTATTCAATACACTAGTCAGTACTACTACACTACAGTACTAAGTACTACTACACTACACTACTCAGTACTACTAAACTACACTACTCAGTACTACTACACTACAGTACTCAGTACTACTACACTACTCAGTACTACTATACTACAGTACTCAGTACTACTACACTACACTACTCAGTGCTATTATACTACAGTACTCAGTACTACTACACTACACACTACACTTCTGCCATAAAAGTGAAGTCATAGTGGATACTGGATGATAAATGGATTATAAATAGACTTTCATACTTTCATACTTCATACTTCAGCTACTTGCATACTCTTTGTAATATATTTATTAACTTGACATATTTCAAACATGAAATATACAGAATGTATCTGTACTTGTACAACCACCCATATGACAAATAAATAACTATGGCTATGACTACAAGTCCCATGATGCCTCTGTACCGATGGGAAGCGCAGGGCAGGCATTGGATGGCCGGGCAGTGGCACAGACTGGGCGGGAGGAGGAAGTGGAAACTGCGGGGTGTAGGGGGTCGTGGGGGTGCTCCCGTTGCCGTTGGATACCTCTGAGGAGTCCTGGAGGCCCGAGGGACTGAGATAGCCATCTGTATCACAGTCAGCTGAAGAGAGGAAGAGGGAGAGAGAATGAGAGAGAGAGAGAGAAAAGAGAAATGTGAAAATGACAAAAGTATTAAATTGAGTAATCAGTTATATTTATTAAGTATAAGGGCTCTTCCACACGCGCGCACGCACATGCACATAGACACACAAGTCAGCATTGGATCCAACAGCTGAGTGTGTATGTACACAGAACACACCACTGGACCCAGCTAGTGTGTGTTCTCTGAGTGAGGCTAGCTCACTCCTTTCTGAATGTATTCTACCGAGTGAATCGTCTGAATGAAAGTGTCTGAAGTCTAACAGCAGAGGTATAGGTTGAATACACTGGAGTTCTCTAAGGCTCAGATCAGAATGGATCTGTGCCAAATTTGGGCCAAAACAAGGTCAGATTAGGGTGATGCTGGCGCAGGTGGAAGAGGTGCTCCTTGAGCAAGATACTGAACCCCAAATTGCTCCCAGTGGCAGGTTGGCACCTTGCATGGCAGCCTCTGCCACCGGTGTGTGAATGGGTAAATGTGAGGCATACACTGTAAAACCGCTTTGAGTGCTCGTAGGAGTTAAAAAGAGCGATATGAATGCAGTCCATTTTCTCTTTACCAAATACCAAATTAGGACCAAATGAAAACCATGTCAAGGCAGGCAACATTGTTGAAATTTCTCTCTGTGTCCTCGCCTAGAAGGATATCCTAGAAGGATAGAACTAGAACTAGAAGGATATCCTGGGAGAAGTGTCAAACCTGACCTAGTTGTGTGTGAAACGTAACCCTCGTAAAAAAAAGAAAAAAAAGAAAATCATTTTTTAAACATTTCTAATAGAAATTGCTATGCTTGTCATGATTCATGGCTTAATATAACAGAATGTGCTAGAAACCCTGACCAGCCACGCCCGAGGCAGGCATGTCATTCTCATGCTATGCAGGTCCCTGCCAGCGGCTGTGAATGATGGCTTTGCTTTTCATAACAAAACCTCTGCAGCTCGCTCAGCCTTGTTAAGGCAAATCTCCTCTTCCTCCTCCTCCTCCTCCTCCTCCTCCACAGTGAATATAAGGATGAAGATAAGGTTGAGGGTGAGGATGAGGAGTAGCTAAACTACGAGCAGCTGTCTACACGCACTCGAGGCCTCCAGGGGGTGACCTACTGCTCTTGTGCAGTGGAAAGGACATGACAAGAGGTATTAGGCGCACGCTTGCCTGTCTCTCGAGTGTGTGTGCATGTGATAGCAATGTATTTAAGCACATTATATATGTTTTTGCGTGAGTGTATTTGTACAATAATGCTGATGCGTGTGTGTTTGTGTGCGATTGTTTCGGTGTGTGATAGTATGTGTGTGTGTATGTGTGTTTGCGACACTCACAGTAGACTGAGGAGCAGCTGACATGTCGGATGTGGAAGTGCTGGTCGGCCTCCGGCTCCTCACGTTCCTCTAAAGGAAACACCCTGGTCATCCCGGAGTCCAGTGAACCGCTCACCTTGGAGACGGCCGACTCTACTGAGCCACTGACCACAAGGGGGGCGGAGTCCACTAGCCCGCCAGTAACGGAGAGGGCGGAGTCTGGGGAAAGTGGGGTGGTGGGAGGTGTAGGAGTAGGCGGGGTTTGATGGGGTAAGGGGGAAGGACTCTGCACCGGTTGGCCAATGGGCTTCGGGGAGAGGGGTTCTGGCTCCTCCTCAATGGTGTCGTCTTGGCGGCGGCACTTTTGTTCCTCGTCCAGACGACGTTGGCGCTCGCGCTGCCGCTTGATGGCCGTCACGCGGTCTCGCATCGCCTTGGCGACCAGCTTGTAGTCAGCCTCGCACACGAAACCCAGCACCACCTAACAGAGGGAAAGAGAGAGAGAGATAGAGAGAAAGAGAGAGGCAGAGAGACAGAGAGAGAGAGAAAGAGTAAGAGAGAGAGAGACAGAGAGAGAAGCGAGAGAGAGGCAGAGAGACAGACAGAGAGAGAGCGAGTGTAAAAGAGTGGGAGGGAGAAAGAGAGAGGCAGAGAGACAGAGAGAGAGAGAAAGAGTAAGAGAGAGAGACAGAGACAGAGAGAGAGAGTGAGAGAGGCAGAGAGACAGAGAGAGAGAGAGAGAGAGAGAGAGAGAGAGCGAGCGTAAAAGAGTGGGAGGGAGAAAGAGAGAGTGTGTTGAAGGAGGGAAGAACAGACGAAAAGAGAGAGTGGCAGATAGAGACATTCAATAAGAGAGGAGAAAGGAACACCAGGATCCCTCACAGTTAGAAACAATGGTGTTGCTGCACACACCCCTGCTCTGCACACGTGTAAACTTCAACAAGTCACACTCCTAAAACTAAACAGCCCTCACATTCACATGTGCAACTGGCCACTTGCATGTGAAGCTCAGAAAGCTGGCAGCCTGTCTCTCCCCATAGGCTAACTGCCCTCGTCCCTCCACGTGCGGAAGGATGTCCCCGTTTCGCTGTCGGCATGGTGACAATCAGCATCTGATCATCGTGTCCTAAATCCTGCACCGTCACATCAGCGGCCGTTCCAAATCGCCGGGATGACGCGATAACCCCTGACGCATGCCCCTTCCGCAACCTGCCGCTATCTCAGTGGAGAAGAAGGGAAAAAAATCTGATAAATTTGTTCCTGACGACAAGCGAGGCGAGAGAGGGTCAGGTTGAAAGGAGGGATTGTGAAGAGGACTCATTAAGGACGACCTTGAACTGGGCAGAGGGGACAAATGGCTGTCTGCCTATTTAGCAATTCTCCCTTTCCCTCTCTCTCGCTCTTTCTCTCTCTCAATCTATCTCTCTATCATTCTTTCTCTTTTTTCTCTCTCTCTCTTTCTGTCTGGAAGCCATTTTATTATTAAAGATCCAGCCTCCTCCTCTTCCTGGGCCCGACGATCGGGTTTCTGTGGCGATGACAGACGGCGTGACTCCTGTGTCCTTGACTCCTTATGCAACAGCTAGGCTAACAAGCCCATAACCCAGCAGGTCTCAGCACAGTGGCAGAGCACAGCTTTGCCTGACCTGACCCTAATAAAACAAGAACCCTAAAAGCTTCTGTTTTCAAGTCACAATGAGCCCTATTTGGCTACCTGTTGAGTTTGGGTACAAACTGTGAAAAATGTGTGTGCGTGTGCGAGTGTGTGTGTGTGTGTGTGTCTGTGTACATGTTTGATTTTCGTGCACGGCTGTACCTGTACAGGCATGTGTACATGTCTGCTGCTTTCTTGTTTCTTTGTAAATGTGTGAATATACATATGAATGGACACGTGCAGGTCACTGTGAATGTGCATGTCTGTGTTTCAGTGTGTGTTTCTTTGAATGTGTGTGTGTGTGTGCTTCTGTTTCTGCATGTATGTGAACATGAATATGTATGTGGGTCACTATGTGTGTGTGTGTGTGTGTGTGAGTATGTGTGTGTGTGTGTTTGTGTATGTGTGAGTGTGTGTGTGTGTGTGTGTGTGTGTGTGTGTGTGTGTGTGTGTGTGTGTGTGTGAAAGTTTCTAGGTTTGTAAATATGAATGTTCATATGCAAGTCATGGTGCGTGGATGTGTTCTTCTGTCTCTGTGTCAGTGTGTGTGTGTGTGTGTGTGTGTATGACACAGAGACTGAGGGTCGATAAATGTAAAAAAAATCTCCACTAAATCATTAACCCCAACGCTGAACAGAAGGGCCAGCAAACACATTACTGTCGCCTCGGCCAAAGAGCAGGCAGACACGACACTGAGTGGGACGTGAAGTTAGCATATACACACATCCCCATCTCCACCCCCCCTCACCATCTAAGAACCTCACCTGTGAGAGGATGAACAGGTCAAAGTGGAGAACCATTTAACTGGAACCTGTCTGCCATAAAGTCTAACCCACTCCCTGTCCAGAATACTGTGTGCGATGCGATCCACAATGTGATGTGCGTTAGGTCAGTATACACTGATCCTCAAAACCATAAGCTCAGGCTCTCTGGGTAAACTGCACGGATGTTCCACAAAGTACATTCTAAACTGTCAGTCCTATTCCAGTGACAGACCTTCCTCTCATGTTTTCCATCTCTCTCTCTCTCTGGTCCAGCTCGCTGGAATAAAGTCATCGAGTGGCTATAATGCCCTTGACCAGCTCCGGTTGGGCACGGCCAGGTAATCACAATTGGCATCGATGGGCACAGTCAGGTGCAGTGGGGCAGGAAGAGATTGCACACACAGGCACTGCCATATTGCTTCAGAGATTGCTGATATTCGGTTCTCGGGAAAAAATGAAACCTATTGATTGATTGAGGTCACAAATGCTTGGTATCACACTAACACCTGCACAGAGGTAACCTCTAAGCCTACCTGATCTGCATGGTTCCTCAGGCGGACTACACTGATGGTAGCCCACATTTTTGAGGATTTTCTGCTCATTTGCTATGGCAGTTCACCGAGCCCGGTGCAGAGAATAACTGACATCCTTTGTATGATCACCTTTAATTGTGCATTCTGTATGTTTTGAACATGATAAATACATGAGATTTGCATCTGAAAAGGTAACCAGTGAAGCCCTGATAAAGGCAACAGGTTGCTGGAAAAGAACACAGCACCATAGTTTGGGGTTAGTCAACACCTCTACACCACCACTCCACAACCACCGTCGTGCCCCTGAGCAAGGCACTTAACCCTAAGTTGTTCTAGGGGAGACTGGCCCTGAACAATTTATAGTTGACAAAATGTAAGTCGCTTTGGATAAAAGTGTCTGCTAAATACATAAATGTAATGTAATGTGAATAGTGGAACTTACCATCTCCTGGGCGACCTCCTCGGGGACATCCTTGTAGAGCTCGAACAGGAACTCAATGGCGTTGTTGTCCTTGTACTTGCCGTGGAGCTTCTTGGTGTCGTCCATCCGCAGCCACAGCTTCAGGCTGGCCTTGTGCATGTCGTCCTCCTCGGCCAGTTCCACGCGCATGCCTGTGTTCTCTTGGAAGAATGAATGTTCCAGAAGGTCCTGGATGGTGTACCTGAGGCGGGATAATGCAGACAGGGTTATAGTGGCATAGGACTAGACAAAAACCTTAGCAAGAAAATACAGACAAATAGATAAACACTAAGGAAGTTAAATACGCACCCATACACACAGATCAAGCACGTATACACATACACATATATAGCCCAACATATAAACATACTATATAGAAATGCATAGTCGTACATGCATTTGCATTTTCTGTACATAAACTGCAGAAAAGAATGCATACATACCTAAAAAAACACGTACCACTATACTTTCTTCACTGTGCAGGTCACAGAGCTTTGAGCTTTGTTACAGTATTAGCCTGTTCTTACATGACATCATTTGTATGATCTGTATGATCTTACATGAAAAGCCCTAGCCAAGCGTTAGCGTCAGTTTATAAAATCGGGGGCTTGGGTCAGAAGTCAGTACTGGTGCTGAAGGACCGTAGTGTTAGCTTAGCTTCAGCAGTGCAAGAGGGGCCCCCCAACAGAGTCATGAGGTTGACACTCCCCTGCTACAGGTACATGGGCTAACTAAACAAACAAACACACGGTGAAAGCTGCACGTTCAGCTACACTAGCATCTCGCTAGAGACATGTACAGAGGAGCCAGGCACAACTTTGCATTTGTGCAATCCACACTAATTCAGTTTCATCAGGAGCATGAAGAAACTCTGTTTAAGTTATGTTTATGTTCGTTGTTAATGTGTTAATATACTAATGTGAAGAAACTCTGTTTAAGTTATGTTTATGTTCGTTGTTAATGTGTTAATATGTTAATATACTAATGTGTGAGACTCTTGAGTACATACACACTGTATTTAGTTCAACATTAAGTCTAGATGAATGTTACACACAAGCTACAGTAGGTTTTCATAGTAATATAGTCTGTAGTATAGTATAATCAAGCATGATTGTTTATGCCACTAAATATTAATGTTTGTATGTGTTTACTTACATTCTTTATTACACTTTAAATACACTTAACATACAGTAGATGACTGTAGTTTAAAAATGTCCTTAATAATGTTTTCATATTATTAGTTTCATATTTCTGTGTCTCTCATTAGAGGCAGAGAGTGAAGCATGCACCTTTCATCTTTATTCATGCGGATGCAGCCCTCGATGATCTCCTTCAGTTCAGGGACTTTTACTTTGAAGAAGCTGTCTGGCTTCATACCCTGCATACAGGAAGAGAGGGAAATCAGTCACTGTTCAATCAAAAGAATGACATGAAAGCCATTTGGGGGAGGGGAGGGTGTAAGTTGATTTATGTAAGACTAAGTGGTAAATCTTCCAATAGAACAACCGTAAATCCTTATTTTCAAAGCGTAACAAGTCCATAGGAATCTACTTTTAGAAGATTTACTACTCTGACTACTCCCAGTTATCTTATGCATGTAAGTCACTACACGGTATACTTGGAACAACCTCTTGTTCATTCTGCAGCCTTTAGACTCCAGTAGCAAACAGTCCTTTCAGTCATTTTGTCTGGTTTTGTCTGATGCATATTTTGACAGGATGCACGCAATGTTTACTACATGAAAAGAGGCTGTCTCACATAAGAGGCCATGTTGGGTCTTGGTATGTGACAGTGAATTGTGGGATAGTGGAGGACTTCCTGCCCTGTGACAACACTGATAAGGCAACACTGAGGTCCCACCTTAAACCTGTGTGCCAACATCAACATAATTTCGTCAGAATGCAAATATTGTGACACACGGCTCCACATGCACGCATGCACACACAGACACACAAAGACAGACACAGACACACACACACACACACACACACACACATTACATACTTGCAAATACAATTTATGACCATCTGACTTCAAATGCAAGCTGAAGTCAAACCCTGTCTGCATACTGTATATAGTAGTTATTAGTGTATCCTGTAGTCCCCACTCAGCCTTTGAATCAGTGTGAAGATCAGGATCAGGAGATGGAAAACATGAGATCTGGCAAACCCTCCATTAGCCGTGTTGTTTGCCATGACGAGGGGGCCTGGCGTTCTGCACGTGTGCCTGTTTCTCCTGCCTAATGTCAATTTCATAGCCGTGGCCCATTTGCCAAAGAAAATGAAAAGGTCTCAGACATGATGATGGCCCTGGAGGTGGGTGCAATTAACACAAACAAACATGCAATAAAATCAAATAACAAAAATTGGCTTTTGGGAGACTGTCTCCATGAGAGGTGGGCTGCACGTGGCAAAGAAATTAGGATTTAATTTCATTTCTGGGCTCCTGGTTTTTACTGACCTAACAGCTTGATGAAGCAAAGCATTAAGTACCTTCTCCAACACACACACAGACACACACTCACACACACACACACAAACAAATATTACTATCCCTCTGTGGTAATGTGTTTCTTTCGTCAGGTGTTTCGATTCATGGGTCATCTCAACCTCACGCCATCGCTTACAGCAAATGACGGATGACAGCCAGTCACGTTTCACACCTCCACCCCTCAAAAGGGGCACTTTTTGGGGGCTTTAGTTCCCCCTCAAGTGCCCCTTGTTTGCCTCTTGATCTGGCTGAGTTGGAGCGAGTCACAAAACACACGTCATTTTCAAAACAGTTATTTTAAGTGTCTCCATGGCTGCCACCCAGGTCCAGAAGCGAGCCCAGTGTGTCAGACATATAGCTCAGCTCGTCAGCCCCTCCACCAACACACGTCACCCCCCCCACCCCCCATCACTTGGCTCACACCAAAGCCCTCAAACAAAACAGCCATAGACACACACATACTCTACACTGGGGTCAACTGACAACGAACAAGGTACAAGTGACCACGTGCACTTTTGAGAAAACGTGTCGGAAAATGTCATTAATTTAAAAATGTAATGTATGCATATGACAACATGAACAATATGTTTTGTATAATGTTCATAATTCAGTACTGATTAATATAATATTATTTTACACAAATCATAAAATTACACTATGTGGATCAAGTTGAACACATCTGCACACACTGTGCTGAGTGACAGCAGAGGTTGCCATGACTGACCCCGTCTAACTGGTCTGTGAGACAATGCTCTAGTTACGTCGTCTAGCTCTGACACCTCTGGTTAAAGAAATGCATGGGTTTCAACATCACCATGGCAAATGTTCTAGATGACAGGAATTCTAGGATGATTCATTCTAAACATGTACCGTCAAGAGCTATCGAAGACACAAGGGTGACACAATGGCAGCATCAGTCAACAGCGCTGAGCTCACTGGTATGCTGACAGACTTTTTTCATTGTAATTTGTAATAGAAGTCGGATGGCTTGAAGGAGTCGGATAAAAGACGGTTTTGTTCAATGGGTGTCAACAGTTGTCCTCGTTAAGACATGAAGACGTCCTTATTCGAGAAAATTTTCACCACTGAGTCCTAAATACAGGTGCATCTTGGAAACTATGGAGAGGAGTGGACTTGAAGACCTGAAACAATTGCTTCATCATTGCTCATTCTCAAAAGCTGTTACAGGATTTTTTAGGCGAGCTCAGCATATGTTCCTTGTTAAGATAAAGACATCTTAACATGCAAACAGTTGACCACATTTTCAAATAAAATTCAAAACTTTTCTGTGGAACCACTGAGTCAGGATCAAGTTGGGACAAGTTGAGGTCTTGTGACTTCTTAGGCTTTAAAAAGGAGAGGCTTTCAGCTTTGTGCTCCACCTTTCTATCTATCAACGAGGCTTCTATGGCTCAGAGGGCTCTTAGGTGAGGCCCCTGGAGTCAGGGTGTGTGCTAATGTGATTTTACTAATAGGACCTTTAGCAAAAATGGCCCTGACCTGCAGTTATCTGCTGGATTGGAGAAAAACTTCAGCTTACTAACAAATCAATGGCTTATTTTCCTTAGATCCATATCTGAAGCTTGAGGGTGAAGGGAAAAAATGCAAAATGGTTCTCACTATTCAGTCCTTTCTACACTCTGTGATATTCCCTGAGTTATAAAACAGGAAACTCGATTGGGCAGTAATTGAGAAAAAATGAGCAAAAATTGACATTTGTAAATTAAACAACCCCTGTAGCACAGATTTCCAAGAACTCGCGGGGAGGCAGACATTTCATGCCCTTTGACCTTGGGAATGTGGGGGTCACGTCCATTCCCGTTGTGAGTTGCTAGGCTCATAAAGACAGGAACAGATTTGGGAAAAAGGCCTGGCTGAGGTCGCTCTCGTCAGCTGGACAAACTGCCCACACGGAGGCAGGAAACTACTTTTTGCCACAGGCAAATTTTGAGCCAGCAAGGAAATGAAATAGATCATGAATAAAGTAATTGAGGAGGGAAGGGTGAGAGAGACAATGATTTATATATATATATATATATATATATATATATACATATATAATCATATATACTACATATACTACACAGTATATATAACATATATACATATACACACAGACAGAATGCGAAAGAGCAACAGATTAAGAGAGGAAGAAAGAAGACGTTAAAAACTACAAGCACACAAAGGCCAAATGATAAAACATTACCAGAAAGAAAGAATGAAAGGAAAACAGAAAGAAAGAAAAAAAAAGACAAACATAGAGCCAGACTGTATGAAAGATATAAGCACTGAGACCCCTGAGACAGGATAGGTGTGTGAGGGTTGTGGGTTATGTGTGGAGGATAAGTGTGGGGTTTGTGTGTGGGGAAGAGAGGGGATAGAAAGAGAGATTTGTAACTCAAAAAATGTTTACTATCCTATAACGGCAGTAGGAAGCCCCCTACCAGGGTTTAAGTGAGGAGAAACAGATGGTTTTCATTTCATGTCCTTCTGCTGCTCGTGCTCAACTACACACATTGAGAGATGGATGGAGAGAGACAGAGAGAGAAAAAGAGATGAAAGGGAGAGAGAGGTGAAGAAAGGTGGAGGTAGAACGAGAAGGATAGATAGAGTTATTAAGAAAGAGTAAGAAAGAGGGGCAAGAATGAAGAAGAAGAAAAAGAGACAGGGGAGACAGAGAGAGAGAGAGAGAGAGAGAGAGAGAGAGACTAGGGCACAGGGAGAGAAATAGATAGATAGATACACATTGAGAGATGGATGGAGAGAGACAGAGAGAGAGAGTGAGAGAGAAAGAGAAAAGGGAGAAAGAGGAAGAGAGTGGTGAAAAAAGGTGGAGGTATAAAGAGAGGGAGAGATAGAGTTATTCAGAAAGAGTAAGAAAGAGGGACGAGAATGAAGAAGGAGAGAGAGAGATGGGGGAGACGGAGAGAGAAGGAGAGAGAGAGAGAGAGAGAGACTGGGAAACAGGGAGAGAGAGGGAGAGATAGAGAGGTGGGACTTGGATGAAATAAACGTGGAGGGACTTTGAGACAGTACTTCTTTACTGCCTATATGCTAACATAACAGCCCAGAAAAACATCAAATTCTCTGAAAAGGGAGGAGAGTATAAATAATAGATGGGAGAGGAGCATGGACAGAGTCCAAAATCTGGACAAAACAACACCACCAGTACTCAGTGAAACTTACGCTTGTGACTTTGCGGTAGATTTGCGCAGCGTTCTGGCACTCAGAGTATGGATACTCGGAGGTGGTCATCTCCAAAATGCACATTCCGAAAGCATACACGTCCACGGCCTCATCGTATTTTTCCTCATACATCTCTGGAGCCATGAATTCCGGCGTTCCTGTTTAGAAACAAAAACAACAACGGCAAAAAAAAAAGTTCAGGAAATGTTTACTACATTTCTCTAATTAGTGACCCTTATTTACGTAACACTGCTGTATGGCCACGTTCATGTTTGTTTGGGTTGTGTCTGCTCTCTCTCTGTTTACGTTGCAACGAGCTTCCGTATGTTGTTCTCCTTTCTTGGGATTGAAGGGATGATGTTGGGAAGAACGGTAGTGGAGAATATTACAAAAACAAACAATTATGAAGGCTGCAATAACAACCACAGTTTACTATTGGACAATGCTCTTCACTGGAGAGGCCTTCATATAGGCTTACTGTCGACCGAAAGGCTTACCGTGTCTGACTACAACTGAATTTTTACTGATAATAACACCTACAGCTCCTTGTGTGTTGATAAGTTAATCGTTTCTGACCTACTAAGCACACCTGCTAGGATATATAGAGCCTTATGAAATCCGTTTTATTTTTTCTCAAATTCATTTTTTTTTCCCCAATTTTTTCCCCATTTTTTCAGATTTATATTTTGCCGTTTCACATTTTGTTCTTTTTAACCACTCAGAAACATCTTTGACCTGTTTGTCTTGTCAAATGTTATTGGCGTCAGAGGGTCCGATCTACAGCTCTGTCACACTCACATGCCCATGCACCTTCCCTCTCTTAACCTATACCAGATATAGAGTGGCCTATCAATCTATATGGACATAAAATTATAATCATCATAAATTGGCTATTTTGAAGTGCAGGCCTACATATAATGTGATTAGGAAAGTAGTCAGTGTTTGCAGTGATTGATTTTTCACAAAAGGACTACACCTTTTGTAAGTATAAGTCATCTGTATACACTTGAACATCCCTTACAAGCTCTCACACAAAAACATTTCATTGTGGGACAGTGGAGGATGTCCTGTCTAGTATGTGTGCACATGTATATTACCAATGACACTCTTGGCAAACGAAGCGCTCTTGAGCGTGGCGAGGCCGAGATCCCCAATTTTGACCGAGCCGGTAGGGCCTGTGATGAAGATGTTGTCGCACTTGAGGTCCCGGTGGATGATAGGGGGTGTACGTGTATGCAGGAAGTGAAGCCCCTTCAGGATCTGACCACTCCAACGCTGCAGGAGCTTCAGCTTCATCTCCTTAAAGCGCTTAAGGTACCTGGAAACAGGAAACAGGAAGTTGGTGCAATGGACTTCCTGTTTGGCACCTAAGCCTGACACACAATGCTTTCCATGGAAGCCCAGGGTACTATCAAGATGCCATATTCCACATTCACATGAAAAAGTGGTTTACACACACACACAAACACACACACACACTGTAACGTCCTATCCTGTCCACTTGTAGCCTTAGTTTGAATCCTTCTGTTTCCTCCTTGTTACTTCCTATCACTTCCCTGTCACTTCCTGTTGCTCCTTATTTACTTCCTGGTCCTGTGCTCCATGTGCTCCTTTGTTTATCCTTGGCTGTGTCCCTGTCTCTAGCTCTGCCCCTCACCTGTACCTTGTCTTATTCATTATTAGTCTTGTTAATCCCTGCCTAGTGTCAACTGCTCCCTGTTCCATAGTTTAGCCCTGTGTATTTAAACCCTATTATTTCCTCAGTCCATAGTCCACTATTATTTCCTCAGTCCACCGTCGGTCGTTGTCCAAGTATATTCATGCTGTTGTGATCTCCTGCGTTTTTCTTTAGTAAAGCCTTTTTTGTTCCTGAGATCGCTGTGTGCTTACGTCATACCTCTCAGGACCGTGACACACACACACACACATACACACGCTGTACATACAGAAACACTCACGTTTTGAGTGTGCCCGAGGTCATGAGCTCGGTGACGAGGATGATGCACTTGTGCCCCTTAACGGTGGACTTCCAAGAGTCGTGGAAACGGACGATGTTGGGGTGCTGTAGTCCCTTCAGCATCTCCACCTCCTCACTGAAGCGCTGCCGCTCCACCTTAGTCAACTTACGCGTCTAGGAGAGGGGCAGAGAACAGGAGACATGAGCATTGGACCAACAAACACACACACAGATACGCACAGATACGCACACACACACACACACACACATACGCACACATAAACCTCTCCAATATACTTCCACTTAGACAAGACTGCGCATGCATATCACATTCAATACATAATACAGCAACAGAGGTAAGGTAGATTTTAAGTGCATACATCCACGTGCACTCACATATTTGTTTATAAAAGTTTATCCCTTCATATACAGTACAAATACATATGCTGTGTTAAGAAGTGACTAATGCTGTAAAAATGGAGTCATATTTACAATAATACAAACTGCTCTTGCCTGGTTGTTTCACAAACTGATGTTTATGTAATTTCCTTTCTCAAAAATGTGGCGGAGTGAGTTTGAAAATGAGTTTTGATTTACTCACTTAGGCAACTTTTGCCAGACTCACTTTTGCTGGACATAACAAACCACTTTTCCAGTCCGAGACACATCTTAAACCCTTCTCAAGCCAAAAATGACACCTTAAACTTCAGAGCTGGCATAAACTAGTGTGTGTGTGTGTGTGTGTGTGTGTGTGGATGTGGATGGCAACAGCATATTTCATCATCAGTTACATAACAAGACACATTTTCCTTGAGTGGAAACACTCCTCTAATGCGCTTGCTTGTGAGAGGAGGCTTTTCCTACCAGAACCATGGAGGAGAGGCGAGCGCACAGAGCAATTATGGAGGCGACAGAGGCATTTCTGTGAGCAAAGAGGCCGGGATTTACAGTAGAGTGAAAGGCTTGCTTTAGCTCAGGGTGGAATATGATGGGGCCCCACAGACGCCTGTCTCAGGTGTGTGCGTATGTGTGTGTGTGGGTATGTGTGTGTTTGTTTATTTGCG
Source organism: Tenualosa ilisha (assembly GCA_015244755.2). Classification (NCBI taxonomy): domain Eukaryota; kingdom Metazoa; phylum Chordata; class Actinopteri; order Clupeiformes; family Clupeidae; genus Tenualosa; species Tenualosa ilisha. Next base: position 2,571,194 of record PYXC01000453.1, read on the forward strand.
TGTATCTATGTGTTTGTGCGTTTGAGTGTGTGTGTGTGTGTCTTCACAACAGAGTCATAACTTCTCTATTGAAAGATTTCAGGGAAAGACATTTCTGTATGTTGTACAGTGTGTACACATATGTCAGTATGTCTACATCTGTGTGTGTGTGTGTGTGTGTGTGTGTGTGTGTCTGTATGTCTATATATTCAGGCATTTGAAAAAGACTGATTAATCTTTCTATTGTGTCAAATATGACCTAAATTTCTTTGTATTCTCTGTCTCTCTGTGTCTCTCTATATCTCTCTCTCTCACACCCACACACACACACACACACACAAACACACACACAGTTGTCATCAGTCATAAGGACAGCCATGATAACACATGGATAGTTTTAGCCCTCCAGAGTGACATACAGAAATGCACACACCCCACCGCTTGAGTTCACAATGACTGGCAACTTCTCATCTCTTACTGTACCCTCTGCACACACAAACACACACACACACACACACACATACGCACACACAGACCCTCCTGTGTTATCTCAGTCCCATATTTTTGGGGCCCTTGTCCCTGTGACCTAGTCCAAGCATGCACGTACAAACATACGTATATGCACACACATATATACATACAAACATACATAAATACATACACACACCCATTCACATATGTCTGCACACACACACACACACACACACACACACACACACACACACACACACAAACACACACACACAGTATGTGTACATATACTGTATGCTCACTTTAAAACACACACACACACACACACACACACACCTGTACACATATGTGCATGTGCCACACGTGTTCTCGTAACTAATCTTATTATCTGCTGAAACACAGTTTGCTTTCCTAGCGCAGGCTGGGCAGGTTGTATGACAGAGGAAAGTAATGTTGCCCTGGGGAAGGGAATCGTGTTTGTGTGTGTGCGTGTATGTGTGTTTGATGCACAGTGAGATATACTGTTCTGCTAACCTGCTTATATGTGACTGAGTCCTCGTGTGTGTGTATTTGTGTGTGTGTGTGTGTGTATATACATGCACACACATATGTGAATATCGGTGACAAGTTACAAACTGGCTGTTCAAGTTCAAAGATTCTGAGATTCAGAAGGCAGATGTACAAGAAGCAACATGTCTGTTTCATGCTGTTACCAACACCAACACCTCACTGGCCAACAATGGCACACGAGGCACAAACAGACTTGGCTTTCCATTATATTTTCCCTTTATTTATATATATACATAAGCATTTATTTATTTGTTTTTTTTACTATTACAATGCTTATAACTAATTTT
>PYXC01000453.1:2577500-2585000 GCA_015244755.2 Tenualosa ilisha
AGACATGTACTGATCCAGAAAGGATGGCAGTGGCGGAGGGAAACAAAGCGAGAGAAAGAAGGAGAGGGAGAAAGAGAAGAAGAAAAAAGGGAAGAACAGAGAGAACCAAGAGGAGAAGAAATAGGAGGAACAAAGGTGATGAAGAAAAGATGATGAAGATGATGATGATTCTGTAGTGATGAAGGCCCTGTTTCTCTTTGGCCTCCCTTTGCATACCTCTGAGGAGCTCTTATTCTTAGAATCCTGAGAACAAAAATAAGGCGGTTGATTCAGAGGGAAAGGGGGGGGGGGTCGGTTGTGGCCCCTCAGGAAGGCTGACTACACTTTGGCATTCCGCCATGGAGATGGAGGTTATATAAGTACTGTTTATGGTAAAGAACATGGCTGGTGCTAGCGTTAGCGCTTCACCGCCAGCAGGGGCCTCTAACAGTTACGTGTATCACCAATTGTTCCCGGTGAAACGTTGTCTCGTCTCACTATGTACTGTGTATATGGCTGAAACGACAATAACTTACTTGACTTGACTTAACTTGACAGCTGCCAGAGAAGGAAATACAGAGAGAGAGAGAGAAAAGAAAAGAGAGAGAGAGAGAGAGAGAGAAAGAGATAGAGATAAAGAAAGAGAAAGAGAGAAAGAAAGAAAAAAAGATAGAAAGAAAGAGAAAGAGAGAGAGACAGAAAGAAAGAGAGAGAGAGAGAGAGAGAAAGAAAGGGAAGGAAAGGGTGAGGTGCAGAAGTATAAAAAAGAGGGGAATGGGGAGAAAAGAGTGAGATTAACCAGTGACACGTGAAGGAAAGGAAAGAACAACAGAAGGATCAATTCTCCCATCAGACGCTAGTGAGATCATCTTCAGGCCCAGTTTACACTGACTTCATGGCGCCCCTATAACACAACCCAACGTTGCCACAACATACCACAAAACGTTCCCATGACTTCCCCTGGGACAATAGCACACATGGCACCGATCTTTTCAACAGGACTAACTATAATTCATCACATATTTTCGATTTACTGACTAATTTTCTTGTCACCCTATGCTTTACTATGTGCTTCTTATGGACTTTCATATGTCTCTATATGCTTGTGAAAGCTACGTAAGCTTTATGTGAGTCTGTGGGGTCTCCACATATTTGCCCTGCAAGTGACAGTTCTGCGTTCCATGAGCAGGCCCAGCCCAGCCCAGCCCATGTCTAGTGTTTAGTCTTTCTGAAAATTAGCCCAAGGTGTGTGTAGTGAGGAAAGTCTTTAGGTTAAACATTACCTAAACTTCTTGGTAAACCATCAAACCAGGTCAGCAGCAGGAGAGTCCCAACCTGAGCCTTTAATAAAGGCAATGCAATGCAATTATTGGGGCTCTGAATCCCATTACCGCAGTATGAGAGTTAGCGTAGCATAGCGTAGCTAGCGCCTTGACATGATCAGTAGACCAAAGCTGGTGATGACAACCCTCCCAACAGTACTACCTTCTCTCTTGTTTAATTTATTTGTATTGTAAGTGAAGAAACAATGGTTCACTAACCCATTAGCTTCCATTTGTGAGGGTGTGGTGCTGCAGTGATGACATCAATGACTCGGACTCAGCTGAGCTGTGTCTGAGATCCAAACCTGATGTTTTAAGTCTGTGCTGCATTAGTTTAGTGTCAGCTAAATACCAGTCAGCCTTAACTTTATTTTATAAAGTCTGTGTGGCAAATGTATTAGGAACTGAACTGAATTGAAAGGAATTGAATTAGCACTTATGCAGAAGCTGTGGCCCCCATCGGTCCAGTCCAGGACAAGCTAACCATCGTCCCCACACACCCCCTGCCCCTCTTCCCCTTCCCCCTAGGGAGGAAAGACCTGATGACAGCTGCACCTCCAGCTTTGACATGGGCGCAGGCGCAGTCTAGGAGCTAGTCTAATCCCCTTAGATGGAGATTCAGGGACAAGGACCCACACACACACACACACACACACACACATACACACTCATACACACGCACACATGCGTGCACACATGCACACACAGACATGCACAGACACACACATATACACACACACACGCACACACACACACACATAACCCCACACACACACATAACCCCACACACACACATACATACATAGGCACACATACACACACCAGTTGAGCTGAGTCAAATGACAGAACTATTGTGTCAGCTTCCCTGTGGTGTTCCTTCATGAACAGAGTGAGGCAGCAGCTGTCGGCCTTGACAGGGGACCTTGCGTTAAATGTTCTCAAAATACCAGCTTATTAGCTCCGTCTGGTCATATGGGTGTGTGACGGGACTCAAAATGTAAAGTGATCTTTTTTTTCAAAGTGAAGGCAGGGGTGGTGTAAGTATCTATGGTCACAACAGTCATTGGTCCACTGAAGTCACCGTCAACTAGCCTGAACTCTGTATTAATTAACTGAATTACTTTCAGTGAAGATCTAAGGCTTACAAGGGTCAGGCCCAGTTCAGGCTTGTTTGGACCACTTTGACCAAACATTTAGGGTCACTTTTACAAAAAACTAACTTCATTACGCAATTCCGATCACTCCTCTTTTTTGTGGGATCACTGCTATGTAAGAGACTGGGTCAGCACAATGCATTCAGCTAATACACGCACACACACACACATACACACACACACACACACACACACACACACACACTGACGATCCAGTCACAGAGAGACCTGGGACCAGAACCTCAGGCAAGTTCCCATCCATTAAACTTTGGAAATTTCACAACGGTTCTCCTCAGTCCACTCGTAGCCTGAGTGACTGTTGGGTTCTCCGCTGTCAGAGAGCCAGGAGATAAACATCTCTTATTTAACAAAGTGGAAAGCAGGGCACTTAGAGAGGGGGGGATTGATGGAGCTACACTTGGGCTTGACCCAGACATGAGACGGTTTGGGTTTAGATACGCAGAGGTCGCTCAGAGGTCTAAGGTTTACCTTCACAGTTTCTTTCTCTCTCTCTCTCTCTTACACTCACACACACACATACACACACACACACACACACACTTGCCCAGAAACACATCTTAATTTGCATCAAGGGTTTTTGCAGTTTCAGGAGAAAAAGGATATGCTGTATTTTTGCTTACCCACAGACACATACAAATTCACACACACACACACACACACACAGAAACACAGGTAGGCCTACACCAGCTGAAACATGACTCGGCATACAGGGCAGCTGCCAGAAAGCTATCATCAGGGATTTGAAAAGGGTACAGCATGTTTCGTAAGACGCAAGACGATTTATAATACCACAAAAACATGCGATGATTAGTACACTTCAACAGAGTGAGTCTTTAAAATGTCATTCAAAGCTACAGTAGCCTTCCTTAACCCTGTGTGAATCTAAATCTAAGCACACAAGGAAACACATAAGATCCATGTAAAATTGTAACAAAATGAATGGTTTCTGTGTTACGATGTCTGACTAGACTCTGAACTGACAGGCCTTAGGACCCAGAGGTGAGGGCTTACTTCAGGTGAGTCAGGGGGCCGTGAAGGGGATAGGGAAAGATGGGGGTGGAGGATTCGGGTCAAAAAGACAGCCAGGCCATTCACACACAGATGCACATATGGCCATGTGCGTATACACATTATCTCTTTCTCTCTCACACACACACACACACACAAACACGTGAACATATGGCCATATGCACATACACACTAATTCACACACACACACACACACACGCACACTGTATATTATTCACACATATTAACCCACATGTATTCGACATGTGTCGATACACTGACATATCATTGTAATTGTAATTATAATTGTAATTATGTATATTATAGTATACATGCACACACACACACACACACACACAGGTATGTTTTGTAATTTTCCCGCACATGCACACCCTCACACACACAGATAACCACCCAGTGAGACACATCTCATCCAACACCTGTCTCAACTGTCCTGTGTTGTTTTACACCAGCTGCACAGGTGAGCCCAGGTAAGGTACCTGTAGCCTTGTGACCATTAGCTGATTTGCTTCCAAGACTAATAGAGCAGTGGCATATTCCCTCTACAGCTGCTTCGGCGACTGACAATGACTCATTAGTTCACTGTTTACTCACGTTGCACTGTTATCCACCAAAGTGACGCAGTTAAATTTTTTCAGAGTGAACAAAGTGAATTAATTTTAATAATAATTAATTAATTTAATAATAATAAATAATTAACAGAGCTAATTAATTTATGAATGTAATTAAGTTAACTACAGTAATTAATAGGTTTATAGTAAAGAGAGAGTAGCATCTATTTTCTTTATCTGGTGGGAATTATGGGGTTTTTTTTGCCTATATGTAACTAGCACTATTAGCTATATGTAACTAGCACTATTAGCTAAATGTAACTAGCACTATTAGCTAAATGTAACTAGCACTATTAGCTAAATGTAACTAGCACTATTAGCTAAATGTAACTAGCACTATTAGCTATATGTAACTAGCACTATTAGCTAAATGTAACTAGCACTATTAGCTATATGTCACTAGCACTATTAGCTAAATGTAACTAGCACTATTAGCTATATGTCACTAGCACTATTAGCTAAATGTAACTAGCACTATTAGCTAAATGTAACTAGCACTATTAGCTATATGTAACTAGCACTATTAGCTAAAGTGAGTTTTATGTACAGCTACGTGCTCCCTGCTCTCTCTGCTCTCCTTCACTGAATAGTTTTATGGTGCTGAGAGAGCAACATCTGTCTTTTTTTTAGCCGATTGGGATTATTATTAATAATATAATAACAATAATAACTGGTTCCGCGCTGGTGGAATGACCTCCCAAGTGCTACCAGATCAACTGATACCCTCTCCACCTTCAAGAAACTCGTGAAGACTAAGCTCTTCCAAGAATATCTCCTGGCGTAAACTTTGAGAATGCACTTAATAATTTAATTTCTCTACATTGTGCTACACTATTGCACTTTCAACTTAAAACAGCGCAGATTCTATGTTAGCAATATGCACTCCTTGTTAGTTCATTGTGTTGTAGCTTGAATGTTATCCTCTTTTGTAAGTCGCTTTGGATAAAAGCGTCTGCTAAATGCCTAAATGTAATGTAATGTAATTATTATGGACTAAAAGCTCTTTATATTTATCCAGCACTGCATTAGCCAAAGGGAGTTTTATGCACAGCTACATGCCCTCCGCTGTCTCTGCTCTCCTTAATGAATAGTTAGTAGAGCACTGAGAGCAGCATCTGCCTTTTTTAGCCGATTGGCTTGATTGAATGATTGATGGAATGATTGAATGATTATTATGGACTAAAAACTCTTTATATATATCAAGCACTGTATTAGCCAAAGGGAGTTTTAATAGCTGTCTGTTTTTTATCAGTTTGCAGTGCTAGCTAAGTGTTGATCCCGTGTCTCTGGTGTAGTGTAGTTCACACCCTGCTTTAAGCCCACTCACAGAGTTATCTAGCTCTGTTTTACTTCACCCGCTGGGCCACTGCAGTGGTGGTGGTGTTGGGCTATTCCTGTCCAACTCACATGGGGCAGGGGCACTGCGGCCCAGCCCCGAGCCCCAAGCCCCAAGCCCCAGGCCCAAGCCAAGCCCAACAGTACAGAACAGCAGAGCAGAGGACTACACAACCTAGCCCAGCCCAGGGCAGAGAAGCACCCACTTTGGCCAAAGTCCAGCGAAGATAGAAGGTCTATTTTAATACCCAGGGGCCTGCGGGAGAAGGAGAGAAGAGAAGGGGAAAAAGAGAGAGAGAAAGAGAAGGAGAAAGTGTGTGGATGTTGGGGGGGGGGTGTTGATGGGCACCTGGAAAGGCATGTTCACAGCAGGAATGACAGAATGTAAGGGGGTGTGAAAGACAAACGCATGAGAAAGACTGAAAGACAGACAGAGGAGAGAGAGAGAAATAGAGAGAGAGAGAAAGGGGAGGCAAGGAGAGAGAGAGAGGGGGGAGAATGAACAGATATGAGAAAGTGAACAGCGAGAGGATGAAAGAGAGAGAGAAGGGAAAGACCAAGCTGGAAGAACAAAAGGGTCTTATGAGAGGCTGAGAGAGGAACGAGAGAAAATGAGAGAGGGAGAGGAAGAGGGAGAGAGAGGCGGGAGGGGAGAGAAGAGAGAAAAAAGAGGCAATGAGAAAGAAAGGAGGTAAAAACAAGTCAACTGACAGAAGAGAGTGAGTGAGGAAGGAGAGAAAAGTAAACAACAAAAAAAAAGGAAGAGAAATAAAGAAGAGAAAGAGGGGGAGGGAGAGTCACCAGATTAAGGATGAGTGTATGAATGAACAGAGTGCTCCTGTCTGCACGGTCCCCAAAATAGCTAGAAGCAGAGGAAAAAGACGTGTGCATGTTTGTCCTTGACTGAGACTGTGTTAAATTTATGTGCGCTAAACTTGACCCAACACGTTGACATAACCCAACTCAATTAAAGCAACAAGATGATTCTACTGGGTTATGTATAGTGTGCTAATCTTTTTTACAGTGTTTATGTGTGCATGTGTCTATGTGCATGCATACGTGTGTGTGTGTGTGTGTGTGTGTGTGTGTGTGTGTGTGTGTGTGTGTGTGTGTGTGTGTGTGTGCGTGCGCATGTGTATGTGTCTGCATATGCACATGGATTTGTGTTTAAATGAATGAAATTAAACCACTGATGTAAAGCATTTAGAAGCTCCAAAGTGAGTTAGCACTCATTTAAGTCTCCTGTTCCGGGAGCCACAGCATCCAATCAAAAAGTCATTCATCTCCTAACCACGACCAAGACCACATTCCACTTCTTATTACACACACATACCCTTCTAATGCACGTTGCACAGAGGCCATTAAAGTCTCTTTTATCTTTCTCCACTCATGGGCATGGCAAGTAGAAGGAGATGCCGGAACGCAGGAAACACTGGCAGCATTTCCCTGCAGTGTCATAGTGAGCAGTTTCACTGATACTCTCAGACATGATTAAGGACACGTAGATGGGACAGAACACTGTAGCTGATTGCAGCGGTATGACCCATTGACCTTCAATGACCTATTTGAATCTTTCCCACCCAAATTTAATCATGTTATCTACGCAGAGGTTTCAGAATGAATGAGTGGAGAGTTTCGACACAAAAAACAATCTTGCTTCCGCACAGAATCCACAACAGGTGGTTCTGTTTGGCACCTTGATAACAGTTCAAATGTTGACATGCTGTAAATTTCAGTTTGTAATTATTCATAAATCATAAGTAAATTGACTGTCATATTGATTGCCTACAGTTTTATGATATATTCTTGTACCATAAGACATGTTAGACCAACGAAACACACACACACACACACACACACACACCAGACTGAAAGAGATGTTTGTCCACAATGTACTACCTAATATCTGACAATGAACAAACAACTGGACCTCCGGACTAGCTCCACAAAGACTTAACATCCATCAATGGTTGGCAAACGCGGAGGGGAAAGAGTTAGCAAACAACGTTGGTTTTTACCAGCATCACCCCGAGTGTGTGTGTGTGTGTG
>PYXC01000453.1:2590000-2597500 GCA_015244755.2 Tenualosa ilisha
AAGATAACAGGAGAGGAGAATCAAAAGGAGAAATTGAGAGAGGAGAGCAGAGAAGAGAAGAGAAAAGAAGAGGCCTGGAGACCAAACCCAGTCACACAGTCAGTCGGCCAGAGACATGACAGACATTTCCGCTGAGCTGGGCAAACTCAAGACTCTAGCACACATCTAGAATGCTTCAAAACAACTCTGAGTTTAGTTTAATCTCAACTCAGTAGTTCAACAATGTAACAATTTATAGGCCTTGTAAAAGCACTAACAATATTTCAATTGTTTTGCCTCTACAGAAATATATTCTCTTAGTCTCCCCTTCTATTTCACCACCCCACCCCACCCCCATCTCTCATTAGATTAACACATATGTAGGGAACCTATTCCACTGCACACAACTTCCACACTGTGCCTGGGTCAGTTGTAAGGAGGAGCAATGGTAAGATATCCTAATTTGCAAGTCTAATTCCTATTTCAGTTCCCAATGTAAATTGAAATAGGAATTAGATCTCAATTTCAATTCCTGTTTTAAGTTCCATGTAATTTCTTGTCAGCTCCAGTCAGACATGACTCTGGTGCGTCTGACCTCTACGGGAGGCTAGATAGATGCCACTGATAACAGATATGAGGACCTATCCCATGACAGCAGCTGTCATGAATTATGGGTATTATTGGCAGCTGCATGGCTCCATTCCACAATCTGTGATGTAACTCATTACTGAACTGTTATGGTTATGGTTACCGTAACGACTGCTCAGAAATGGAGGATCTTGGCTCCATTCCACAATCTGTGATGTAACCAATTACCAAACTGTTATGGTTATGGTTACCGTAATGACTGTTCAGAAATGGAAGCCATGTACAAGAAACCAAACATATGAATTCCAAGTCCAATTAGATCTAATCACCTGGAATCTGATGTGTAATGTAATATTCTATTGAACAATTTTAGTCAGTTAATACTTTTTTATATCTATTTATATCTATAACAGCCTGGACACATTTGTTACCTTGAGTTCCCAGAACACTTGGGTTATGAGTGCAAATTTTTATGCAAATTTTACAGGTAACATAAAACACCATAGACTTTATGACATAGTAAATTCTAAAAAAAAACATAGAGAGGAGTATTCATGGTCATGACTATTTCTGTGTCACCTCATCATTTCTGTGTCACCTCATCATCGTAGAGAAATAATAAACACACACACACACACACGCAGAGAGAGAGAGAGAGAGAGAGACAGCATGGAGACATAATCCTAAGGAGTCATAACAATCTTAATAATTTTGTGTCCATCAACCCTTTCACTTGTAAACAACACTTTCACAGAGTGTAAACAAAACAATTACAAAGAAGAGTACTGAAATTCAAGCTTCTGTTTCCTCGTCACCTTATCACAGTAGAGAAATAATAAACAGAAACCTAAACATACACACACACACACACACACACACACACACACACACACATACACACAAACACACAAACACATGGTATGGAGGAATAATTCTGAGAATCCACTGCAATCTGCTGATGACAGTGAGGGGGAACTGATAGAAAGAGAGAAAGAGAGAGAGAGAGAGAGAGACTAGCACATTTGTTTTTGAGAGTAGGTGGAGACTACATATCTCAACACCATTGTGACACCCCCATAGAGTCCTCTCCCTCATTAACACACACACAGACAGACAGACGCACACACACACACACACACACACACACACACACACACACGTGCACGCCTCTTTTCCTCTGAAAAGAAAAGTAGCTCCAGCAGGCAGCTGCTGATAAGTTCAGCAAATACACACTATATGGTCGGCCTGCATGTGTGTGTGTGCGTGTGTGTGTGTGTATGAGTGTGTGTGTATGTGTGTGTGTATGTGTGGGTAGCTTCTATATGTGTCGGTAGAGGCAAAAAGCTGATATGAGAACCTTAAATACCACAGAGCATAAATAACCATTATGAAACAATAACTGTGTGTGTGTGTGTGTGTGTCTGTGTATGTGTGTGTGTGTGTGTCTGTGTGTGAGAGAGAGAGAGAGAGAGAGAGAGAGGAAAGAAAAAAAAGAATAACAGACAGAGAAAAAAATCCTCCCTGTTGAAAGTATTTGGGGTATTCTAAGGGTAGGACTATTAGTTGAGAATATATGCATGTGACTATAATTGCAGGAAGATCAGGTGACCTTTGGCTTGTAGTGGTTATAGCAATTACCCTACGCTTAACCCCTAGTTACCATATGGAACACGGTGTACCCTCACTGTTCATATAGGGATATTATGGCCTCGAGTGGCCCTCCCCTTGTAGGCAAGTCCCCTTCCCCGCTACGGCAACCCGGAGCAGACAAACAGTGCCTCTTTGTCATGAGGCCATGGTAGTGCCGTGAGTTTACTTTGAGTGAAGGAGCAGAAATAAACGCTCAGCTTCAGTGGCGGTGAGAGTACATAAACTCTGTGCAGTGCAGCGCACCTTTCCTCGCTGATATCCATCATCTGTTGTCATAATTTAACAAGTTCAATAAAAAGTGACGTTCGGTCACATCGCTCAGAGACGATATCTAGTGATGATCTTAATCTTGCTGCTGTGGTCATTCATCAGTGCCAACAAAGGGATGTTTAACTGACAGGCTCTCACATAACCGTGCATACCCTAGAAAATCCAATAGCAGGCTTAGCCTGGGGGGTCTAGAATTGATTTACTAGATGTTGTTCTAAAAAATTGGTTTACTACCTGTGTATAGTAGACATGTTGATGTTGATGATGATGTTGTTATTGTTGTTGTTATTGTTGTTGTTATGTTGTTGTTGCTGTTATGCGTAGGGTCACTTTTTGCTGGAATATTTTTCAACAGTACATTTCCTGCTCATAACACTCGAGATCCTGTTCTTCCACAGAATGTTTACTGTGTAATCACCCCCTGAGGATTCCTATTGAAAGAAATAATCCTGTTGCTCTGCACTCAGGGACAAATGGAGGTATTTTACCCTGTGTCTTATTTATCTGTTATATCAGTAGTAGCATTAGATTAGATGCTAATGTCCAGAGGACTCATTTTTTTGTCCAACAACAAGGCGAAATCCTCTGTCTTGTAAACAGCACATTCAAAGAGCACAAACATCTGCGGTGCCCACCCTGCTACGCTAGTTAGCGAGGGAACAGAATGTAATTGGCACCTAATGCCTGATGCCTGATGGGTCTGGTTTGCCCCAGCGCCTGTACCGTCTGACCATGAGGGCGAGTTTGTGTGTGTAAGCGAGTGAGCAAGCGAGCAGTGAAAGTGTTTCGACTCGGGGGTAGGAGTAGAAACAATAAAGCCCCTGTGCCTCGCTGACTTAACGTGCAATCGTTTTCTGGTGTTGCTCATAGCGGTGCAGAAGCTAATTAAGAACACAATTCCAAGAGTCGTTAAAAAAAAAAAACACACACACACACACACACAAACACAACATACACTCAAATACACACAAACACACACACACACACACACACACACAAAAAAAGTACACTCTCACACACATGCACACACACACACGCACATACACACACATAAACTATGCAAAATTTATGTAGAACACTTAGTGAGAAAAACCAGCTAAGCTCCAGGCAGCTGTAGCTACTTTAAATGTCTTAGCACATGTTTGACAGCAGCAAATGCCCTGCAGCATCAACATCAACAACGCCATCAAACCATCATCAAGGCCAGCTGCAGGGCAAGCAGGGCTGGATACCTGCAGGCCCAAAACCAAATATGCAAACCCGAAAAAGTTCCCTGGCTGTGACACTCTATCTGTGCTTAGGCCAATGACTGTATATATAGAGTCATTGGCTTAAGCAGACAAAATCAAACGACTGTTTAAATGAGGACCATAATGGCTTGCAAAGTCATTTCCTTGTCATTAGAACTCTGCAACAGTTTAAAAACGCACAAAGTGAAGAGTTGGTTTACGTAACCCTTTCTAGACTGAAATAAGAGTACGTGTGGGGGGGCCTCTTGTTAACACAATCCGTGGCATATTATGGGGTAGAGATAAGTCAGCTGGGAGAGGTGGACCAACCAGGTGACCAGCTTTGTGGGGTGCACTGGCTGCATTAACTCACTAGGATCTGGATGAGATGCCCAGACAGCAGCATATCACGTCCTTGTCCTTCTACAGGGCCTGACAGGTCTCTCTCTCTCTCTGTCTCTGTCTTTCTTTCTTTCTCTCTCTTCCCCTGTCTTTCCTCTGTCAGCACTCTTAAATAACGTGAGCCTGAGTGATCTCTGCTTAGGGATTTGAGGAGCAACTTAACACCGTTGGCATTCAGTCAGGTGCCTCATGATTCCGCCATGAAGGGGAGGAGGAGAGAGGAAATGGTTCCAGTTCCAGAGATGAATGCATTTGAAAAATGTTACAAACAACAAACAATCAAACAAACAACAATACAACAATAGCAACACTGAAAAAGTGTCATCTCTAAGGGTCAGCGTGGGTGACAACTGGAATACTCTTCCATTCTCAGATTAGAGTGTTGCGCAAATGGATCAGTGGTGTGAGGGAGACCCTGGGTAATACAGCACAAATGGATCAGTGGTGTGAGGGAGACTCTGGGTAATACAGCACAAATGGATCAGCGGTGTGAGGGAGACTCTGGGTAATACAGCACAAATGGATCAGTGGTGTGAGGGAGACTCTGGGTAATACAGCACAAATGGATCAGTGGTGTGAGGGAGACTCTGGGTAATACAGCACAAATGGATCAGTGGTGTGAGGGAGACTCTGGGTAATACAGGGGCAAATGGATCAGCGGTGTGAGGGAGACTCTGGGTAATACAGCACAAATGGATCAGCGGTGTGAGGGAGACTCTGGGTAATACAGCACAAATGGATCAGCGGTGTGAGGGAGACTCTGGGTAATACAGCACAAATGGATCAGCGGTGTGAGGGAGACTCTGGGTAATACAGCACAAATGGATCAGTGGTGTGAGGGAGACTCTGGGTAATACAGCACAAATGGATCAGTGGTGTGAGGGAGACTCTGGGTAATACAGGGGCAAGGCAGAAATACAAAGCAGCTAGAGGAAAAATCCACAGGCAGGCACCATGCAGAGAGCTCTGTGTGTGTGTGTGTGTGTGTGTGTGTGTGTGTGTGTGTGTGTGTGCTCTCTGCCCTGAACTTTACAGGAGAGAATGTCCACAAACAACCCAGGGACCCACCAACACCAAACAGAGGCCTGAGTGAACATGAGCGTACACACACACACACACACACACACATACAGACCGACAGATACACACACGCACACACACACACACACACACCAAACACAGGGCAGAGAGAACATGGGTGTACAGGTCCAACAGAAAGACATCAAACTCTCTAATGCTGGATGCTGGACACACACACACACACACACACACACACACACACATACACACACAGCGAGAGGCACAGGCTTGTTGGAAAACTACTGTTTCACTGCACAAACCACATGAAAGGCCATCAATTTATATAAACAGGTCCTGTGGAGACGCAGTAGTTGAACAGGTGCAGTTGGCTCTGCTCCCCAGCGCTGGCATGTTTAGACAGATAGATTACACACTCCGGATGATGATGACACCACACAATCATTCTGACTCATGTGGGAAACACACACCTACTGGCATCACTATGCACACACACACACACACACACACACACACACACACACACCATATTGGCAATATTAGTATGATGAGTAGATTATGTAAGTGCGCTTCTCATACACTAATGAGTGTTAGTAACAAGCAAGCAACAGGCAAATCTGATGACACAGCCTTCATTTGTGTGTGCTTGCGTGTGTGTATGTGTGTGTGCGTGCGTGTGTGTATGTGTGTGTGCGTGCATGTGTGTATGTGCATGTGTGTGTGTGTGTATGTGTGCATGTGTGTGTGGATGAGTGTGTGTGTGTGTGTGTGTGTGTGTGTGTGTGTGTGTGTGTGTGTGTGTGTGTGTGTGTTGCATTAGTGCCAAGACACACAAGACACAAAGCATACTGGGATAGTTCCGTTGACAATGCTGGCCCTGATCCGGCTGAGTTCCAGGTGTCTACTGGCTCTCTGAATTGTCACAACGTATCTGCCATTCCGCCTGGCCCTCGAGGCCTTTCGGTGTGGTGTTTGGAATTCAGTGTGTGTGGCTGTGGGGTTAGTGTGAGACAAGGCGTGGCACCGGGTCGTGCAGGGAATTATTTTACGTTCTGATATGCCGCCGTTCCCCCCGAGGGCGAACTGTGATGCGGCCGCCATCAAGAGAGAACCCATTCAGAGCAGTCCCTTCAGGCTGACAATGACTTGCATGCTACTGGAGAGAGTAAAACCACACATGCTTGGAGAGGGAATCAAAGCCATGATTCATGGCCCACATGGGAGGAGGGCCATGTGATGGCTGCTTAGTGATTAAACAGGAGAAGAACTAACAATGCAGATGCCACAGAAGTTTAATTACCTGCATGTCTTTAAAAAGAAGGGAGGAGAGGAGAGGAGGGAAGAGAGAAGATGCATAGTGAAGTGGGGAAAGACAAGGAGAGAAAAGAAGATAAGAGGAGAGGAGAGAAGAGAAGAGAAAAGAGGAGAGGAGAGGCATAGTGAAGTGGGGAAAGACAAGGAAAGGAAAGAAAAGAAGAGGAGAGGAGAGGAGAAAAGAAAGAGAAAAGAGGAGAAGAGAGAAAAGAGGAACGGACAGGAGAGGAGAGGAGAGGAGAGGCGTGGTGAAGTGAGCAGAGGATGTGAAGAGAGAAGAGGAACAGATTGAAAGGGAGAAGACAGATTAAGAGGAGGAAAGGAGAGAGAGAGGAGAGAAAGAAGAGAAGGCAAGATGAGAAAAGGAGAGGAGAGAGTGAGAGGAGAAAAGGGACAGAGAAAAACAAGAGCAGTGGAAGAGAAGAGAAAAGGAGAGAAGAGATGAATGATAGAACATGAAACGAGAGGGGAGAGGAGAATGAGTGCCCTACTGTCCTCATGGCACCCCTGGAGGTGCTTGGCACTTGACTGGCACAGACGGGCACAGGTTGAGCCCATGCCAACATACACTCTCTGTCTCTCTCTCTCTCCTCAGGTGACAAGGGGAAAAGGAGGTGGAGAGGAGGAGAAGAGGAGAGTTCTTAAAAGACCTGCTGTCTCTCTTCCCCTCCCTCCCTCTCGCTCTCTCTCTCTCTCTCTCTCTCTCTCTCTCTCTCTCTCTCCCTCTCTCTCTCTTTATCTCAACTTGTTGTCTTAGTCACAGTTCAATTTAAATTCAAATAGGCTTTATTAGCATGACTGTACACACTCAGAAATGCCAAAGCTACATCAGGCACTAGCAGATGCCAACAAAAGTCCCCTTCAGCACTTGTTCTTTCTCTTTCTCTCTCTTTCTCTTTCTCTCTCTCTCATTAGGCCAAATGCTCTATCTATCACAATTGGCTTACTAGGATCTGGATGAGACAAGGCAGCAGGCATAAATGTGTCATGTCCTTGACCTTCATCAGTCTCCCTCTCTCTCTCAAGCAAT
>PYXC01000453.1:2600000-2637500 GCA_015244755.2 Tenualosa ilisha
ATCTCCCCAAAGTACCTTTTTGAGGCCTTAAACAGGCAGCATCAGCTCAGCTTGCAATAATAACAGCACAGACAATGGCTCTTAATCTGCCTTCAGAGTCCCTTCTGTGCACTGATCCTCTCCCGTTTAAACAGTAATAGATTCGCAGAAGCTTCAATGGAAAATTACACCAAACCTCCTGAGAGATCGCCTTAGTATCTTTACAATTCCTACATTTTAAGGACTCGCCACACATTCCAATTGTAACTAAACTGACCAACAAGGAAACGTCAATACATAAAATATATTCCAGTAGATCTTTTTGTACACACAGTATCTTACAGTACTCAAGATAGACAGGCAGAAAAGCTCTACGCTAACAACTGTGTAAAAAGAACAACTGGAGGGAATGCGAAGAGTCTCCCCGTAGCCCTTCTGTGTTCTAAACAAACTTAGACCTGCGGGTAGTGTTTCCTTTTTACTTGTCAGCCATTAACCTTTGCATCCCAAAGGAAAACACACAGACACACTCACTAACCGCCTCTTTCTATCAAACACACATATTCTCTTGTGAGTCCTCTTTGTATCCCTATGGAACACAAAGACAAATTCACTCATACATCTCTCACACACACACACAGAGAAAACACAAACACAAACACATGTACACACACAGACTATCATCACATTCCGATTCGACCTGTGACCCCTAACACCCGGGCCGCAGACGGAGAGGAGCGGACCTCGGAAGTGTGTAAGCGAGGGGCCCCTGACCTTCTCTCTCTTCTCCCTGTCAGACTGTCTCTCTCTCTCTCTCTCTCTCTCTCTCACACACACACACACACACACACACTCACACACACACCTGTCGGGAGTATTGTCCTGTGACACTCCCCCCACCACCACCACCACTCAGGCCACGGGCATAAGTGAGAGGCCCCCTAACCAGCCGCCAGAGACAGCCTGACGGCTTCAACTCAAGCTGTTAGCTAAGACTTCTTACACGACAGACTGCACTGCAGAAGGGAGGAGGAGAAAGAGATAGAGGTAGAGAAAAAGACAGGAGGAGGAAAGATGGAAGGAGAGGAAGAAGAAAACGAGAGGTATAAAGTAGAGGAATGGGGAAGAGAGAAGGAGGGGGGGGGAAGAAAGAGACAGAAGGAGAGAGGAATAAAAAAGAGTGAGAGAGACGGGGAGGAAAGGGATGAGGGAGAGATAGAGTCTAGGAGCGAGAGACAGAAAGATAAAAAGAGAGAGAGAGATAGAGTGTGAAGGAAGTAGAGAGAGGGAACGAAGGTGAGGTTGGGTAAAGGCAACGACAACATGGCAAAGAATCCCCTTCACTGGATTCAGCTAATCCCCGAGTTGACACAACTCAACCACACGTGAGCACTGATTCCTCTGTGTGTGTGTGTGTGTGTGTGTGCATGTGGGTGCACTAAAATGCTATCTACTGTCACACACTTGCGTTTGATCCTTATGTTAGTACAAGCCTCGGCTCTGTATGCTTCGGCAGCTTTTCATACACAGAGAATGAGTCCAGTTTCCAAGTTAAGCCATGTGAACACACAGACACACACACACACACACACACACACACACACTTTTGTTCTTTCTCTCTCTCTCACTCACTCACACACCATACACAGAAATTATAGTTTGGTGTGTGTGTGTGTGCATGTGTGTGTGTGTGTGTGTGTGTGTGTGTTGGTGAGACAGAGAGAGAGCTTTGGTAGGGGGCACGACAGCAGAAATTAAGATGTCATCAGATCACTAACTACTCTGCTGTCTGTGAAGGCAGGCCCTTGTGTGTTCAAGGTCGACCTTAGACTTAGATTAAGAGCTGGTTTCTGAAGAGCTACTCCACAAACATATGGCCCGACTGTATATGTGTGTGTGTGTGTTGGTGAGACAGAGAGAGAGATTTGGTAGGGGGCACGACAGCAGAAATTTAGACGTCATCAGATCACTAACTATTCTGCTGTCTGTGAAGGCAGGCCCTTGTGTGGTCGGCCTTAGACTTAGATTAAGAGCTGGTTTTTGAAGAACTACTCCACAAACATATGGCCCGACTGTATGTGTGTGTGTTGGGGGGGTGGGTGCGAGTGTGAGTAAGAGAGACCACCTGCTGAAATTCTGTCTGCTGTCTGAGATCAGAGTGTGTATGTGTGTGCATGTGTGTGAAAGTTTGATTGAGATGTTCATGACAGCAAAAAATGCAGTAAGTCACAGTCAAGGCAATTTATCATCCTATTGTGTCTCTCTCTCTCTGGGATCTGACACCCAGACATACGCACTTTTAAGGCAAACCAATCTGCGTTTTTGGAAACATTTCAAAAAATGATTTCAATAATTATGGCGGGTGTTTTGAACATTACGTACGTTTAGAACTTAATTCACAAACAATTAACCCCTGAGGTACAACAGTTCACCGTACATTTCAGCGTAATTTTTCATTTCATATTATCTCTGCCTGCTGCTGGAATGTTGGTGCTGTTTCGCGCACGAGCTAACTTCGATCGATCACTAATTGATCACATTGGTGGAATTCTGTGTCTTACCTGTAGTTCGCACCAGGCCACCTCCACTGTTGTCTCCGTGTCCAGTCCCTTGTACACGGTCTTGAAAGAACCCCTGCCGATCTCGATGTTGAATTTCAGGTAGCGTCCATCGGGTGAGGTGGCCACCGCTTTGGTCTCCACGTCCTCCTTCTCTTCAAGTTCCCACTTGCTCTCCAGCGTCCGACGGGGCACTGGCGGGCTTTTCACCGCTTCATTATCTGAGTCCGAGCTTGGTGTCTGCGCGACCGAACTGGGCTCCACCGCGACCTCCCAGTTCTCCGGCGGAGGCGCGGGGGTCACAGTGCCGTCTGAGCTGGAGACGGGGGATGGAGACGGCGGAGTGTTGGCTTTCCTCTCATGGGTGTTTCTTTGCGCAAGAATATTTTCGGCCGACCAGGACAAAGCTTTGGAAAGTGCCCCGCTATAAATTTGGGGTTCAAGGTCGACGCTGATTTTGTGAAGCACGTACGAGTTCCTTCTAGCGCTGAGAGAGTGTGTGCGCAACATGGGTACCCGTGCTGCGAAGTCCTCGTCCAAATCAACAGGTAATGTTGGGAAGCCGCGGGCAGCGAATTCTACTTCTGCGTGCGACATGCTTAATAAAGGACTGTTTCGTCTGTCTTTACAGTTGCAGATGAGTTTGAGATTGACCAATTATTCTGCGGTCAACGACAACCCAACGCACGCTAACAATATGCTGCACGGGAACATTTTGTGCAAAGAACTATCCAAGCATCAAACACTGTTAAAATGGCCCGGGCAGATTAGGCTTACACGTTAACACCGCTCAATTATAAATTTCAGCACTCCAGAGGACGAGTCCAAATAGGAACAACAATAACCTTTGAATCTGGTGAATCCCGTGAATCTCCCAAAATTAAAACGGACAATATAAAATCTGTTGAAAATAGAATACAAAAAACACTCTTCGAGCCCTCTGTTTCTCTGCGTATTTTTTGGACTGTGCGTGCACCTATTATTGTTTATATTAGTCTATGTTATGGTGCGGACGCGCAGCTGTAGGCTGTAGACTAGGTTCTTCTTTCTCTGACTGTCAACACAACTCTACTGGGTTTCAGCTCCTGCTGCGCGCACACGAGCTGCGCGGCCCCGCCCCCTCCCCACCTGTGATGTTGTGGTCACAGCTAACCCGCGGCACGCCCCCAAACCAAATCACCAGCGAATGACCCAGCAACATAGGGGCGCTCTGTGCTCAGCTAACTTTAACAGCAGTGCCCAAAATGCTGTGTTGTGCTAACCGTAGCTAGATGTCTTCTAAGTCCGTCTAAAATTTGGCATAATTTTGCGCATCTGAACGCACTTGATTTTCCCAAACTTGTCTATATTTTCCTTCTCACATGTCGTTAAAAGTGCGTACATGCATGCCTAAATAATTAATTACCACTTAGGCATTTGGGCACACTTTATTTTACAAACAACTTTATATTTACATTCTTCCTTGTTTATTCGTCTTACTTATTTTTTCTGCCAAACTCGTCCTCTTGTATTTAAGAGTAGCTACTCTGTAATTACTAAAAAGCTGACCTCAAAAAAGATTAGACATAAGGCATGCCATTCTGTTGTTGAGTAATGATGCAATAGCCGTATGCCGCACCTTTGCTGCATCCCACAGCCGGACGGGATTTAAGGTTTAGGCTGTGTTTGCGTAGAGAAAACATATGCCAATGTTTGGCGACGTCTGTAACCATCCCAATCTCTTGAGCAATTTGCAAGCGAAGCATTTTGGTGTTTGGTGTGCATGATCAGAGACAGCAGCTCAAAGAAGGTACCTCTCTGAATTTAGGCAAAATTGGAATAAAATGAGATGAAATGGTAAATTTGCTGAATTGGCAATCAGCCTCTCTCTCTCTCTCACTCACTCACACACACACACACACACACACACACACACACAGAGACTGTGTGAGGGGGGTCTGGATGGTCAATTAGTCTCTCTCTCTCTCTCACTCACTCACACACACACACACACACACACACACACACACACACACACACACACACACACACACACACACACTTGTTGGTAGGTCAGTCGGTAAGCCAGCATGCAGCGTGCCGGCCGCTTGCTCGCAGGTGGCCCAGCTGCTTAAGCAGCAGGAGAGAGGATCAGCGCGCCGCACGACCAGAGGGGGTCGCCAGGAGTCACAGGGTCAGAGGGCAAACTCAGTACGGGGGATAGGAAAGGCAAGAGAGATAGGGAGAAGAAAAATGAAAGATAGGGGGGAGAAAGGGGCATAGAGGACAAGGAGAGAGGAGGACAGGAAGACAGGGGGAACAGAGGATAAAGGAAAGAAGGAGGGAAGGATGGAAAGAGTGAGCGATACAGAAAAAGAGAAAGGGAGAGGTGGTGTAAAGGAAAGGTAGAAAGCAAGAAGAAGAGATAGAGTAAAGAGGTGAGAAAAGAAGATGTGTGAAAGTAAGTGAGGAACAAAGGGTTGAGAAAGAAAGAAAGAAAGAAAGAAAGAAAGAAGAAAAAAAAAAAGAAAGAACAAGAGGAAGGGAGTAAAAAGAGAGGTGATGAAAGGCTAGATGGGAGAAAAGGATTATGGGGGGGGGGGTGAAGAGAAGGAAATGGCGTGATAGAAAAAGAAAAGAGGAATTATTGAACACTGGAAGTGCCTGAGGAGGAAGCTCAGTAAAATATAATTTAAAGGGTCTGCAAATTCAATGAGGAAATGATGATATGGAGTCTGAAAAAGCAAATGGAAGAAGAGGCGAACAGATAAATATTGTAAGAACAAAGAAGAAAAGCGGCAATGTGGGTTAGTCAAAAGTTCTGGAAAATGGAAAAAAAAAGATTTAGCAAGTAGTATAACTGCCATTCATGGACATAAACACATTTGGCATGGTGGAGATGTAGTAGTATGAAGAAGAGGGGTGTCGGGTCACAAGGGGGACTCTGACAGACAACAGCGTGCGTGCTGGTGTGTGCGGGTGGGGTGGGGGGGCAACAGAGATAAACGAGAAAGAGGAGAGGAATGATAGAAGCTGACAGAATGGCAGAGCGAGATAATCCACAAACACGTAAAACGTCGCACTGTGACAACAAACATGTCGCTGCCAGGTCACTCCCTGAGCCCACTCACTGCACTACTCTAGGCAGGGACCAGAGAATGATGGACTGTTTCTGAAGACTATGTTTGATGCTTTCCTGGAAACTAAACATAGAGCAGAAGACTGTATTGGCCATTCGCTGTGCATGTGACATTAAACTTTGAATTTACAAGGCATAATCTCTATAAGTAAAGTTGCTTTAACCTAACATAAGTGATTTTGGAGATCTCTGCTTGTGAGATATTTATTAGCAAACATGCCTTGCTGTCAGTGCTTTACTGTCCGTTGGGTAATGAATTAGATCCTGTGGCAAGTTCTCTACATGCTGACTACCAACAACAGCACCCCATGTGGCCAAATTCAGTACTACAGCGTTAAATGCCAATGACCAGTAGGGGGAGACAATTTCTACATGCATTGCCCCCTGTCGAAGAAAGGCTATTCATTTACTTATAGGACAGTCTTGCAACTGTACAGCATCGATATGGTAGATAATATGTACTTCAATTCATATATCGATTCCTGTTCAATAGATTTAGGACTTGTTGATATGGTTATTTTAATTTCTTTCCTCTTCATTAGCTAATAGGAAAATTATGTTCACTCTATAATCAGTATTACTGCTCTGCTAATTAAATTATTAATAAACAGGATTTGGTAGACATTTCAAAACGACAAAAGTAAGGAAGCATCTAAAAGAAAAGTAAACTTGGCAGGTGTACAGTATGTGTCCTTTGTACATGACCTAATTAGTTATTATTGGACATTTACACACTGGACTAATTCAGTAATATCTGCCTAATTAATTCTACATACAACAAACAGATTCAAAAATATTGCTACTGTAAACAGATGACAAACACCAGGTTGGATTTTACAAATATGCTTAGAGATAACATCTCTTTATTTGTACAGTATTCCATGGGTAAAAAAGGTTATGACAGTTATAGACAGGTACAAGATGCTACCAGGAGGTTTTAGCATACTGTGTGTGTGTGTGTGTGTGTGTGTGTGTGTGTGTGTGTGTGTGTGTGTGTGTGTTTGTTTGGAGTTTCCCAGAAAGACCAAGACAGAGAGAAAGAGAGAGAGAATTGGGGATGGACACGAAAGAAAGGGAGTCGTGGAAAACAGACAGAGAAACAGAGGAAGGGAGAGAAATAGAGAGAGAGAGAGTGTCTTTTACGTGTCTTATTGTAACAAGATCTCCCAAAGAGCTACATATCATCCCGCCTTCCTGTTCCAGCAACTGCTTCTGCTGCTGCTGCTGCTGCTGTCTGATGCACACATACAGAGATGAGCAATCAGAACTACTTATGTATGTAAGCTGCGGCCCCTGGGTACATCTACAGCTGTGACAGAAGAGGAGAGAGCTGCACACATCAGAGGAAGAAAGGGGAGATGGAGACGAGGACACGTGGGGAAGGCGGCTGTGGGTGTGTGGTGAATGTCATGGACAGAGGAAAGGTGTCTTCTTTTCTTTTCTTTCTCTTCATCAAGAGGTAAACGAAAAAAAAGAGAAAACCTCTCATTTAAATTGATGAGCGAGCAATATGCATATTAGCACACGCGCAGACTGAACTGCACTATTGATATATTTTACTTCCTGGGTCAGATTATGTCACTTCCTGTTCAGGCACATCTTCACACATCTGATGTCAAATGTTTGTCCTGTTGGCCTTAGAAACCACCACATGAATTCCTGAAGCACTCAGACATTTGAAGCTTTTGACGAGTTTTGACTTGTAGTTCAGGAGGAGTGTAAAACTGGACAGTCTTTGTCTGGAGAAGCTGGAGAACTGTTTTTCATGCCTCCACCTCACCAAAACAACAACAAAACAAACAAAAAACGACCGAAAAAACAAAACAAAACCGCTAACGCACCCAAACGCCACTAGGCCCTTCAGGGTGGTCCTACCAGGGTTAGGTCACTCTCTAACCCTCTACCCCAGCCCAACCCCTCTCCCTCTAAAGTGCCCCTCTCCGCTTTGCTTCTCTTCACCTCGTGCCTCAGAAGAACTTCACACCCTTTCCATCGTCCATGGCGAAGACCTCAGCCTTGCCTTCCGCTTGAAGCGCCTGCAGTGACCGCAGGAGCATCCCCTCCTCCAGCCCATGGAATTCTGGGAAATGGAATGTTACACACACACACACACACTCACATCTGTACTTTGCCACATGCAGTAAATCACATCACATGCAAGTCTAACATGTCAGACACAAGCCAGCAGGCCGTCTCTGATGGCAGTGCTGCAGACTGGTGTATCTCACCATGCTGACTTGACAGAGACCAACCAAGGTGGTAAATTACAGACAGCAGTATGTACAAGTATGGCAGAGCAAATTTAAAGAAGGGTGTGAACTGAGCAGGGACCCATTGCTTTAACAAACTCCCTTGCACTCAACACAAACAAAACAAAACAAAAAACAAAACAAAACAAAACAAAACAAAACAAAACAAAACAAAACAAAACAAAACGCTGCTAAATTGCTCCTGTTGTTCTAATTGCTTGCTGCATGACTACTAACGTTTGATTGGCAGCTGAAACACATCATGCCTAATTTGCATAAAGTTGAGTGGTGTTTTTTTTTTTTTTTTACTTTTACTCTAGTGTCCCATATTTTTGTTGCTCATCACTTTTGTCACTCACATCGTTCTTGTGGCTTTGATCATTTCATTTCTGGGTGTGAAGGCACAGTGAGAGTTTACACTTTAAACTCTGAATCAACACACACTGCTGATTCTTGGTTACCCATAAATGTTCACCCATGCAAACTCTTGGGTCGTTAGCAACACTGACACCCCTCCCTGAAGTTAATCAGTGGCCCTACACTGAAAAAGAAAAATTTCCATCACATACTCTACACCTGATCTAATGTCTATGCTGTTGACCTCTGTTTGGAGCGCTGCTTGATTTGGTTAATAAGCAGGTATCATCCAGTAAGAAAACATAATCTAGTACAGTGTAATCAAATAATATAATGCTATGTAATGTGGGGGCAGCATATAATCGTTTTGATTAATGAAGTCAATCTCTTTAACCTACAGTGCTACACAATAACAACTCCAAATGGGGCCTTGCTGGACAGAACTTATAGGCTGACAAGCAGGCAGACGGAGAGACGGACAGACGGAGAGACAGACGGACAGACAGACGGTTTCAGGTTCTGCATACCTTCACCCTCCGTGTCGTCGCCACTTGAGAGCTCATATAGAGTAAACACTGAGTTGACCATTCCATTTTTAGAGACCTGAGGAAGAAAGAAAACACGAGAGAGAGAGAGAGATGAATTACAGAGGTACTCTAGAGTTACTCTCCAGCAAAAGATTCAAGACTCCAAGTGGTCATTTTAATTGTCATCACAAACTACTAATAGTAATAGGGATGAGCACTGAAAACAATACTGAGATCAATGTCCATTCTGTTAGTCAGTCCAATTCTTCAATCAATTTTTCTTCAGCTCTTTACATCATTACAGTGGTTCAGCAAATATATTGTCTACAGGTTAGTTAACATTTAACTGTTATAAATATATCAGAAAATAAAACACACTTAGGCCTATGATTAAGTCTATCCCACTACAGCTGCCAGTCATTACAGTTTATTAGAATAAGGAAATAAACCATGGATTACTGTATTGTTTATTTCAATTTCACTTTCCAGAACAGTCATTGACCACTGTCTGACACGCTGGCATTGACAGGAAGAACTGATGATGTCAGGTGTATAGGATTCCAGTGAATTGAAGCATTAGATTCTCTGTTGTACTCAATTCCCAATTCTCGATTCACACCACTAATTGGTAAATCCGGACAAGTCCTAATCTGAGCCCAGTACAGATTATGGGTGAAACAGAGAACTAGAATGTGACTCATCATCATGTGCTTCTATGCCTGTGCTGGTAACAAAAGCCATAAGGTTTAAAAAATATAATGTAAAGGGGCCCTTGTTACATGAATCTAATATTATGTGCTTTGCACATCAATGGTTTCAGCAATGTCCATTGATTGTGAATTGGGATGGACACTGCCCGTTTTCTATTGAAAAAATAACTAAAAAAGCTAACTAGAAAAGTTGGTGTGACATGTTTGGCAATCATTACGTACAACAGCGTCATGTAGAATGTTGGCATGAGGCATGATGAATTTGTGATCTAAAACACAATCTCTTTGTTATATGTAACCAATTGGAAACTGTTTCTCTTAATTTTGCTATGCCCCTTGACAGTTTTTTAGTAAGTGACCCGCAAACAAAATGTTTGGCCACTGGAGTAAAGTAGTTGTAAAGTAGTGTAAAGTTTGGCCTTACTATATCAATATCTGCTAACCGATGACACATTGCATGGTAAAATGAAGCAGAAGTCAATTGAGTTTTTTGCAGAACAGATGTATAAACATCTAGGGTAACGGTAAATGATAGGCAACGCGTAAAGTCAATGTGTGTCAATGAGCAAAGCCCTCATCCACGAGGTACAGCTATCCTGTGACGTGTAGTAGCATTATACGGATTCATCGATGTCAAGATGGTCTTGGCCATGTTATTAAATTAGCCTGGTTACTATATATTTGCTATACATTTGCCTAGTTGCTTACTATATATTAGGCTTAATCAGACACTAGACTTGGCCTGTCAGATCAATATGGGCCCTTAAAGACTTTTGGTTGGTGAGTGGAATGGGGTAGTGCTGTTTTGATCTCGACCTTGTGACGGCGATATACTTAACAGCGTCTTGAAGAGTTTTGCCAACCAGTATGTCATCCAAATATGGTCCCCTAGTAACAGGACAAATCACACTCTCTCACACTGGGATGACACGCTGCATAAGTGTTGTGTATGAGACAGCTCTAACACACCAAAGCTGCGAGTCTGAGATGTGTGTTAAGCAAAGATGTGTGTTAAGCACAGTTCTGAGAATTTTCCACCCCATTTGCTATCATGTTTTTGATTTTCTCTGAATGTCCCACATTCTCAGCCTCAGGCATGTACTGTCTAGCGCTGCCTGCCCTGTGTTCCTAAAAAGAATACTGGGACAAGTATCTCTACAGTGCTCTCTCTCTCTCTCTCTCTCTCTCACTCACTCACTCACTCACACACACATACCTTATTATTACTTCAAGGACAGAAATGGGAACCAACCAAAAGAAGGTATACACAACAAACACGTGTCACAAACACATGTCACTCCTACACCACACAGAGGCTGGGTGATATTGGACTGGGTAAAACTAATCCTGAACAGGGCTCATGAGGGAATTAGTGACACACAGTGAGATGAAGAATCAGCGCTTGTGTTGACGTGGTGATAGTGTACCCATTGGTAGATGAGTTTGCCCCACTCCTCCGGTCGTCTCCACATGATCAAACAGCGGCTTTTGTTTTTGTCCATCCATTCCAGGTTCCCTGGGGGTGCAAACAAGCACAGGAGAAGGCACTTTGTCACTCAGGATAAACTGTGGTGCTCAAATATTTTTACCAGTGTGGCCAACTGAGATGTTGGTGGGGAATAGAGATTTCTTATGCATAAATCTTCACACGTAACCGTTGCTGCCAATGATTACACCAAGGTACCCAACCAGTCGACTTTGGTCTCTTTCCTTTTCTAAGGTAGTGTAAAGTATACAAGTCACTGTGCAACAGTTCAATACATGCAAGACTGGTTCAAAGTCAGTTGTTCACATCTGAAGGTTGACTGCAACTCTACTGCACACTGACATGAGATGGCAAAGAAGCCTACATTAGCCTAGTCTCAAGTTCTTCATTAGCCTAGTCCTTAAGTTAAGCTTTCGAGAAATCTGTCCGGGAGTGAGCGGACGAGTGAACGAGTTTCTCTTTGACATTATTCACAGAATAAAAGCAGCATTCTGACAGTTGTGGATGGTTCATAATATGCCATTTTAAACTGACATGTTGAATGAGAGTAGGCCTACAAGGAAAAGGCAACACCATGGTAGTATTGAAGCAAAGGGGAGTGTGTGGAACTAGCACGGCAGAGATGCAAGTGTGGGGGTCATGTGGTCGATCTTTTCGACCCTGTCATTTTAAAAGTAGCTTGCGAGCAGAAAAAGGTTGGGCACCCCTGGATTAGACCAACTTTGTTACCTTTTTTTCTCAGTTCTTCAAAGACAACTTGGATTGCTTCCACTGACAGCTTTCCTGTGGAACTGTTAAGACTTATAACATAGTCAGTGTCAATGCCACAACTGTCTTCTAGCTTGGACATACAGTACTTACAAATTACAACCTTCAATGGATCATATACTGTCCTTCAATTTCTAGTTTCCTTCAACATATGTTCACTTCCATTGACAAATAACCTAAGTAACTGTTGGTTGTCCACTGAGCTCTCTTGTTTTCCCCTACAATTTAGTTGGAATATGGTAGTGGTTAATAAGGTTTCAGTCACTTCTAGCTGACCGCAACAATAGTTTGCGAAACGAAAGTGACCCATGCAGAAGGATACTTTCGATTTTCTTGTTGTTGAACAGGGGGCTCTCCTGTGCCTCGAGCACATCCAGCGTGTACAGCTTTCGGTGTCTGCAGTAAGACAGCGTAAGCGAGCACCAAGCCGCCAGCTGCTTCTGTCTGGTGTCAACATTGGGCTGTAGTCTGTGAACCGAAAGGCACAGAGTCAGTCAGACCCACAGGTGAGTACATGTTGTTAAGCAGCACGTAAATCGTCAGCAACTTTGACCGGATAACTTAACACATCATATGCATGGTGTGGTGTGTGTATCACAATTACATTCCAAAGTTAAAGCCAAATATGCGCTAATGAGCGAGTTAGCTGGCTTGCTAACTTATGATAAATGAACCGAGCTAGTGTCTGTCACCATAACAGCAGACACTGTCAATGCAACGCAAGCCTTTACCTTGCACCTTGCAAGTGAATTGACACGGTTACGGAATAAAAGACACCACTTGACTCATCCATACGTAATGTATTTAGAGCAAATAAATACGAAACAGTAATGTTATTGACACTTGATAAGTGCAGATTTGTATTTACACTTCCGTAGCGCACTAAGCTAACTAGGATGATTTAGAGAGATCGGGCGTTCCCTACCTAACCACAGCGACAGCAAACGGGAAACAGTTACAAAGAAGCAAAACATAAAACTGTGATTTGTGAGCATCTTCACAGTCCAACATCCTACTTACGTGAAAAACGGGGGGAAGTTATACTGCCAGGGCCACTCAAAACTCATCGCAAATCTGACTTCTGTGGAGCATCAACCCTTCTTCTGCAGCATCTTCCTGTAATGCTCAACACAGGGGAAAAAACTCTCTTCTGCCCCCTTCTGGAAAGGAGCTCTTAGAAAGGCAAGTCTCAAAGCGTGTACGATATCAGAGTCGTACGATATAGCTCACCACTGACATCTGCTGTCATATATTCTCAACAACCTTGCGTGAGTCTGTGTGCGTCTTGCATAAAAGTGTGTGTGTGTGTCAATCTTGCTATTACAATAAACCAGTCCACCAGTAAAATACAAACAGGCCTTGGTTCAAGTTTTTATCAAAGAGATAACACATTTTATGGACATTCATCAATGTGATGAATACATTTTCACACCTGATAACATTTTCACATTTTCACACCTTGACCCTCCTAGATTTACAATTCTTACAGTTTATTAAAGAACTACAGTTCCAAATAAATAAATGCATAGGCCTAAATAATGATTAAAAAAAAATAGAAAAATAAATAATTTGAGCACTATTGTTATGAATGTAACTCTCACATCACAAAAAAATAACACCCTATATCACCTCACATATAAAAAGGCATTCATTAATTACAGAATACAAAGCATACAGTTTAGTTGAAGGAGACAAATGTCAAACATGTTGCCTTTATAAAAAAAATGCTTTTATTGACATACAAAATCTGTAACAGCCATTTTTGTTGCACTGTGCATAGAAAAATCTAGATAAATACATATGTTAAATATTGTTACATAACCATTTCAGAATATCATTAGTCTGATGAATAAATAATTTAACACCAGGTAAATGTAATCACATCCACATCATATGTAAAATGAATAGCTCATGACATAATCACTTTAAACAATGAGTTTAGATATAAAAAGATGTCTGTATCAGTCATTTGTGTTGTTACAGCGTACAATAAATAAATACCAAAATAAATAAATCCTAAACAGATCAGTTGAATAAATAAAAAGACAAACTGAACATATTCAAATATATATCAAATAAATAACGTATTTCCCAGAACCTCATAATTTCAACACCTGATTAATGTTGTGAAATTGGAGTGCTTAGTAAATGCAAAAACAAATACACAAAATTGTTTGCTTTGGTTTTCAATAAATAAACATGTAAATAAAATCAAAGTAGAAAATAAATAAACACATGAATACTGCTGTTAGAAATAACTTCTTTCTTTTCATTACTCTGATAAAATAAATAATTTTAAAATTCATAACCCTAGACCAGCTCACAGGTATTATACTTAAACTGATCACAAATGGATCGTTTTCACAGATTGAATCATTTTCAAGCAGAATTATAACACATTATACATTATTGGTGTATGCTCTGTCCCATAGCTGTGGTAGACCTTGGTGTGTTTTAGAGGTGTGTGCTGGCCAGAAGGTCAATCTTCTTCAGATGACGATGCACCTGCTTCCTGATCAGCTCCCATGCCTGAGCTTCATTCTCCTTAAATCACAAGTCACACCATTCACACATTAATAACACACTCTGTACTTGTGTGTCTGAATTTGTGTGTGTGTGTGTGTGTATCTGTATGTGTCAGTGCAAGCGTGAGTGTTAGCGTCATTGATTGTGGACTGTGTTACATATGTCAGCTTGTGCATCTGTGTGTGTGTGTGTGTGTGTGTGTGTATGTTTGTGTGTGTGTGTGAATGTTTGTGCTTCACCATCTGTGAGTGTGTATGCATGTGTGACTATGTATACATAACCACAATAGAAAACCACATCTTACCATTTTCCCCAGGGTTTCATTTCTCAATTTCTTGAAATATAGGTGCAGTTTATGTCCACTCTTATTCATTTTAGTCTTAGAAACCTGGATGGGAAAAGCAGTTCATAAGATCAGTATAGAATTCAGTAACTGCATGAACTGATCTAATTAATCTCATGTAATCTCAAAGCCATAGTCTGCATCATTCTGGAGAGTTCCCCCCACTCAGAGTGTAATTTGCATTATATCCTCTACAGTATTTAAACAGCCCTACAGGGTAGACAACTTCCATGTCAAGCTGAATGTTTACAAATACACCAAGTCTACAATCAATGACACTGTTAGAGTACAGATTGTAACTTTTATTACTTTTATTCTCATGTATTATTATATTATTATTACGTTTTATCTGTTTGCTTTTTAGGGTAATTCCAAGGACGTTCATTAACACCAATACAATGCCAGCTATTTGTGTGATTGGATTTGCTGTACTCCACTGTAATGGTATACAAACAATCATACAAAATATTTGAATAATTTTAGCCTATTTGCTCATGTTCTCATGTCACATCCATAACATGAAATTGTCCTTAAATCTCTTAGCATCTCCTATAGGCTCTCATTAGTCAGCATACTGAGCAGAAAGGTTACTAGAGCTGTATATACTCACACATGACTGAGTTTCCTCCAGCTGTGTGTTCAAGGTGTTCATGAATTCCTCCAGCTTCTTCTTGTCCCAGGCCACTGCTGTCAGGTTGTTGTCCAGGAGCACAGACACCTCGTCCAGCACCTGGGCTATGAACCGGGTGATCCTCTCAGGCTGGGAAGACAACAGGAGGAGTCAAGAAAGGCTACAGACGAAATTCAGCTCAATAAATCTGAGCAGAATGAAATGTGAGAGTAACTTTCACTTGTCTTGAATAAAAAGCTGTTGTTTTTTCAGTGTTTGTTTGTTTGTTGCTTTGGTCTACCTGCTGTGACTTTCTTGCAAGCCTGTACAGCTCCTCAGGAAAAGAGATTCCCACTCTGTCCTCGGTCATCTCTTCACCCTTGACATAATTTAAATGAAAATTAGAATTGAAATAAAACATGCAAATTATGAATGAATTTGAATAATATTTTGAATGGACTTATTTTAAGTCCAAAGCTAAAGATGAGTTTATTGCCCAACATATTGGCCTAAAAAAATGAAATATATATTAATCAACTTAGTTAAAGATTGATGTCACTATTGATCCTCCATAATAATCACAGAAATGTACTGAATACCAGAACATCAAAAGAGAGTTTCTAAATTATCTTACCATCTCTTCCAGCAAGGTCAAATATTTTCTGCTATACTGTCCAAATTTATGCTGCATCCACGGACATCCTTGGGTCAGCTGCACAGTAAGCACCAAAAAAGTACACACACTTAAGAATGCCTTCATTCTGATAATCTTGAGCAAGCTTCGCTAAAAATATGAACACAACTACGCAAGGCAGTAAAAGACTATTTCTTAGACACGATTTCTCAGGTTGGGTTCTACTGAGTTGTTCAGCCATGGTCTGCGTTTCAGAATTTATATCACAACACCGATTAGAAAACTTACCTAGGGAAAGAGAATTTCAGAGTTAATGAGAATTTTCACTTTCCAGTCGTTTCACTTGTGGTGTCACCTGTAGACAGGTGAGAGAGCCGCTCCTCGCGCGGGCTTCCCCCAGCTTATGAACTCTGCCTAAGAAACAGCCAACGACGATGACGTCAGTTTAGCTGGGAAATTAAATAGACAACAATATAATCCGGATTTGATTTTGGACATTGAAATAGGCATAGACCTTTCTAGCCTACTTGGTTTAAATGTTTGAGAATAGCCCTCCGCAAATGATTTTTTAATAATTTTGGTAAAAAAGTGGTGAGTTAGGTCTATAGGCTATAAAGAAAACCTTACATTTTCAGTTTAGTGGCATGAAAGCTCTAGCCTGTTACCACTTTCGAATTTGGAAAATGACGTGCCGATTGCATTAATTTATGCACGACTGAATGGGACAATCATGAAGGTCACGGGGGAGGAGGTGGAGGGGTCACAATCCAAGACTCGTTAGAAAGACCACAGATTTCACTGGTATCCTCTGCGATGACCTGTCCTTTCACGAACAGCATGTTGGCTTTCGATAGTCACTTACATTGCGTACAACGATACAGTAACCTACAGTAGGGGCGGGACTTCCTGAAATCGAAGAAAATCGAAACTGAAAACGTCGTTGTGTCATTGAGATGATGCAGAAGGAATCCCCTCCCCCGATGAGGTTTAAGTTATCCCATAACAGTTTACAGTAAAGAAATACATTTTTGATGATGATGTTATTGTATTATATTTGATCTGCCGCAACAGGCCATGGACAGGTCTACTTTAAGAGCAGTTAGACATAAGATCTTCAACAGCAATGCCCTGAGTAGCCTATACAAAACAATAAAACAATTAAATGTTAAATATAAAACACAGAAAAAAAACACACATGGCACAAAAAGATAAACAAAAAGAGAAAAAAGGTACTAATAGTTGGTCTAAAGTAGCTTGTTCTATTTACTTGAATTGAATAACAAGAATTAAATGTTACACATAGGCTAGGCCTACCTGCATATCATACAGAGACATTCTCTGTGGAGCTTGAGGCTGACCTGCAGGTTGACCCGGGTATGGCAGGAGCCAAAAAAAGAATTACTGTGCATTATGCGGCATTTGGGAAAAATGGGACAAGACCATCTCATGTGGGAACAACAACTGGGGAACTGAAGTTCGTCACCAACTTGTCCATTTTAAGTTTATTTGTAACCTGTGGACTTAGAGGTTGATTCTAACTGATTTTAATGGCAGCTTTTTTGACAGGTAGCCCACCTAGTGCTTCCAATCAATTCCTCATTTAGCTTCGTTACAGCATCAGGGATCTATCAGAAGGCATAGGTTTCCACTGACAAGGGGCTATGTGGACCAATCAGCAAACAGATGGAGGGCTGAAAGTGATGAGTTTAAATTCAAAACATATGTCACAACCAAGCAGTAGCATTTGGTTGAATCAGAAAGTATCTGCCCACCAGGAAGCAAATGAATCCCAGTGGATAGGTTCCAGACACTTTGCACAAAGTGAATTGATGTCAAAGCATTTGGTGCATCTGGCTACTTGAAAGGCCCCCAAGCCATACTTATAAAGAATATTTGAAGGATTAATAAAATGAATTAATTAGTTCTAATTACCTCAAAAATGGATGGATAATGGATGGATAATATCCGGCCCATGGAGGCAAGGCAAGGCCCAAAAATAAAATGTTACAAGCATAGGCGATTACTGGAAGTAGTAATGTTTAAACTTAAGAATATTCAGACTATGACACCAAGCTTGAAAATGTTATGACTTCCATGTTGAAAGTAATATATTACAGAAATGTAGAAAATTGTTGTTAAATGTTAGTGCTCACTAGAGATGCTCTCATATGTAACATAGCCTAATAATCAGTTAATCTGTCTTTGGAGCTTCAATATAATTCAGTGATTCTAAAAGTGTATGTATGTGCTCAGTTTTGTGGCCAAAAAAAATCTCCGGCCCCTGAAACAAGTTCTAAAAACTGATGTGGCCCTTGATGTCAAAAAGGTTCCCCACCCTTGATCTAAAATGACTGCAGTGCTGAATACTGACAGTGTGATGAAAAGAAGTCTGACTCAAACACAAAGTTTTATAAAAAAATATATATATTTCTTTACTAAAAATCTCAAAGGGGCAATTCCAAAACATTAGTTCAAAATCATGAGCAGAAAAGAGGTCAGGATCAGCAGATGGAATAAAAACAGGAAATACAAGATCGCCAAAAACGTCTTGTAAGGCTCAGTAATGCTCTCAAGGATGCAGTACTCTGTAGTCCAATGGGAGGAAACAGATTCTTTTAACAAACACAGCTGAATAATAAATTGGTCGCAGCAGATTAGAACTCCAGGGACAGGGTGTAGGACTGAAGGGGGTGTGGAAGACACAGAAAACTCGGCCAAGAAGACTCGGCCTTCGCTGACTGGGCATTACAGAGGGGGTGTGTACTAGTATTTGCAGTCTTGCAAATGAAGTATTTAGATACAAAACCGGTTAAGTGCATTTCCGATTAAATCACAAAACTATATTTCCATCATTCCAACTCCAACTGGGTTGTTTTGATTTGATTTGATTTAATTTGATTTGATTTGATTTGATTTAATGTGATTTACTTTTTCCTTGATAATAACATCCAAACTGCAGTTTAATAGAAATGACTGGAGATGACAACTTAATTTGTGCCCATTTCTCAAGGTGGACTTAGCTGATCTTGCATCAGATCTCTTTGAATGCTCCCTGCACTAGGATGTAGGGAAAACAACTGGTCCATAATTCCTACTTTTGGAAGATTGTAGTCTATGTACCTGTCCAGACCAGCCCTTCATTGGTTATTGAAAAGCAACCTGTATAAAGGTAGAGCCCCATTCACATTCACTCACCACAAATACACCATCCACAACTATAGGCCACTGACATGATACTTGCTATAGTTTTTTTTTAGTTTTTTTTTAACCGGAATGTTTTCTTTTGTGGAACTTTCTTCTTGGATTTGGCATGGGAAATGTAAAAACAAAATATCAATGATCAAGAACACTGATGAAGATGATGATGATGTTGACGAATCCTGTACATATTCAGAATTGTAGACATATATTGCCAGATGATGAAAAAAGAACAGCATGATGTGTAAACCAACCATAACTGGATTGTCCTTATACTGATCCTTGCAAATAGCGTCTATGTTCCTAGTTTCTCATTACTACAAATCTATAGCCTGGTCTCACCACATACCAGAGTGCAGCAGTGTATTGTGGCTCTAAAATCTTGTGGCCCCTCCACTAGGATGTGTGGGAATATAATCATATATACATATATATAATCATATAATGTAAACTATAATCATATATGTAAACTATTGACATGGTTGTTGATCAACAGACAGATAGATAGATAGATAGATAGATAGATAGACAGATAGATAGATAGATAGATAGATAGATAGATAGATAGATAGATAGATAGATAGATAGATAGATAGATAGATAGATAGATAGACAGGATATCTGTCTGATCAATAAAGATATTCCTTGCATGGCCAGGTGATGACAAAAATATGACAACAACATTGCGACGTGTAAACCTCTTTATTTAAGCAAATAACTTGCTCTTTCAGAGTATTTTACAGCATAAATATGCCATATATTTACATTGGCAAATCTTATTTATTTAATCATAACTGGAATGTCTTTCCATTATATTAATGCTTGCATATAAAGACTATGTTCATGGTTTCTCTTCATTACAAATCTATAGTCTA
This sequence comes from Tenualosa ilisha, assembly GCA_015244755.2. Lineage (NCBI taxonomy): Eukaryota > Metazoa > Chordata > Actinopteri > Clupeiformes > Clupeidae > Tenualosa > Tenualosa ilisha. The sequence goes on from PYXC01000453.1 coordinate 2,619,939, forward strand.
GTCTCACCGCGTATACAGCAAAATGCAGCAGTTTGTTACGGCTCTAAAATCCTGTGCCTCCATGTAAGAAAGTCAATGGGGGCTTAAAATGGCAGCTTAATAAACGTGTCTGGTGTTTTGACGTGACCAGCAAGGCTATGGTAGTAGCTCACTTTCTGTACACATCTATGTTACATTAAAACACATTTTTTCGGGAAGGCAATTTTAGAAGACATCTAAAACATAAATAACATCATGAGTTTCTAAATTATTGTCAGATGTAATGGACAATCTGTCATCCTGGTGACATCTACTAACTATGGGTGAATCAACAGTTTTGGACATAGATCTCTAAGCCCCCAGAACTGCTCAATGGAATGAATACCACAGTGAAACTATAAAATGAGCAAATATACAACGTCAAATTAACTACAACTGTACGTTCATATCAAGAGCTACTGAAGCTGTAAAATCACTAATGACGCTCAAAAAGCGTTGCAGTCAGAACATTTGCGTTCGGAGCTCAAGTCACTCATGACGTGATCACTTCCTGTTGTTTACAGCCGTTAAAGTTGAGCAGTCTGCACACTTTTTTTTTTTGACACTCTCGTTGCTCAGTGATAAAACTTGTCGCTTTTGTCCCTCTTATCGGTCTATTTACTTTTGACGAATAGAAAGCAAACAACTTCCATCGCTCGTTCTGTTTTTGTAGCTCTTAATGTGAACGCAGAGTACAGTACAAAACACACAAACAAAAACATGAACTATTTAAATGGACAATGTGTGCACTTCATTGTGAATATGAAGCCTGAATGCAGATTCTCATACTGAGAGATTCTGAATGACTAAAGATTGGTGAATGCTTCTCTAAGCAATGGTCCCCGTCCCAAACATCTCTTCACATTAAAGGTGCGTTGGGCTAATGCAAAGCAAAAGAAAAACACTCTCCTCGTCTGCAGTGCCCTGTCAGTGCAATTACTGAATGGAGATGACAAGTTTCACATCTCATAGATGAAAAAGACCCCAGTAGAAAACTTCAAGTCACATCTGCTGAATAAATTAAAGGGGCTGAGGGTGCAAAATCTTAGAGAGATCAGAGTCCTCAAACTATAGCCCTGCCTTCCTTATGATTACCCATAATGCAATGGTTCACACAAGCTTATGTGTTTAGAGGGGGTCATCCTGAGTAGATGTTCACACTCGTCAAGGACAATCCTGGGTCTTATAGAGCTGACAGGAGAGTCAGGATGGGTGAGATCTGTGTGTGTGTTTGTGTGTGTTTGTGTGTGTGTGTGTGTGTGTGTGTGTGTGTGTGTGAAGAGGGGGCAGGGTGGGTGATCATCCTGAGTAGAAGATGTTGTCAAACTCGTTAAGGATAAACTCAACGATCTGGTTCTGGAAGACCATGAACATTGTGAGGTTGGCCGATTCCATCTCCGGCTTCAGGAGCGTGGGGCCAAACACGATGGCTATGTTCTGCACCGACATGCGGTTCTCCTCGCCATGTTCAATCACCCTAGAGGGTGAGAGAGAGACGTATTCAGTACAATAAAAAATGTTTTTTACATAACAGCAAGATGGTGATCAAAAGAGTCTGAGGTTATTTTAAACTCAAAGTACGGTTCTGGTGAGAGGTGCATACTTGCGTAGGTGTCTGAAGAGCATCTCCATGGTGTCGTGGTTGGCAGGAGGAAGGGTTTTGACCAGGTCATACATGTAAGACACTTTCTCATGGTAGTTGGGGATCTCTGCAGGAAACAGGAGACAAAACACAGAGTGTACTCAGTGTACTCTTTTCTCTCAGGGGCCATGCTGTTGCTAGCACATGAATTTTATAACTCTCATGGGTTTTTGGACCAAACCAGGGAAGGAAACACGCAGACTGGGACTGAATAAGTGGGCAACACGGAAGATATCAATGTGACTGCCATTACATTGGTCTACTCTTGTGAAAAGTTTAAACAAAACATCCAGTGGGCAGTAAAGTCAAGAAAAGACATTGATTTTTTGCCAGGTGAAAAATGGGGCACCATGGGTCAGTGGGCTAAGGCGTCATACTATATACCCAGGGACCCGGATTCGAGTCTGATCTGACCTAATTTCCGGATCCTTCCCCATCTCTCTCTCTCCCACTCATTTCCTGTCACTCTCTACTGTCCTATCATAATAAAGTCAAAAAATCCCCCAAAAATATCTTTAAAAAAAGGAGTTTAAAGGGACCATTAGAGAGGGCATCCAGTGAACCCAAACCTGTGCTGACTTGCTAAATCAGCAATTTAAAATAACCCTCAGGACAACTGTGATTCATGACTGGGTTATGTTTGGGAACAGTGGGAAGTGTGAGTATGTCTGTGGTTTGAAAAAGAGGTGTGTATGTTCTCGAGTAGAGGACACACCCTGAGTTGGACAGATATCAGAAGTGTGGGCCTCCACCTAGAATTCAATTCTTTTTTTTATGATTTTTTTTTTGTCTTTTTCCCGATAGGACAGAGTGACAGTAGAGAGTGAGTGGGAAGATCAGAAAATGACCATGGGTCGGACTCAAACCCTACAGCCCACTTAGCCACTGGCGCCCCCACAATACCAATTCTAGAAGGTTCTAGAATTCAAGGAAGTCTTCTAATTTGCCAGCTGACTCTTCTGAGTTCTTAGCAAAGAGCCGAGATCTAATGTGTGATTCCTGAGCTATATTACTCTCATAGGGGTAATGCATAGTGTTTAAGTATCCACAGACACACACACACACACACACACACACACACACTGTGCCTCTCTAATGCACACACACACACAAACATGGGCACACACACTAACACCTCCCTTCCCACACATGCACACACACAAACACACACACACACACACACAGTCTCTCTAAAGCGCACACACACAAACATGGGCACACACAGTAACACCCCTCCTCCCACACACACACACACACATACACACACACACTGTGCCTCTCTAACACACACACACACACACAAACACACACACACACACACACACACACACACACACACACACACACACACACACACACACAGCCTTGCAGAAGTGGAGGCTGTATTTGTCTACTTACTGATGCCAGTAATGAAGCTGTTGAAGTGGCTGTATGGGAAGAGAGGCTCCTGTAGCTCCCTGAAGAACAGCTTGAGCGCCCCTGTGATCACATGGATATCCCAGTGACCCTCCTCAAAGTCAATGTCCTCTGACAACAGGAAACAAAACACTTTAGTCACTTCAGTCTCACAGCCACTTAAGTCTTCACTCAATGGCCCAGTCTCAATATCACAGGTGGTGTCCCAATCCTGCAGACAGCAAGGTGAGCACTCACAGCCTCACAAATTCAATCACTTAACAGCATGAGTCAGTTAAGTTCATGAGGGCTCAGGGCATAGGTCTCAGGGAGGACATTGAGATTCAGCCACTGTCAAATATGAAGCACTGAATTAAATGCAGTGGCCATTAGGTCATTATATAAGTCACATTGTTTACAAAGTTATAGTTTTGTGCATGTCATGATGGATGAATAAATGGATGGATGGACGGATAGATAGATAGATATGGTCATTGTTCAATATGACTCGTGATCCTATGAGGTGCTCATATAGTATGGTAAGGCTATACAGTATACAGGATACAGTATATATACAGTATATAGTATGGTAAGGCTATACAGTATACAGGATACAGTATATATACAGTATATAGTATGGTAAGGCTATACAGTATACAGGATGCCAATGTTACAGCTACACTACCGCTTCTTCCTATTGGTCCTTCATGTGCTTTGATCGTACAACGGGCCCTAAATAAATATCCCCTAGTTTCCCTCACTGCAGTCCAGTCAAGTGACATTACCGTGGTCGGCTTTGAAGCGTAGCTTCTGGATAGTGGCCAGGTTCCCACTGACCCTGTAGATGCCATCCATCCCCAAACCTGTTTCCAAACACACACACACACACAAACACAAACACACACACACACACACACAAACACAAACACAAACACAAACACACACACACACACACAGAGTCCTTATTCATCGTATAGATGACTGACGGGTACACCCTCAGGACTCACTCACTAGCTGGTGACAAAAGGCTCTGCTGTTTATTTATTGCATTGCATTTTTAGTTGTAAATAATGTAATGTAATGTGAATAAAATTAGCTTATTTAATGACTACACTAATTAAATTCGCAATGTAAATAAAATTAGCTCACTTAATTACTAACTAAAACATATACAGTGCAGAGATTAAATTTAGTTTGTTCAAATTGCGTTTGTTCAAATAGATGAAGCTGTGTTGTCTTTTGACCTCGATCCCCCATTTCATAAGTACTGATCATACATTCAGATTATTGAATTAACAAACTATAGTCTGACTAATGATGAGGAATCAGTGAGGAGAAACTATTAAAATCAAATCCTTCCAGGCAAAGGTCTGAGTAGTGTTTACACTGTATGTTTCATTTTCTCCATAGTTTTTACTTTCAGTTTGCATGTTTCAGTTTCTCCCTGGTTTGTCATTTTTGATCAAACATTGTAAACAAGCTGCACGCTATAGAGTTTGACTAATGGCGATGAGTTGGTGACAAAAAGTTGTTGGAAGCAAAATCTGCCAGGTGGAGGTTTGGGGTTGTGTTTACGTACCCCTGCTCTCCACGGTTCGTATGCACTTCGCCACAAAGGTGGGCACAGTGGTCCTCTCCTGAGCGCACAGGTTTGACAGGTGGCAGCCGAACACATTCTCTGGAGGACAAACACAACACAAATCAAGCTCACACGTCACATCAGCTCATTGCCCAGTCCAGCCCCCACCTGTGCTGGGTGAAGTATGGAGAGATAAGAACTTGTTTTATAATCACCACTACAAAATGATAGGCGCGCAAACAACAGTTGGCTTTTCAGCAGATCTGTCCTTGAACTAGATTAGATATAGTTCAGATATGACTTCTCCACCACTGATCCACTTTCTCTGATGACATGCACAGCAGAACCATCCCCCTTAATCCCATATTTGTTTTGTAAACACATTAAGAAATGACTAATGATGAAAAAGATTACTGCAAATGAGCAAATGACTCTTGAACACATTTAACTCTGATCGAGGCCAAACTGGGCCTGCATCTACTCTGTTCCAAGGCTGTTTTATAAACAGCCCTGGTCTAACCTATACAAACAACAGCAATTGACTTTCCAACATCTAGAATGTTTCTTTATTCCAAGGCTGATTGCATTTGTAGGTTGACATCTGTCTGGTTATAAAGTAACAATCATTAAACGACATCTGGAGAACATCATGGGACTCTTGCCGATCCATGTGTATAATTCAGTGTGTTTGTAGTCATGGGTTTTATCAATCAGTCAATCAGTCGATCAGTCAATCATTGATTAGTTCATTGATTGATTCATTCATTCAGTCAATCAGAAAACCAAATGCTGCTGTGACACTGTAATTTCTCCTTGGAGATCTGAAAAGTAAACTGATATAGCATTTTCCCCTTGGGAATCAACAAATCAATCCTTCATGGACAGATAAGTTCTGTGTCAGCCAGAAGAGGGCGCTCTTTCTGTCTCTCTCCACCCACCTCTGATGTAGCCCTTCTCCTTGACCGACTGTAGTGTGGGTCTTTTGAGGAGGAACTTGCGCAGTTTGGTGCGGACCTTTTTCTGGTCGGCATCAGAGGTGGTGGAGGTGGTGATGGAGGTGGTGGAGCTGGTGAAACTCTGCCTAGATCCTGAAAATGAGGAAAGGAGAGTCAAGACTAAAGACAACAAAATGGCTGAATCCCCATGTCCTTCTTATAACCATAAGCCCTGAGTCCTCAACCCTCCTGTAACCGTCAGCCCTAAACCCTCAAAGACTTAACTGCCATAAAACTACCAAGTGTGTGTGAGTGTATGAATGTGTATGTGTATGTGTGAGAGAGAGAGACACACACAGACCCCATTCACACGCATACACTCACACTCACACCATTTTGTTTGTATGAATAAATATCATAGATACATGTATGTTCATCATACTGCATTGTGTGGATGTTATGCTTTGGCAATGCAATTAACTATTTGTCATACCAACAAAGCTCTCATGAATTGAATTGAACTGAGACAAACAAAGAGAGCACCTCCTAAGATCCAGCTACACTCCAGTATTGACCACTAGGTGGCAGGCTAGTCCACTGTAACGCTCACCAACACGTTTCTTCTCGGGTCCACTGAGAGGTCGATCATCAACTCCTGGTACTTTTTCATACACATCATCTTCTTCCTCAGACTGTTGCTGTTGCTGTTCCTGTTCCTGAGACACACACACACACACACACACACACACAGAGGGAGAGAGAGAGAGAGAGAGAGGGAGAGAGAGAGGGAGGAAATACAGAGATATTTAAATGTTACATGAGGGGAACAGGAAGTACTTGTTCTCATGGCTGTTAATGACTAAAAACATTCACGAGTTATTATTGGTTGTTCATTTCCATGTGCTTAGCATACTAATGGACTAAATTACACTGTCAGATCATGCAAAGGCTCCTGCAACAATGACATTTGTTTACCAGAGACAAGAGAGATACAGTTTAAGAGGCATTTCTCTCCTTTGTAAAGCTGTGTGTGTGTGTGTGTGTTTGTGTGTGAGTAGTTTGGGATCATTTCCATAGCAAATGCAGTACATTCATTCACTGTGGCTGCCCTCTCCTCCAGCTATTTTAAACCTTTTCCTGTAGAAGCCCTATCCAAACACTGGACTCTATTATCAGTCTGTCTGAGCTGATAAACTAAGACCAGTGTTTGGACAAAAGGGTCAGATCAGAGTCATACTTCAGCTAGATCAGGTCTAGTAAAGGCTATTAGATCAGGGTAAGATCATGGCCAGAATATGGCTCCATGTATACTAAGGCCTGGGCCAGATCAGGCCTTATCAGATCAGTACTATACTAAGGCCAAATCAGGGCCTTATTAGATCAGTACTATGCAAAGGCCAGATCAGGGTGTTATAAGAGCAATTAGATCAGTACTATGCTAGGACCAGATCAGATCTATCATGAGGTCAGATCAAGGGTTAGTATAGGCTATAAGACCAGGGTCAGATCATGGCCAGAACATGGTTACATGTATACTAAGGCCTGGGCCAGATCAGGGCCCTACTGAATCAAGACTATACTAAGACCAGATCAGATCTCTCCTAAGGCCACATCAGGGAGTAGTATAGGCTATTATGGGTCAGTTCATGGCCAGAATATGGCTACATGTATACTAAGGCCAAATTAGGGCCTTATTAGGTTAGTGCTACACTAAGGTCAGATCGGGCAATTCAATCAGTGCATTACTAAGGCTAATAAAAGCTATTAGTTCAGTACTACTATCATACTGTACACTGTCATTACAGAATACAAATGTACTAAGGCCAGACCAGGGCCTATTTAGAACAGTACTATACAAAGGCCAGATCAAGGCCATACTGAGGCCAGATCGTGGCTTTACTAAACCTCGATAAGGTGGGCACTATTATGCCAGATCAGGGCCATTTAGGTACATCCACAGCCACAGCAGAGCAAGCTACAGGGTAAGCATAGGTCAGCTCTAGGTTAAGTCAGGTCCAAAATGAAACCAGGCCCAGTCTTGAGTGGACATTACCCTCCCATGCCCCTTGTTATCCACTGCTAAGGAGCCTTGTTCCACTACTAAATGGACTGCATTTATATAGTGCTTTTCTACTCCTACGAGTACTCAAAGCGCTTTACAGAGTATGCCTCACATTCACTCATTCATACACATGCATTCACACACTGGTGGTGGAGGCTGCCATGCAAGGTGCCAACCTGCCACCGGGAGCATTTTGGGGTTGAGTATCTTGCTCAAGGACACTTCGATGGGATCAGGCAGAGAGGAACTCGAACCTGCAACCCTTCGGGTGCCGAACAGCACCCCTACCACCTGCGCCACCACCGCCCAACTACTGCCCACTACTGTATTCTGCTAGTATTATCCACTGTCAGAGACTCACTCCAAAACATTCTGCTAGTATTATCCACTGTTAGAGACTCGCTCGCTTAGCTGAGGATAGAGGTGTGTAAAGTGTTACTGAAGGTGTGAAGATTTGTGGTGACTGAATCGTCTATTTTTGGGTTAATGTTCTTTAAGAGACATATATACCCTGCTAGTGTTATCTGCTAACTGCTAGAGAGACTCACCAGTTGACGGATGGTGTCGTGGATGACCTTGTGCCAGTCGTTAATGATGCTCTCTGTGTCGTACTGGATCAAGTATTCGGAACCGTTCTGACTCTTCAGCTACATGAAGAAAGTCATAACCATGAATCAGCACATTGATATCACAGCACCGTAGCTACATTTAAAAAGGTTATCATCACATTTTAACTGTCCCCAAGACTTGGGGACAGTTAAGACCTTTTGTAAGAAAATACCTCCAGAGGCATACTCAAAACATACTAATAAACGTTAAGGAATTTGTATATTTCCAAAAAGTATACCAACACACTTTGATGCCAAAATTTAGAACTTGCAACCTTTGAACGTGTACAATTTTTTCAGGTCGGACAAGCTAACAAAAAACCCTGTCATTTGTCTCCATGTCTAATTTATTGCCTGTCCTCTTTCAGTACCAGACATTTTAAGATTATTTTCAGCCCCAAATATTAGAGCTTAAATTTGAGACACTTAGAGTCTTTCTAAGGATCTGCGGGGACTACAATGAAAGTAAGTGAGATACCATCTAATAAGATACCTCTAGAACGTTCTTCTTGCTGGACTTCTCCTTCCCAGCCCAGGCAATAGAAGCCCCTCTCAGGTCCACAGTGAATTCCGTAAGGATTTGATTGCTCTTGGTCTGTGTGGAAACAGAACGGAACAGGACACAGGTTGATCTTTTTGTAAGCGGGTCACCATTTGCGCATATGACACCAAACAAGTCAAAGCACTGGCATCCATTAAAGGTCTGACAGCCGGAAGGCAACCCCATTCAAACTCACAGTAAAGTGTATGGAAGTCATTGTTTCCAGAGTTCACAGACATTTAATCACTCATCTGACATTCAATTGTGAACCTCTTGAAGCCGGGTGCTTTAGAAAGGTCACTTATTTCCCTCAGGGAGAGGTGTTGGTGGCAGTGCTGTTGTGGTCTTGAGAGCTTTAAGGCCACGTGAGGTGGGCTCTGATTCAGTACCTTATCTCTGACCAGCCCCAGGCAAACATGTTAGGTAAACTCAGCTCAACCCCCCCTTGCTCCAACATTGTGTTCTGCTAGTATTATCCACTGCTGGAGACTCGTTCCAATACATTCTGCTAGTATTATCTACTGTTAGAGACTCGCTCCAATACATTCTGCTAGTATTATCTACTGTTAGAGACTCGCTCCAATACATTCTGCTAGTATTATCTACTGTTAGAGACTCATTCCAATATATTCTGCTGGTATTATCTACTCTTAGAGAGACTTCTTCCAACACTGTGGTCTGCTAGTATTATTCACTGCTAAAGACTCAGTCACGAATGTCTTCACACTTTTAGACTGGTGCTAAAAACGGTTGTGGCCAATAATTCTGAGAGCAATTGTGGTATGGCACAGAGAACTGATAAATAACCAGGACACATCAGTGGACGATAAGTACGTGTATGCAGTGCACTCCCGAACTTCATACCCATTGTTTCTACAGCAAAGTAGACCTGAGCTGGCACTGATGAAATAATTCACAGTAATGCAAATTCGAGAGGAACATCAGCATGCTTCATATATTCATATATCATATATTTTTTGGCTTCCACAGTCTAGCCAATGAGTAAGAAACACTTGTGCAAACGTCAGTTTCTATCAGGAAAGTCTCTTTCACTTCAAGTTACAGAAATAGTTTTATCAGAATAAAGGTTGTAGGTTATTATGTGTTACAACAGTCTGTGCTCTTGCAATTCTTACAGAGGTACTGCCGGGGGCTGACTTTGGGTCTTTGTGGAACGTCAGAATTCCTCCATGCAGAACTGTCCATGATTGAGCCCAATTCTTTCTGTGAATGGAGAGAGATAGAGAGAGAGAGAAGAAGGGAGGGAGGAACGGATGGAAAACAATGAGGAAACAGACATTCAACTACACCCCTTCTGGCAGGAAAAATCTCAAGGGACTTGTCGGCATGGGAACAGTTCATTACCTGATTTTTTTGCCGTTCTCCGACACCTTTGTTTTGTTCAAGATGCCGGCTTTCTCTAAGCTCGGTAACTGAGGAGAGGAAAAGAGAGAGAGATAGAGACAGAGTGTGTGTGTGTGTGAGAGAGAGAGAGAGAGAGAGAGAGAGAGAGAGAGAATTAGAGAGGAGGAAGGGTAGCATATAGATCAGAAGCATCACAAGGCTTTTGAAATAGCCAGTAAGGAGAGAAAGAGGAAGCTAGGTAGTGTGTGTGTGTGTGTGTGTGTGTGTGTGTGTGTGTGTGTGTGTGTGTGTGTGTGTGTGTGTGTGAGTGTCTGTGTGTGTGAGTGTGTGTATGTGTGTGTGTGTCTATGTGTTTGTATGTGTGTGTATTTGTATGTGTTTTTGGGTTAATGTTTCATTAAGCTTAAACAGACAAAAAGACATTTGACCACACATCTAATTAAAAAACAAAGACTTCAAACAAACACAATCTTCTCATCCAATAAGAATTAAGAACCAGCCACCAACAACGCATGCAAGTAAACATCACTCCTCCAGCCACCAGGAAGCAAAACCCCTCCTACTCTATATTTCCACCAGTGGGGCCCATCACAGTTAGGTCTGGGTCAAAAACTATAGTGACAATTATAATTTTGGGGTTTAACTAGTAATAAGAGAGTAAACAACACTGAATTCTACGCAAGAATTCTGTTTCCTTTCAGTAGTACTTTACATGTGATACTGTAATGTGTTCAATTACCTAAATTTGAAATTACAGTTTTGCTAAATCCAAAATGGGCAAAAGGTAGGAGACATGTTAGAAAACATGGATAGCGGACCTTGCCACAATTTTAGAGAATAAAAACAAATTCTATTTTAGTAGTGGTAAGTATTTTAGTTATAAGTGTAACTGAGATCATCCTGTGCATTCCTGCCCGAGGCTCAAATCTGTGACCTCACAATGACAGCAACGTCCAATCAGGAGGCCTAGCTAGTCGGCCAAAAAGCTCAGGCTTCCAGTCAGTTGACTAGGAAGCTCTTAAAGTGTCGGAAGGAGGTTTACTAACGTTCTACACACAAACCTAGGCTAGCTGGCATCCGTTACATACGTATATGCTTGGTTTTGTAATTTGATGATGAGACAGGCCTCAGAAACGTTTTCCCTCACAAAAGGTCTCAGGCCCCAAAAAGTCGATGAACTCTTACTGATTTGTCATAAGTGAGTGCGCTATGGCTGCTGTGGGTTGAACAGTGACTATTCGCATTGAGGACTAGATCAAACCAAACTCAGATATTCAGACTTCAGTGAAAAAATGCATCAGTGAAGTCAATGTATAAGACCTCTTGACACACACCTCAGACAGAAATATCTACACCACCACCACAACCACTCCATTCCATTTACACACACACACACACACACACACACACAGAACGACTTAAATAAAGCTCATGGACACCCACAACATGGGGCAAACTATCTGTGCCCTCAATTGCCTGACTCTTCTCCTGCTTGGAGTCCGCCTTTAGGAAAGACAACACACACAAACAACACACACGACATTAACATGATAACACACTGATACATTTATAGAACATTTCTGTCATTCAGACTCTGAAGCTAGAACCTTGGAAAGTGTCACACCCATGTAACTAGGCCTAACTGCTAGCCTAAAGATCCACGCTGTTGGACAAGCCTTACTGTTACACTAGGAAGCTCCACCATTTCAGCTTCTGATTGGACCCTGCCTTTAAAGAAGAAGTCTTTCGTAATTCAACCCTTATCTCTGTTACTCCATCTTACTGAGTGCTGCCGTCAGGAGGAGGAATGAGAGAATTTGATATGAGGGCTGATTAGCAAGATGGCAGCAAACACTTACTAATGCAGGCAAGGAAACTCAGTTTCAGTTTTCTGTGCCCTTTCCAGTTAGAGTTAGCTGCCAGTTCACAAATTCGGTCTATGTTGCACTAAATTTTCTCGTTCCTCTTCCTGCCGATAGCTCTCAGTGAGCTCAAGCAACAGGAATATGAGTTGATGTACGCCAGACTTTCCCTTCAACAGTAACACCCCCTCAAAATTATCCCATACATTGATCATACCCCTCCTATACCCAAGCACCCAGGAGTTTAGCATGCTTGCCTGCATGAGTTTTAGCCTCCATGCTACCCTGCAAGCATGCCTTCGGTGCTAACACACAAACATATTTCCAATGCTAACATGCTAGCATGCCAACTGTGCTAACAGACAAATATGCTTCCAATGCTAACATGCTAGCATGCCTCCTATGTAAGCATGCTAGCAAGCCCCCCGCACTGCTACCATGCTTACATGCTGTGACTGAGGGTATGGGTTCTCAGGCATTACCTGAGAGTGCATCTCAGGTGAGCTAGACACGTCGCTGCCATAGTCTGAGAAGTTTCTACGGTGCGTGGGCTGGAACTTCTGATAAAAGAGAAGAAAAGTTAGCCATCCTGACTGAGAGAGAGAGGGAAAGAGACAAAGAAAGAAACAGAGAGAGATTCTAAGGAAAAACTACTATCAATTACTTTGAGAATCCTATACAAAATATTATTGTATTATACAGGCTACAAAATAATTATAGAAATACTACAAATAAGCTATTGTAGGAATGGTATTGCATTTTGGGATATACTATAAGACAGTACACACTACAGAGGAAGAATATTAGTATTATAGAGGTATGACAGAGGTATACCTACAACAGAGTATTATACATACTATAGAAATCTAGGGAAAGAGAGCGAGAGCTAGAAAGAAAGGGAGAGATATAAAGATAGAACGTAGAACGAAAGAGACAGAGAGAGAGAGTTTTTGTCTTAAGAAGTGACAAGTGTGTGTGATCCCAGACACACACCTCCTCCTGAGATGGGACTGCACTTTGCCTCCAGTTTCTCAGCGTGCCTGTGCCATCAGACTCTGTGCTGCCGTTCCTCACTCGAGTGTGGCTTGGACTCAACTAGAGATAGAGAGAGAGGAGGAAAAGGGAGTGACGAAGAGTGGGAGAGAGACAGAGCGAGAGTAAAGGGTGAGGGGGACAGACATTGAGAGCGAGAGTTTAACACTCAGGTCTTAAACCAATATTCTAACCTTTACATTGCTATAAACCTAAGAGATCAACAGCTCGTATTCCCATCTTAAAAACAGTTCCATGCTCACAGCCAGGGTAATTACTGCATAATATCTAACAAACCATTTCACTTCATAATATCTGAAAAACAACTTCACTTCATAATATCTGTTTACACACAGACAGTGGCAGAGAAAGGGAGGTGAATGGGGAGGCAGAGAGAGAGTGGTGGGGGGGGTGTAAGTTACACAGACGTACTCTGGAGTTCCTCTCCTGCAAAAGATTCAAGACTCCAAGTGGTACCATTGATAAGTACAAACAAGCCCTAATCTAGGCTGAATAAAGACTATGGGAGAAATAGTGAACTAGAATATGACACAGTGTGCTTCTGTCACTGAACTCCCTTTGTGCGTGGATGGAGTGTCAGGATGGTCGACCGTTTTCGGTAACTAGCTTTTACGCTGGTAAACGATTGTAATGAGGCCATAGCAAACTACGAGATGAACCCTGAACAGCCGAGAAACATGCAGAGCTTATTAGTTAGGCTTACTTTGCATAGTAAACCAGTACAACTAATACTTATGCCTAATATCAATCTAGCCTACTGTACAAAAATAGACGTTCACCGGAAAAAAGTGATCAGAGAGGGCAATAATCACTTCAATGCCAGGGGTTTCACTCAAGGGGTTTAGCGAACAGACAGTCAGATGAAGTAGGAGGGAAGAGAGAGAGAGATTCTATGTATTGGCATCTAGACAAGCACTGTGGTTTGCAAAAGATGGCAGGGAAAGAGAGAAAAACGAGGGAAACAAAGGCTGTAAGAGAAAGAAAGACTCAGAGAGAGAGAAAGAACGAAAATCAGCTGGGGATCCAATATTCAGCGTGTACTATTTCAGTCTCGGAGCAGCTTTATTCAGCTAAAAAGAACCCAAGACTGGGGATGAAAGGTGAAAGAGAGAGTGCGAGAGAGAGAGAAAGCGAGAGAGAATAGACAGGAAGATGAAAGACAAGACAATAGTCTTTCACTCCTCTCTTCAGTTGCTCCTCAGTATGCTTGCTGTTTTTAGAGGTGGCTTGAGAGTAGGAAGAGCTAAAGGTCTGTGGTTTCATACCAGGTAAAATTATCACCACCACCCACAACAAACACACACACACACACGCGAACACATGCACAGACACGGAGAGAGGGAGAGAGAGAGAAAGAAAGAAAGAGAGAAACAGAGAAAGAGTGCGGAAGCCTCAGTGACATATTGAGGTCAAAGTGAGGTACACAAATCCCCTTCTTGCACGTGGGCATCAATAACCAGAGAGCCACTCAGAGAGCAGAGATGTCAAGAACTCAGCCTAGAGCTGAGTCAAAAAAGGTCTCTTGAGCCCAATCCACAACTGTGAACTAAGATCCATCCGCCTTGTGCTGTCCAACACCCCTCCACCAAGTACGACAACAATGGCCTATTTTCCCTTAGCCATGGTGAATGACTAGCTGCCAGAGAACAACAACAACAACAACACCACCAACAACAACAACAACAACAACAGGGGGTAATTTCCTAGTTTAGTTAAGAGAATGAATAGAAAATGAGGCTTTTCCATTCTCAGGTTTACCACTACTTCTGAGTTAATTTTCTCTTGGAATACTGCCCAGATTTACAACAAAAATAACCTCCTTGGTGAAACAAAAGATTTGAAAGAACGAGGGTGTTAGGAGTGGGTCGCAACTCAAAAGGGCACCAGTGGAAGTGATACTGTCTGCCTACTGCTCAAGTCTGATGAATGTCTAACAGAATGCAATTTCATAGGATTGGTATAGCTATGGATATGATAATAAAACTTGAATCTTTCTAAGGGAGCAGTGTGGGTTGGTGAGGTAACGGGGTTGTTTCCAAGGTTACCTCTGGAAGGTTCCACTGTGAGCGAGATCCGTCCCTCAGATAGTAGTACGTCTGACCTCGGTCATCCAAAGACTTTATCCACTGCAACATACACACACAGCACACATACGCACACAGCAAGAAGACACATACACATTAGCACTAAACACTTCCTCAATTCCAGCATGTACTGGTATATGGGTGGCCACCGTACAGTATGTATGTGTAAGTGTTTGTGTGTATGTGTCAGTGTACTTTGTGTGTATTTAGGGTACAGTGTTTTGCAGTTAACAAAAAGACTGTACTTCTTAATACTGTCCTATAAATAGTAAGTAAATAACAAGAGAGATGTGAATGGTCTTAACACACTTGACAGAATTCATTCATTCAGTAGACTGGCGAAATCCACTTCTGGTCCAAGGGAACTTTTTTAACGAAAAATACGCATGGGAGTCAGTGGAAAGAGATAACTTATTTTCTGATCCTCTTTGAGTTGTTTGCAAATTTTAAAGATAATTTTCCACATTGAGACAGAACTATTTTTTGACAGACTTTCACAGATATGTTAGGTTTTGTGAAAGGCCGCTCAGCAGACTACACTCTCGTCTGGGTTAATAAACATCACCATCGACGATAAGGTTAGCTTGATAGCATGATAGCCAACGGTTGCAGCTTGCTACTTGCTAGGTCACTTAGAAACACTTAATGGAAAGATACACTCTACCTGATGTATATTATCTTAAAAGTTGCTACATAACTTCGTCAAACATCAACACACCTTCTTCCAGCATTGCTGACTGCACCTTGAGTCAGGTGTGAGTGTGTATACCTGTTTGTGTGCGTTTACAAGCATGTGGTTCTGCTCACCTGTTCGTGAGTGTGTTCACTGGTGAAGACCCAGGCACCGTCGGGGTCGATATGGAGGTTCCAGCCGGGGGGTGTGGTCCGATCCAGACTGGCACGGGGGATGACAGACCTCCTGACGTGGGTCAGCGAGTACTCCGAGGAGCTGGGCACGCCAGACAGCGGCACGGGAGCGAGCACACCAGGAGGGTGGGACACTGCTGAGTCTTCATCCAAACACAGTGCATACTCGTCCTCTGCTGGGTAATCCTCTTCGGGGAGAGGGGGCTGAGTGTGTGTACCATGTAGCATGTAGCATGAGAATCAGTGTGTGTGCGTGTTAGAGGGAGAAAATGAGTGTTTGCGTGTGTGTGTGTTTGTGAGAGAGAGAGAGAGAGAGAGAGAGAGAAAAGTGAAGTGTTGTATTGATGAGACATTTTGGACATGAAAACAAAGGAAAAAAAGAGGAACATTTTAGCTCATCACCAAAACGTTCCATTCCTCAGAGTGTATTTTAACTTCATGTCTGCTAGCAGCTGGGGAGACCGTCTGAGCTTTTGTGATAATCTACCCTGACTATAATATCTAAAATAACTTTTGCAACACTACTCACTCTGTATTTGAAAAGCATTGAAACATATAGGGCTATGATGTCTTATAATACCTTATACTGACTGACACAACTGCCTTGAACCATAGTGTTATAAAGCTTTGTGAAACCCCAGGTTGATGTTTATCATAAAATGTCTGCAATCATGACTTTTCAATTGTAATATAAATTAACAGTAGTTAGTAAAGTGTTGCCAAAACTTTTTCACATTTCCATAAATTTTCCATTTCCAAGATTAGTAATCATGAGGTGTTTCCTTCCTGGTGTTTCCTAAAGACTGTTCCCACGCCTATCACAAGACATAGTAAAATGGGAGTAAACGCGTGCCTTCTCTAACCAAGTTAACAGACAGCACGTCTACTGATTGATCACTAATGACATTAGTATGGAGGTCACGACATAAAATGCCCTTTTCCTAGCTTCTAGCATACTGACCCTTTAGTCATTTGAAATGCTTTAAATGTGAGCAGTACAAGCCATCTCATATAGGCTGGACTCTGTCCCAGCTGGTTTATGATCTTTCCTGAATGCATGATAGTGGCTTAGTCTCACTCCTCGGGCTACAGTGTGGTACAGCGAGACAGTTAAATTTCAGTCTAACACCTGATCTGGTAGTAACTATTCAGTGAAACATAGTCATCCCCATAGCTACAATAGATCCTGTTTTGATTGAAAAAAGCATTTATGCTGTATATATCCTGTACATAATTCTATGCACAGAGCTATGTATACTGTATTATCTCAAACATATTTCATACTGTATATTTGTGAACAAAGATTTCACAAATCCTGAACTAAAAGAATGATTCAAATGAGACTTCCATGGAAAATGGCTTTCAGTCAATCCATTTAGGGGAACCAAAAGGGGCCCAGGGAGAGCAGAATATAAGGATCAAACCCTTAACCTCACTCAATTCCCACCACTCGTGCCTCACCGGTCCATCATCCCTGGGCTGAGTTTTGGGCGAGGCTTGTTTGTGTCCATGTCTGTGCCCAGAAGTGTGCCTCTGGAGCTCCTCGGGTGG
>PYXC01000453.1:2650000-2665000 GCA_015244755.2 Tenualosa ilisha
CTAACTGCTGAGTAACTCAAATGACCTTAAGGTTCCTTGACCAAGCCCAGTGTGTAAAACTTTATCATTGGGGCTGGCATATAGGGCCATTCCTCTCTGTGTGTGTTTGTGTGTGTGTGTGTGTGTGTAGGGGTTATTCACAGGGTGAATTCACAGTCATGCTGCCTTTCTTTGTATACTTTCTGCTTCACCCCATTGCTCATTGATGATGTCACACACACGTACGAATACACATACACACATACACAGGCTCACACACACACACTCACACATACACACACACACACACACACACACACACAAACACAAACACCAAACAACACAACACAAAAAGAGCCTCAGCAGCAGTGTGTGTGTGTGTGTGTGTGTGTGTGTGTGTGTGTGTGGGCGCGTCACATTCAATGCCACACAGCGCACAGACACAGACCAGATGACCACATCACAATAGCAGCCGCAGGAGCAGGAGCAGCAGCAGCAGCAGCACAGTAACTGAATTACCCAGGGACTGGATAAGCCCACCGCGGGCCTGTGAACACCAAGGGTTGGGTGAGCTTTCATACAGCCCTAACCAAACCACTGCATGGGGATACAGTTACACACACTGACTTCTACTTCCTCACTAGTGTACATCTTTATATTAGAGGAACACAAAAACAAAACCAACTATTTTGGTTCCACTCTCGCCCTCCGAAATGGGATTTGTGTTCCGCTAAAGGTTCTAATGACTGCAGGTTTACGATCTAAGCTACATTGTTTTGGTTCTCTGACTGAGTGACTGAAGACAACTCCAACCATTGTTCACCCTTAAGCAGGAGGAGTTCTGGCTGATTTTAAGATATCTGGACCATATCAGAGCCATTTCAGAGCCAAAGTCTCACAAGTCACCATCACGAGCCTGAGGATACATGCCTGGAGAGGGGACAGAGTGTTCCACTCGCTACATGTGAGCGCAATCCAAACAGACAAGACAGCCGAGAGCAAATGACACCCACACACACACACACATGCACCGCTGAAGGTAGAAGAAGAAGTTGACTGGCCACTTTGTCAGGGAGGTGTGATGTGTCGGCAGATCCTTTGAAGAGATAGCAAGCCGGTCTGTGTCACCCCCACTTACTGGTCACACACACTGACACACAGAGGAAAGGTCTGCAAAGATGACTAACATCACAAGCATTTACGCAAATCTCTGCATTGGATTCCTTTCTGGGGAACAACAAAGTCTGACTAATTCTACCAAATATTGCTATGGGCTTTGTGATATATAGTCATTTTTTACCTGAAATGCAGTACCTATACCTTTAAATGTTCAGCTGTGTAATGATAAAAAGTCCGACAGAAGCAGTTATATAGATATTCATATATATTCATCTCTATAGTTTTCCACAGGCGATACATATGAGCAGTGTTTAGTCGAAAACCATCAACACAACAAGTCCCTAGTTTAAAAATGGCAGCTTTCACTCACACTGTCACTCGAAAAGCCCAAGAGTGACACAGGAAGTAACACTACGTCTTATACACTGACAAGGCAGATAGAGGATATTGAGTGAAACGGACAGACATTCATAGAAACCACCTAAACACACGATCTGCTATTTAAGCTTTACACAATGATGTAGTAGTTTCATATGTCTATTTATGTTTATATAGGGGTGCTTTGGTTTATAAAGGTGCAAATACTGTGTTTGTTTGTCTGGTGTTTGTTTGTTGATGCATTATGTTGATGTTTCTGCAATACACAATCTCTCTAGTCCAGTCCATACAACACTACACATCTGGCCTCACACACATATGAGAGACATACACACACATGCACAGCCTGGATAGACTCTGTCATTCATGCTCTCTCTCTCACACACACACAAACACACACAAACACACACACACCTGTTAGACAACTTGACAGGGCAGTTTTTCCACATTTCCACAGCATTAGCAGGTGCAGGTAGTGTGTGTGTCGTCACTGTAAACACCACTATAACCCCTGGTGAAAATGTCTGCACAACAAATAAAACACAGGCTGTGTCCAAAGTGGGAAAGCATTCAATTGCTGCCCTGCTGTCTTCACTGTCTAGCAAGTTACCTGTTGGCTAAAAACTTCGTTTCGGACTACCTAGTTAGATAGCTAATTAGAATGCTGTCCTTTTGTTTATTGAATTTTTCAAGTTGCCAAGATACCGACAGTTGACGTTGAAGGCAACATGAAGGATACATCTGCGCTTCCTTCAGAATTGGGCAAAACAAACGCACCTCGAAAGCAGAATTTTATTTATTTATCTGATTTGGACATGCCTTGATGCCTTGCAGCCTTTATTCCTATTTCTGACACAGCCACAGACACACACACACACACACACACACACACATAAGCAAAGCACAGCACACTCAAAATGCTTTATCTCACCTCTAGTTTTTACTCAGTTTTTTGCAGTCGCTAAAGAAGATCGACCCTCTGATTTGCTTGTTATCAGACCGAACTCCATGGCTCAAAAACTCTACAGATGTTCTCACTACTCCTAGGAGAAATCTTGTTACATGACCAAGACTTTCAACCACTAAACACCAACTACATGAACCCCTAGAGGTTGCTGACAGAAGAAATTTGCTTTACTGTTGATAAGTCATCACACAACTGCTACAAATGCTAGTTTCAAATCTAGCTCCAATTCTTTGCCCAGAGACCTCTGTTTGGAGTGGTAGTCCCTCTCTGCGTATGCACACCTCATGCACACTGGCAGTTGCCAATTCTCCATTCCAAGTCCAATTCCAATTCCAGTACCCTTCCTCATAGAAATTCTGATTCCAAACTGAATTCCATACTCAAGCCTCTTTGCCATAGTCTGGGTGTTGCCCAAACAGGTTAAGAAGTGGAACCTTGACAATGGCCACTTGTTGGCACTTGCTCTCTCTCTCTCTCTCTTTCTGTGTGTGCAATAATCACCTTGTGATTGTGGACTTGGTGGCTCAGTCTTGAGAAGCTTATCGTTCCCTTATTTGTCTGGAAAGGCACGCTAAGATCTAGACCATGCTTTAAGGCTTACCCCTCAGCATTTAGTATTTACAAAGCACACTTCCACATCAGAAAGTGAACTGAAGTGAATTTTTTCTTAAAATTTACTCTGAGGGGCAAAGTATGTTTCAAAAGGCCAAATACTTCAGTTCCATTGAGCCCTTGGCCATTTAAAGCACCCCTCTGGGGTAACAGCCAAACTAGCTAATGGTTATTATCCCAAACTCAGGTCTGCTCTGTCTGTAACTCTGGGGTTAAACATGAGAAAACACAGTTTATCCACCTCTCACATTTTGAAAATAGAGCTTGTCCACCTCTACAGTTCATATGGCAAATGCAGCTTTTAACATTGCAAAATTACCATTTTGTACCACTGCTACAGTAATGCAAACATTGGACAATAACCTTCCATCATCAAACATTTTCAGCGTCTGACACTGCACGTTACAGCTCACTTCACATTGATCACAGAATTTATAGTCAAGACCCATCTCTTACTTTACCACTACGCGCCTGTTCACGCTTCCCTTTTAGGGAGGGTCCCAGTAGGTACAATCAGCCCCCAGCTACTGTACTATATTGGTTGATGTATCAGCGCCTTTCCTGTTGAGCTGTCAAAATCAACCTCTCTTTCACCCAGAGCACAAATATGAAACCTTGAGCAAAGGATTAAGCGATATGATTATGTCATTATGGAGGATTTCGGCGCTGGCTCAATGCTAAGAATGCCAGCAAGCAATAGCTGCCTTCACAATCCTAAGGGGGGTGGACTACTGTTCTTAAACCATTTTATGTTTCATGCAGTTTATTTAAAATCTTAGTTAACAATGTCCTTTGTATTGTGTGTCACCAAAAACTGTATTCAGAGTCAGGCAATGAAATGTATGTGCTAGTCCCACTTACACATTAATGATCACATTTGCATGCATGTGTATGCAAACACGAGACCACACACACACGTGCACAGAAGCAGGCAAACATAAACAACTGAGGATATTGAATACAAAGTTACACAAGTTGTGTTTTAGCTAAGGTCAGTGACAAGTCAAAAAAATGCACAGTACTGCATAGGACGGCATTACCATAAGGTGACCTACATATCCGCTACTGAAAGTTGGGGCGATCCATTGTGCCCACTGAACTGAATGGCACTGAGGCGATGTCATGGTTTAGAACCCCAATCTCCATGGCAACTAGAACTCCACTGGGCAAGATTCCAGAACCCTGTGTGTGTGTGTGTGTGTGTGTGTGTGTGTGTGTGTGTGTGTGTGTGTGTGTCAGTGTGTGTGCCACCATTAGGACGAGAATGCATAGAACTTCTTCTCTTGTCCTCAGACACAGAGGCCTCTTGCTCAACCAAAATGCTTAACTTGAATCTCAATTCAGAGATTAAAAGAGAAATTTAAATAACTGAAGAAATATAGCCCAATAGCCTATTCATTTTTCAGTTTAAATTAACACAGTGCAACTTTGACACTTTACTTTGAGACTTTTTGACAGGTCTCCTTCGACTTCATTGACACAAAGATACAAAAATACTTTTACATTATTGTTATGAATGGGCCTATTTCAGTCACTCAGACTATCGTCATATCTAATTCTGCATTGTACTGCGCAACATAACACTAACAAAAGAAATATTTGTGCAGCTCTGCTTTTCCAAATAAAGCTATACAACTGAAGTGCAAGTGTTGTTGCAAGTCGCCTATCAAGCAAAACGCCTAGCGGTTGCCGACTACGACCAACTGGGATTTACATCCCTAGCGATAGTTTCACGTCACTGTACCTGATTCGACCAGGTGTTCCTCTTGTGCCGAAAATCTGAAAACAGAGTCCAAAAACCCCAAAACCACAACAGTGTGTCAAAAAAGAATAGGGAAGCACAGACTTGGACCGAAAGTGGAGTTACATCACTTGCAGGTGTGCAGATCATACAGTATAGGAAGTTCTTCTCCTAGTTGACTCCTACACAAACGTCACTCTCCCCTAGACTTGCTACCAGGTAGTTGATAGGGAATCGGTCTACAGGGAGTGGTTGTGTACAATTTGCGCACCAGTTAACTCTTACCTTACCGTTTCTTCCTGTGCCCCAACGTCGGTCGGTCGACCGCACGAACCTGTTTACAACCAGTCTATGAATTTACATGTGCTTGACAACCTCTAACTCAATTTAGAAGTCACTACTCATATAGCCTTGCTTACTTGCCCGCCTTCTACTAGTCCAGTCTTTTTGTCCGAAGAGTCGACAAATGCGCAAAGATAATGACATTATTAGCTAAAGAAGTCCCAAGAATAGACTAAATATACACACCAAATGTGCCACAGCTTGCCTCTCGAAACTTCAGGCCGGTGACCGGTCGTGTGTAAAGAGAGAGAGAGAGAGAGAGAGAGAGAGAGAGAGAGCGCAAGGCGGATCGGTCGGCTCTGGAGTGATTGGGGGGCATTCTGTGCGCCTGTTGAACTGGCAGGTCACACAAAAGAACCATCCAGGGCCATTAGCATGCGGCGCAGCATGCATAAAACTTCTGTTAGTCGTTGCAATGGTCCATGAGCATAGGGAATGCAGCCTATAGGGCTGAAAAAGTGGAATGCCTCAAAAGATTTTACATTTAGGCTACTAATTCAAGATTTTAATGTAGATTATAAAGGCTGTAAACGGAATTTGGGCACTTGACCAGGATTAGCTATTAGTCTGTGCCATAAAACTGGAAATCTTGGTGATGCTGTATGGGCCTGACCCCCTCCCACCCCTGCCCAAGGTAATTCGAGACATTCCACGAGGCACAAGGTCTCCAAAGGGCGTCACGTATCGATCATTACAACAGATCACAGGCTGTCCAAGAGAAATATTGAGGAATTTCAGCGGCGAGCTCTGCACTGGGACAAGACAGCCTGTCTTTTCTTTAAAGACACACAGTTCTGAAACACATGACAGGTTTGCCAAAGAGTGCCGAATTATGCCGAGTGGCTCACTGAACACATGCCTATCAATCAAGCGTATTACCGTATCGAATGTATCAAAGCTGTACTATGCTTTGCATGTCGTCACATGCCAACTTTTGTACAAAATTCCATTCAGTGAAAAGATTAAATTAACCTTTCTGCTCTGACATGCCCGTTTTGCTTTTAAGCCCATTAGCAAATTATAGAAATTATTGAATGATCATGCACAAAGGCTTCTAGCTATAATACCATTTACTGTGCATGTTCAAATGTTACTGAGTAGACTAACTTTGGTGGAGGGGACCTTCCCAACAGTTTTACTGCTACCTGGTGTTCATATTGGGTATCGCAGACTATTCAGTATTTTCGTGGCAGGTTTCTCGGTTTCCTCGACCTGGGCCAGTTGTTTAGCTTTTGCCACGGAAAGAGAATACGAACGAAAGCGGTTCACGCTTTATAGGAAAAACAAACACAACCACACGAAAGCACATTTTACAATGATATCTAATTTTTATCTATAATAAACCCTTAGAAAAAAACATGACGAGATGAGATGAACGATAAGAAAAAAGTATTTTTAGATTTTGCTGCAGAAAATGTAGCCTAATTTATGTCGTTTAATTTATGTACAGAATATTCAGAATACAACGCAAAATACAATAATATATATTATTGCTCCAAAAGTTTAGACTTTATTAATAGCTCATATATTTCTTGTGAGACAAAAGACATTTTTAAGTCAGGTCATTTTCCTTTCAGAAGGAACACTAACATCAAATATCAT
Source organism: Tenualosa ilisha (assembly GCA_015244755.2). Taxonomy (NCBI): domain Eukaryota; kingdom Metazoa; phylum Chordata; class Actinopteri; order Clupeiformes; family Clupeidae; genus Tenualosa; species Tenualosa ilisha. Next base: position 2,656,741 of record PYXC01000453.1, read on the forward strand.
GATTGAACTTGACACATGCTTGAACGTGTGTGCGTGTGTGTGCGTGTGTGTTGAGAAGTTACACACAGCCTTGGGTCAACATCATGTCTAATTAGACTACTAAGGGGCTCTGACCAAAGTGTTAAGGTAACAAAAACCTGGTCCGTTTAAAAGAATGACATTCATACTTGCACCAGAGTTCACCTTACCTTGTCTGCTGCTGTGGGTGGCAACACACTCTCCATGGCCACCACAGGACTCTCGGCCCTCTCAGGGATAGCAAGTGTGGTGTCAGTAACAGGGGTTACCACACGTGGCTCTGCAGGTGCCTGCTCCGTTCCCTGAGCGGCCTGATCAGACCACTGGTTCTCAATGCTCTCGTACACCCCGTCCTCCATGAGATCCCAAATCACAACATTCTCAGAGTCTTGCTCTGTTCCAACCACTGCTGTTTTTGTCTCAGCAATGAGGCTTGGCCTTGTCTCCACAAGGTCCTCATACACGTAGCTGGGGTCCGGGTCCTGGAAGAGCACTGGTGGTCCAGCTGGGACGAGTTTCAGAGGTCACTGCTGTCCCCCTCATCCTCAGAGTCTATGTGCCAAAGGAAGGCCCTCCATTGTGGTCCACTTCCACCTCCCCCTTCTTCCTCTCCCTCTCCTTGTGCTGTGAGGGGTCCAAGCAGTTGTCGGTGGGCTCTGTGGAAGGGAGAGGCATGCCAGACACCCATATATTGGTCATATAAAGCCCCTCCGGCTCCTTCAGTGAGGTCGGCAGGTCCAGCTCAGTCTTGTCCTCTGTCGGGGTCAGCCAGCAGGGCCTGATCTCTTCCTCTTTTTGGTTCTGATCCGGCCCGGTGCCAGCACCTGATTTCTCATCTTTGCTCGTATCCGATGCACCATCCCTGTCTGTTGTTCTGGAAGGGGTGTTGAGAGGCACAGTGCCTGGGTCAGGGTCCAGCACTTTGACGTAGCGTGCAGGGATGTAGAAGGGCCTGGAGTTGGGGTCCTTGCGTACGTGCCACCAGTGGGTGTTGGTGCGGCTGACCAGGATGTAGCGATCGTTCGGCTGGATGGTGATGAACCTGCCGTCCTTGGTGTGGTACTCATAGGCGAACAGCACCATGACAAGCTCGGCAGAAGCCATCGTGCACTCGCGGCCTCGTCGCACTCGCACACAAGCAACGCTAAATGTTAGCTATTCTCAGGATGAGTGGGTCAAGGGTCACATGCATTCAGGAAGGCATTTGGTCATCTGTAATTCAAAGAGCAAAACAAACAAACAAACAATTTTAAATAAATGTAGACATAAATCAAATCTAAGTCTACTCTGACACAGGCAGAAAGCCAAGTGTAAAATTCTTATTGGTTTGTGGTTAGTGAGCAGATAGTTCTTGAAAATCATCAGACATGATAAAACAAAGCTTGACTGTAGGAACTCATTCCTTCCCTGTTATTTTTCTTCTTCCTACAACAGCAATGTAGTTGCCCTCAGATTTAATACAAGTTGTATGGACCCAATTCAACATAACATCAAAACCTGGATCCATCCAAACCACACCTCAGTTGAGACTGAAAGCATCTGGAATAAAGGCCTTGCTCACTGTCTTGTATAGCGTAGTAGTCTTCTTCAAGCACTTAATTTGGTGCCTCTGTGCTGACATATTTACATTTATGCATTTAGCTTTTATCCAAAGCAACTTACAACTGCCAAGTCAATTACATCAAGGCCAGACTCCCTTAAAGCAATTTAGGGCCAAGTGCCTTGCTCAAGAGCACAACAGTGGCAGCTGGGATTTGAACCCCCAATTTTCCAAGCTACTTGCATGCTAGTCAGGTTCCTTAACCACTGCACCATTGTCTTTATTAAGGTGCTTTTTACGTCACCAAGAATGCAGCTGAACCAGACAGTTTGCTTCTGATGGCTGCACGATAACAGAGACACTAAAAGCTTCTGGTCATAGGCATAATTCTCCCTTTGTTCGGAGACAGGCAATAAAGGAATAAAGTATACTATGTGTATTGTTTATGTGTGTGTGTATATGTGTGTGTGTGTGTGTGTGTGTGTGTATGTGGAGAGAGTGAGAGAGAGATTCATTTCTTTCAGCGATTGTAATAAACTAGAAAGAGAGGCCTAAACGACTAAGCTTTCTTCACCAACAATATTTCCTAATTATTTTCCACAGCAGCCACAGATATGAGGCAATGCAGATTTACTGAGAAAAAGACAGAGAGAGAGCGAGAGAGAGAGGAGTGTGACAAATGTTATGACAGGAAATGGTTGCATGCTGCTGCAGGAACACCAAAGCAAACATTATAGGTGAGAAGCAACATTCACGACAGACAGACATATAGAGACATAGAGAGAGAGGGAGAGAGAGAGAGAGAGAGAGAGAGAGAGAGAGAGACCCACAGAACAGGAAAGCCTACATCACACACAAACACTACACTGCAATCTCAGTTTCCCATATAAGGTCCTGGTGCATATTTCACAACTTCCCTACTTTGTCATTATTAACACTAGAGACTAATTAGAAGTAGCGCTCCATTGCGATTCTCAAATGAGACGGCAAAACAGTTGTGAACATTACTAGATGTGTAAAGATGTGTAATCTGGGCCGGGACATGTCAAAACAGAAACAGCAAAAATGACTAATACTGCATGAGCCTTCCTCACACCTTGTACTTCCATAAAGTGCTGGCAGAGTGATTCACTTAGTACTTTGGAACTGAGGGAAAAGCAGCCAAACACCAAACTCTTTCACCTAGTCTCGCAATAAAACCACCGCAGGTGTCTACTGAGACAGGAAGGTGAGGAAGTCAGCCATGGCGGTACGTGTGTGTGTGTGTGTTTTGCAAGCGTGTGTGTATGTGTGTATAAGAGTGTAAGACAACACCAGTGCGTGGTAAACAGCAGGGAAGTGTTAAGGCCAGCCATTGGTCTGTCCAGTCATACAAAAAGGGCATAGAAGGTCATCCTAGACACCTCAAGAAATCTGGAATGTTCTTTGGAAATGGAAACACTTTGGAAGAACATGGAAGAGGAAACAGAAGTCCCGAAAGCACAAAAGCCATTACGAACTGAGGCACAGGTATATGTATACAATAATCCCTAAATCAAAGCTCTGTGTTGAATGACACTTAATAAGTAGTATGTCAAAAGATGTTGAATAAGAAAATCTCATTGAGGAAGTCAAAATGACCATTATCTCACACTGGCAAATAACAAAACTACATTCTCAAAGTTCCATTCAATTTGAACTCAATTCAAAGGCTTCATAGACATGACAAAATATAGTGTTGTCAAAGCACTGAGATATAGACATGCTGTATATACATTCTTACATAACAATAATAATTCAAGTTTAATCTCTCTCTCTCTCTCTCTCACACTCTCTCTGTCTGTCTTCTCTTCTCTGCAGGTCCTGAGATCTAAACAGGTTTTGATAGTTCTTACTGTACCTTCTCCTCGTTCGCTGAAGTCTCGCAAGGACTTTTGTTTTCTCTTGCAATCCTTCCTCTGAGTGGCAGAATGACAGACTCTGATTCTTCAGTCATCTGCACTGTCTTCCATTCTTCCTGTTTTGTCTCTGTGTGAAGACTGTCAATCCAGGGAGTACAGAAGTTCCAGAGGCTACAGAATGCCACTGATAGCGTATTTGTGTGTGTGTGTGTGTGTGTTTGTTTGTGTTTGCGTGTGTCTGTGTGTGTGGGCATGAATGTGTGGGTGTGGGTATGTGAGTAACTAAGTAATGAGTGTTCTAAGTGTAAGACGTTGTGTCTGCCCCCTGTTTCCTGTTCTGCTGGCTGAGGGAACCACCACGTCATAAAAAGCTCAAGAGAAACTGAACTGAGAGAGAGACAGAGAGAGGAGGGTGGAGGAATAAATGGATGGACAGAGGGAGGGAGGGGCAAGAAAGTAAGAGAAGAAAGACAATAATGTGGCAATATGGCACAGGTGGGGCAATTGGGACTGGTGGAGTGTGTGTTTGTGTGCGCGCTAAGACGCGCTAAGATATCAAATGTCACAAATGTGTGACATTTGATATACTGTGAAATGTTTGCTACAGCATGTTCTGTGATATTTAGTTAATGTTAAAATAAATAAATAAAATAAATGTTATTCTGCTTGATGCAAGTGTTGGTTTGTATGTGTGTGTGAGAGAGAGGGAAACGCACAGAGAAAGATTCAGAGACCAACGAATGACTTGATGAGAACAAGTGGTAACTAACTGAAACCTGTTTCCTCCTTTGTTTTACAACAGGTCACCCTGTGATGTGTGAATTCACTGGACACCAACAGCAACACTGCCCAGAGCATGAGTCACCTTGGCAACCAGGTTGGAACTTTGAACGTCCAATCAGCTACGCCCGTGGTGGAAAGACCAGTGGAAAGACACTGCACTCATGGGCAGCACTCATGTTCCTGTGTGTTATTCAGTTATTCTTAGCCTTCAGCATAGGCCAAATTTTATAAAACACACCCTGTTAGGGATCTCTCGGGGCCTAAACTGGAATCCCCTACAGTCATCCTCCTGTTTTAGGTTCATATTTTCCTACACTGGAATACAGCAGTCACCACACGCACCCAAGTTGACTAGCTCCCCCTCAGAGGGAGGATACAGAGGCAGTTCAGGGAAAAAGTTGGACTGCCTGTTGTCAAACATGACTATTTCTGTCCATAAGACATTATTACCAACACAGAAGGATGTCATGGCATTCATGCTCCCTGTTGTCCCACAGTACATTGTATTATGGCAAATAGAGAAACAGGGGAATTCAATTTGTTTACATTTTGCAGAAGTCATAAGAGCTCACCTCAAGAGCTCCTTATCCTTAAGTTAGCATTAAACTAAAATAAACAAAACAGCCTTTATGTGAGTTCCTCAGTAAGGGTGTGTCCAACCCTGATGTGACTCATACTTCTATGTATATCTGAAATATTAGATTTTGTTTCCCTTTTTAGCTGCTATAGGTCTACTACTTTACTGTTGTTGTTTTTGATTTGTTTGTTTCAAATTCACACTTTACTTGATTTTTTTTTCCTTTAAAAAAGGTGATTGTTGTCAGATATTTTTCTATTTTCTCTTTCTGCGTAATCAAAATGATCTATGCATAACTGCCAGTGTTACTGGTGTTTACTGAGTAAACACCAACAACACTGGCGGTTATTGGTGTTTACAGAGTAAACTTGAGTTTCACAAAACACACAAAACACAAAACACACTTGCATTAGTTATCATTAAAAGAGGCAAATGACCAGTATAAACTCTCTCTCTCTCTCTCTCTCTCTCTCTCTCTCTCTGTAAAGACACAGGTCTCTCTCTGTAAAGACAAAGGTCTGTCTGTTCAGCTGTGCCTACGTGCTGAGGTCAGATATTAAGGGCAGTCAGGCTTCCCCTCACACATACACACAAACACTGTTTGCCATATTTTTTGAGCAAGTCTGTTAAAAAGCATGTTCTACAGAATTTTTCCAGATATATATAAAGACTCTCCAGTGCGTCTCGTACACGGACAAATGCATGCTGACTGTTTTTTTCCCACCCACAGTGTTCGCCTTTAATACTGAGTTAGTTCCACTGTCAGTCATGGCATGCTGTCACACAAGGCGTGGCTGTCATGGACGTGCTTTTAGACAGGTGCTACCCGCCGCAAACCGTTCCTGAACAATTTCTTTAGAGTTTTCTTATCTTACACACATAATTTTATGATCAACTGGTCTTACATCTATAGTTCCTATGTAAGTCTATTGGGAAAAAAGTCACTGCACACGTTTTGAATTGCACTGAAGATACATTAAGTGTGTTTACTGTTTGTATGTAGACAACATGGGTGTTTCCTACCAATTCCTTGTCGCAAGGTCCAATTGACTAACAGCAAAAAGTAGGCTCTAGTGACATCTGTTGCACCTAACTAAGTAGTGCAGCGCTTCGACAGACATGCATGGACATACTGGCATGTCAAGTGTTGGCAGCCCCGAAGTGAATTTGTGTGAGGATGAATGCAAGACCGCCTGTCAGAATTCCTTCAGCATCGATGTCTTCAACCGTAATTTATGTAGTCTAGTTAAAGATTGTTCAGAAAACATTCCCACCCGTTTAATGTCATCAACCATTTGGTCTAGTTACCACAACACACATAAAAGGTCATCAGTTGGTAGCACTTGCTAGCCTAATAAACCATTTTGGCCCATGGACTTGTAGACAGCCTGTCTAGGACTGACACATTGTAACACATGACGTTTCTTTCCTTGATCACGTCTTCTGTTGACAGACTGGTGAGCGTGCGGCCTGCATGATGAGTGTTTTCTGTCTCCAGGGGTGACCAGGGCACGAGTTATAAAGTAAATGAAACCTTGCTTCCATCATCAGCGTGCTGTATAATCAAAACACACACGACTCCACTACTTTTTGACCGATTTACCTTTGGTGCCGAAGCATAGGTCTACATCCTTTTTTGAAACATTGATAAACCCATTATGTTAAACACGATGCTCCTCATCATGTCTCATCATGTCTCAGCACTCTAAGTAAACGAAAGGGGGAAGCCTAAATGGTTTAGCGTAAATTAGTATTTTTTTAATTCAGACCAAGTCTGTTGATATATTGTATGCTAAGTGAGTCACAGTGCATGATAATCGACTATTTTAAAGGCATTTGCTAAACAAGACTCACTGCACGCCTTGATTAACGCAGTCCCAAGTGTTGCAAAAAACTTGCAGGACCAGACAGAGTGGCTGCACGGCTTGATACATTGTATGACGACAGCATGCTGCAGGCATGGGGCAAGGGCTATTTAAATGCTGTATTCCACCTAACACCGTAGCTAAAATCTGACAAGATGCCACGACAATCGTTTATGTCTAAGGAGTTCCGACACTTCAACATGTGGCGAGATTATTTTCAACTGGGGGCCATAGTGGAAAACCTGGGACAGGCTGGGATCGACACAGAGAGGATTACAGTGCAATGCCTACAACAGCGCCAACCGGTGGTGGACAACAGCAATAACAGCAACAACACACAACCCATACAACTGAACAGCGGTTCCAAGAGCAGTGTCTGCAGCAGTAGCAGCCGGAACTCACGCGATGGCTGTGGATTTTGTCGCCAGAACGGGGAAACAGCGGATATATACCTCAGTCACAAACTGAAAGCGAGAGACGGCAAGGTACTGTGTCCTATTTTGAGGAGCTACGTGTGTCCTACCTGTGAGGCAACAGGGGATGAAGCGCACACCCGGAGATACTGTCCCTTCTCAACTGAGTAAAATTTAATTGTTCCTAAGTTGAAGCTGGCAAGTGTAGCCGTTCCAGTTATTGCAATGTTCAACGTCTAGTTCTCTTTTTATTGATATTGTATCATGTCAAAGATTGCCTTGGTTGTACCTGTACCTTTATGAAAAAAGGTCTTGTTATTTTATTTTTTTAAATTTGTGGTGTGAAGGCGAATACCTTTGTGTCCCCCCTGCCCAAACAAACAAACCCTGTCAGTCAATGTTTGTAATGAATCTTTTTTGCAGATGGTAATAAAAGGCCTACGACATGGGCCACAACCTATCTTTTTTGTACACGCGTTTTCGAATATTCTGTTAATTCTATTAAACTGTGTTATATTAAAATAAAAAAATGAAGTGTAAACATTAAGAGTGAAAAGCAGTATGCTCATTAGAAAATTGTGTAGCTTAGCATACATAGACGTCTGTAAAAGTGATATCTTGTCCATATTCAAAGCATGTAGTGTATGTGTCTTTAGGCAGTATTCACTGTACAATGTGCCAGCCCCTTAAGAGAACCAAGACCACACAAACAGCCAGGAGAATATTTCGTACTTCATACACAATTTAATCATCCATCATCACATCACCATCATTGGTATGATCATCTCCACAATCTGCATCTTGTTAAGCACTGTATGGCTGTTATGTGCTGTAAGCCCTGCCAATGAGAGCACCATTCCAAAGGGTCACTGGTCAAATGCAGGTAGCCTGTAGTGGGAGTATAAAGCTCTGCCCCCTCGTAACAAGATAGCTGCTATTTTTTATGTAAATGAAATTGACATGGCGGCCATGAAGTAGTTTGCGGTTCTGCTGCTGGTGTTAGATGCAGCTGGTGCCAACTGGTCACAGAACCCCGGTTACTTTTGCTCATGAAGAACACCACTAAATAAAGCAGACATAGCTGACACTGAGGAAGAGAGCAGGGCGGGGTGTGGTAGAGGACAGTGTTAAAATGCACATGGTGCATGACCATTACGTGGTGTCGACCTGGCAACAAAGTTGTG
>PYXC01000453.1:2670000-2885000 GCA_015244755.2 Tenualosa ilisha
CACTCCGCCAATGGTGTTGTGAAGTTCTTCACCTCCTCCTCGTTCGTCAATTCCGTGTAACAGAACACCTCGTCGACCTTTATAGAGAGTCAAAGGTACACCACTACTGCACAAAGGTACATTATTACCACAGAGAGTCAAAGGTACACCACTGCCACAGAGAGGTACACTATTACCACAGAGAGTCAAAGGTACACCACTACTGCACAAAGGTACACTATTACCACAGAGAGTCAAAGACACACCACTGCCACAGAGAGTCAAAGGTACACCACTGCCACACAGAGTCAAAGGCATTTAGTTACTATTTACATTTACATTTAGGCATTTAGCAGACGCTTTTATCCAAAGCGACTTACAAAAGAGGATAACATTCAAGCTACAACACAATGAACACTATAGTTAATAATAATTAATTACATAATAATGAATAATTATGGGCTTTGGGAAACACGGATCAACATTTCTTCAGAATTTTCTTACGTTTTACCACTCAAATACCGAATCTATAAATCAAGAATGTAATTGACATGTTAACTGACTATGCAAATACAAGCCTACAAGGAAAAAAGTGCACCAAATACACAAACACACTTACTTAGCAAGTAGCTTTTTCTGGATTCCACTGCGGCACAGACGCACATAGTCTCCCAGGAGACGCAGCTTCTGTCGCAGCGTCTGCACGGTCGCCATGGTTTCGGCATGCTTGTAAATGTCAGGGTTCAGGAGGTCAAGGTTGAGCAAGGGCTCGTTCTCAATCTGGGCTAGCAGCTTAAGGACCTGTCTGGAGACCTGACACGACACACAGACACACATGATCAGACACACATCATACACACACACGCGAGCGCACGCAATAGAAGTAGCGGTTGTGGACTTGGTTCAATGCCTTTGGCTAGTTGAACGAGTGCATGATTGTGTGATGGTGTGACTGTGTGTGCGTGTGCATGTGTGTGTATCTTCACCTCTCGTGGCGTCAGGTCCCAGTTGTGCACCAAACGCGAGGGGATGACGATGGCGTCGCCACGGTGACACGACTCACAGTAGTACTGAGCCGAGAACTCACAGAGTTTGGCTTTTCCCATGGAGACCCCAATCTTCTTATTACAGCCTGGAGACACACATGCATGCACACACACACACACACACACACACACACACACACACACACACAGAAGGAGAGTCAGCATACACATACACATGGACATGTGTGTAAGACACACATGCATGTAAGCATGAACATGTGGACATACACACAGTCAAAAGGACTGGTGTTTAAACAGTAGACACAGGAGGGTCAAATGGGAGAAAAACACACACAAACACACAAAGAAAGGAAACCAGTCAGCATACACCCACACAGGCTGTCAGATCTGAAGAACAGGAGAAAGCACACACACACAAATACACTCACGTACATGCACGCACATCTACAGAACAGAAGAGAACTCTCACACTGACTCACTCACACACACACACACACACACACACACACACGCATATTCTCACTTATCTACAGAAGAGAAGGGAATTACACACATACACACACGCACACGTGCACACACACCTGCGCATCTAAAGCTCTGGGCGTCCAGCCCTCTCTCGATCGGCACGACACTCAGGTGAGGCAGCAGCGTTGCGGCCACGCCCTTCAGCCGGTGCTGGACCAATCGCTGCACACTTCCCTGTGCTAACCCAACCCCTCCTGCACTAATCCCGCCTCTCCCTCCTCCACTTCCCCCAACATGTCCAGCCCCTTCCGCTGACATCACTTCCTCCTCTTCGGTGTCCAGGTACGAGTCGAGCGCCTCGCGGATGAGCGACCTCCAGGCTCGCGCCTCCTCGCCGCTCTCAGCCCGCAGTGTCAGGGTCGTCCCGCCCGAGGTCACCACCTTGAAGAACTCCGGCCCGCCACGGGCTGCGTCTGGCACCACATCACGCACCGTCTGGATGCCGTGCCGGAAGAGAGGTGCCTTGTGCCCTCCTGCATCGCCACCAATGCAGCTGCCGCTGTCATTCTCACCACTGTCGCCGATCGAAGTCGTTGTTTGCCATCGGAACCCTCGCAGTGCCTCCAGGGACAGAGAGAGCAGCAGTGGTGCCCAGTGGCCCAAGGAAGAGTCCTCCAGCTGGGGCTGAGGGGAGAGCGAGGGGCCCTGGGGCGATGGTGGGATGAGCTGGTAGACCACCGCCTCTTTGATGGCGTCGGGCTCCGGGTCGGCTGGCCGGGTCCAGTCTAGAGTGAGGAGCTGAGGAGGGGAAGTTAGGACCCCGTGGGTGTGTTCTGGGCTCGCCGGCTTAGAGGCAGGTGTCGACGGCGACATAGGTGATGGCGTTGTCGTGTTGGTGGGCGTTTCGCTGTCCGAGTGCTTCGTCGTCAGCGCTTGGAGGACCTCCCACTTGTCGTCGGGGCTTCCATCGCGGCGGCGAGTCGCCGGGCGGATCTTGGCGACGGCCTCCTGGATGCGCTCCAGCCAGTCTTCAGCTTCGCCGCAGGTCCCCGCGCGCAGGTGCACGCGCTTGCCCCCCGTGAACACCAGCAGGAAGCGCCCGCCTTCGCCGTCGCTGTGGAGACGGGCCTCCTCGCAGCGGAGGAGCGAGTGGTTATCGCAGGCCGCGCGGTCCTCGGGGTCTAGGTAGAGGCGCAGCTCGAAGGGCGAGAGCTCGCAGTGGTGCTCCCACCACATGCCCATCGCACCACGCTTCTCCAGTGTGCCCAACTTCAGGAGCCCTCGGAACGGGTTTGACAGACCTGGGGAGAGGGCAGACAGAGAAAGACAGAGGGAGAGGGAGAGGGGGGAGAGAGAGAGAGAGAGAGAGAGAGAGGGAGAGAAGGAGGGTGAATGGGACAGAGACAGAACGAGTGAGGGGGGGAGAACAGGGATGTGGGAGACGGGAAGACGGGGGGGTGTAGGGAGAGATAGAGCAAGAAAGAGAGGAACAAAAGAGGGTTATGTAGGAAACAGAGACATGTCTTTCATGACTATATCTTACATGTGCATTTTTGCAAGATTGCCTTTTTTTTTTTTTTTTTAAGTTGCTTAACAGTTAAAAAAAGAATAAGATTAGGATAGTACCGTCATGACACTAAACATGATCTAAAATGATTCAAGGATCAAGAGGAGAGAGGTTAGTAGATAATATCAACCTCAGACTGATATCTGAAGTTTTGTCAGTTTCATGAAACATGTTTTCAAGCTCAAGTTCATTAGTACCATACACACATGGCCTCCGCTGATTGATGACAGGACAGTTACATCACCGGACACTGTTTACTGTTACTATTCTGTTACTGTGTGTGTGTGTGTGTGTGTGTGTTTTCAGACTCTGCTCTGCTCTTTGACCGACTCTTTCCTGTTCTGAAGTGTCAGGAGTGTGACTGCAGAGGACCTGAGACACGAGGTGTCACGAGAGAAGAGAAGGACAAGACCACACACACACAACACACACACACACACACACACACACACACACACACACACACACACACAGTCCACTTCCTCTCTTGCAGTCACCAGATTTGCTAGCGAAAGACAAACATGCTGAAGCTTCTGCAGTAATCAGTGAAGATCAGCTTCTCTTCTGTTACATCTGCAAATAGAATTTCTTCCCTCTTTATGTTCAGTAAATCACACATTTGCAAAACTATTAACATAAATATCATAAATGCTGTTTTTATTGCTGTGTTTCCTGTAGTTCTAGCAGTGTTTTCATTTCTGCGATTCAGAACAGTTGGCTTCATTCACCAACCATTTTTACAAAGAAATTTGTTCTGAAACCCCACTTGCGCAGTTTTCAAGAAGACTTCTTGCTATTTGATCTGCCATTTGTTTACAGGGCTGATGGTGAAAAAAAAATACTGAACCTGAATTTCTTTCCATGCAGGGGCACTTTTAACCCATAACAGGTTATATTTGAAAATGGCCCTTTGAACCTATAGGTGGATTATGATCTTGTAGGCTCCTGAGACCAGACATATAGACTATATGTGTGTGTGTGTGTGTGTGTGTGTGTGTGTGTGTGTGTGTGTGTGAGAGATAGAGAGAGAGAGTGTGTATACATACATACATATATATATGTCATACTTTATACAGGCTGTTTTCCCCAGCAGGGCATTCAAGTTTTCAACTCAACTTGGAGTGAGATGGTTAGGTATAGGGTGAGGGGGGACTACTTTGGTAATTTCTGTCATTTACGCAACAGCCTGCCTGCAGTGTATGTGTGTCTGTGTGTGCGTGTGTGTGTGTGTGTGCGTGAGAGCACATGCATGCGTCTGTGACTTAGAGGCACATCATCATCATCATCCTGAAATGCAAAAAATTTTGAAAAATAATTCATAAAATGATGAGCTCTGATGAATTTTGTAGAAAGTAATAGACAAATGGACTGGGATTGCAGGGAGTGGACTTGGACTGACTGCGAGAGAAAGACATGGCAGATGGCTTGGCAGAAGCTCAATATATTAGATGATCTGAGGCATTCGTAATGTTTTCTGGTAACTTGACCTTTGCGTATTTGAACTTGCGTGCGCCTAAGAGGGGGAGTTGCAGGTTATGTGTGTGTGAGACAACGTGTTGACCTACAAAAGGTGAACACAAATCCTTACAGGCTACATAGGCAAACATAAAAAGTTAAAGACTTCAAGCTTCAAAGACCTGTCAATTGCGTGTAACACGTTCAATGCGTGAAGCTTAAGAGCCCGGCAAACATGAGAAGTGTTTAGTGGCACGGACAGCTGCTTTATGACGGCGGGTTTGATTTGTGCACAAAACCTTTTTTCTGCAAGTTCCATACAGGTCAAGATCCCCTGTGCAGAAATAGCAGAAACATAGACATGGTTGCTGGAGCTTTTGCCTGCAGCTCTCTAAGAGCTTTTCATCATACCTCTTCTATCCAAGCCCCACCTCCAATTGTTCTTTGCACGTTTGTAGACATTTTTGCCGTCTTCCCTTGGCTTCATAATCTTGCAGTCATCCTGTGCCTTTTGGATCTGATTCGCCAAGACCCAAGGCCCACCCCAAACTTATTTCTGATTTGGTAAAAGTGTACGGTTGAGAATGACCCCTGTGCCTTTGTTAGATCCAGAGAAATGTTTGTTAAATCTATGGGTGAACCTAATTTTTTTTTTCATGTTCACGTAGGTACGCCTGAAATCCGGCATGGCGCCTAAATACTATAAGCCCTGTGTTCATGGGTAAAATCAAAACCTCCTCACACTCAAGTCCTCACGCACTTGAACATTTTGCTGTTGCTGTTCCATTTTCATGATTTTGTACACCCATAAAATATTACAGAATTTAACACCTGTCTGCATGAGGATACAATCATTTTCAGCAAACACATCCACACTTTCTTCCTTATACACCTACACACACACACACACACTGTCTCTCTCCTCCTCACCTATCTGTCTGCGGTGGACCACACTGGGCGCAGCCTGGGGGACCTCTGGTTCTGGAGGTGGAGACAGTGAGCCGTTCATCAGTGGTGCTCCAAACGTGGGCTGATCCGTCAGACTACCGGACTCATCTGCGACTGGCTTGTAGAAGTCATCCTCCGAAATCCAGGAAGTGGGGTTCTGGTATCAAGAATAGCGCAGCACAGCTACTGTTAAGGCTGCTAACTGATATTTAATCTAATTACAAAAGAAACTAAATCAACTGGTTAATTGCAAAAAGCTTAAATTTATGGTGCAGTTGTTGACTCTGTCCCTATGGTTAATGGGTTTCACATTCATGCCCTCCTCCTTTGGTGATGGACAGAAAAATTGTCCAATCAGAAGTGCAGTGCACTAAGCATGCTCACCAACCAGAACTGGCCTGACTTAAAGGGAAATAAAGGGAGCTGAACTGAAGCTTGACTTAGCCATAAATGAAAAAAAAATGTTAATATAAGAGACCAATACAACTTCACACAAAGTTCCATAGTCCACTTGCAGACAAATAGTACCCAAAGTGTCTCCTAGCAACACAGAAGTGGGCCCCCTCACCTGAACGTCTGTTGACTTCCGCCTGCTTACGGTGCTTGAGGATCGTCGTAGATACACAGCTGGCTCGGCCGGGCTTGGCGAGGCGTGGGTCAGCTGATTGGGTTTCTCTGTGTTCTTCTGAGGGTCAGGGGTCAACATCGTGGTGTCAGAGGTCGTTGCTATGGAAATGACCTCTGCTCGGGTGGGGCTTGTCATTGTCACCTTAGGGGACCGGTTCTGTCTCATTGGGCTCCTGTCACGCTTGTTATGTCTCAGGACCTCCACCACCGTGTCCGTTAAAGTGCTCTGCTCCACTTGCAGGTGAGTGTTGCCGGCTTGCGCGTGTGTAACAAATGCGTCGTTGTTGAGTATGTGTGTGAGCTGTGCATCAGCTGCTGAAGTCCGCACAAGGTGTGTGTCTTTATCACATGGGTCACTTGCTGGGGTCAAAGTGAGTGGAGCATCAAAGGGTGACTGATGTGTCTCTCTGATCGGGGGGTGTGTAAGATGTGTATTCTCAGCTGACGTGTGTGCATCCGATATTTTCTGGATTTGAGCGTAAATGGGATCATCATCACTGGCTGTGACAGACGGAAGGTTTGCATTGGGAGTATGTGTAACATGGGAGTCAGAGTCCGCTGAGTGTGTGTGAGGAGGTGATGCAAGGTGTGTGTCGCTAGTGGGTGTGTGTGTTTCAGCGGCATGTGTGTCATTGTCTAAGCTGCTGAAGGCTGTGCTCTCAGAGAGATGGTCACCAGTGACGCTGGAGATGTAGGAGTCTTCCCTCATGGAGTCCTGACTGGAGGTCGTGCTCTCTCTGTCAAACACACACACACACAGAATGAACTAAACCTCTTTACACACTCATGCTCTCAAACACACACATACACATTTACACATTTCACCTACACCTACATTTCAACACACACACAACCATACTCACTCTCTGTAAGGCTTCTTGGAGTCGTTGTGGCCAATCTCCCCCCATGAGTCTCTCTCAGGGCAGCGAAGCTCCGTCCCCTGCAGTAGACTGTCCGAGCTGAGGCTGGACGACAGCTGTGACGAGCCCGTTGTGTCCAGACTCAGATTCGATGACCGCGTCTCTGCAGTCCCCTCCGCCACCTCACCCCCGCCTCCGCGGCCCACCGCCACGTCAGAGCCCCCAGACGATGACTGAGAAGCTGTGTCCCAGGATTCCTTGCGCTTGCCATTGCTGCTTGCGTTGACGTTGGCGTGGGGCGTAAGGTCGGTGGGTGGCGGAGGGCAAAGGCCAGCGAGCGCCAGTGGCGTCACGGTCCACTCGTTGAGCACGGACGACTTGTAGGAGAGCTGGAAAGAGAGCGAGGCCAGGCCCTGCAGCAGGCTCAGCAGAACCTCCCGGTCTTCAGCGTCCAGCAGTAGCGCCCCCTGCTGGTAATACCTGCCAATAACAACACAACAATGCATTCCCACTCACAAACAGCCAGGCTAGGTTGGAGGTTTTCAAAGAAGGTGGTGAAGAGACAAACCTGGTTACATTACCTTAGAGACAGCGGTAAATCTGATAAATAGAATAGCTGGTTGTCTTTGTTTAATTAAGAGAGAACGAGGGCTTCAGGCTCTTATATTATACTACAAAGCCAGGTTACTGGCTAAACTGGCTAACTTCTAGAGTAACTGCTGATCTAAAAACAACATGCCACTGCAGAAACAACTGATGTTCAATGGAGGGTTCTTTTAGAGATCAGTGATAACTCCCAAAGCTACCTGGGTTAACCAGTAGCCTTGCTTAGTAGTACAGGCCCGAGGTTTACCACTACCTCTGGGTTAACTTAGCCAGGTTTGCCCCTTAACCCCCTGCTAGGAATACCCTCTACTTTGGGGGTTTGCAAATGATTGTGGCTAAGGGATTATAATTTTGATTATGGAAGTCTCCTGAGCACCATCATGGGTGCTGAACTAAGAACAGTGACCCACAATGACAAGCTACAGTATTTATTTGCATGCTTAAAACATGGGAGGAAAATATCAAGTCAAAGACAAACATAAACAATAAACAATGTCAAAGAAGGACAGCGTTTACAATGGTTACTGATTGGACACACTCTACGAAAATAATTTACCATGACCCAATTAGTCCGTTCTGTTGCCCAAGCCCAAAGACACACAGAGATGACACAATTGAATATATTTTTGAAAGTAACAGAGCCCTATCAGCCCAGTGTTTGTACTTGTGATTTTGACACAGAAGAAAATCATTGTTTCCATTTGTAACCAAGTTTCTATTGGTCA
The DNA here is from genome assembly GCA_015244755.2 of Tenualosa ilisha. Classification (NCBI taxonomy): domain Eukaryota; kingdom Metazoa; phylum Chordata; class Actinopteri; order Clupeiformes; family Clupeidae; genus Tenualosa; species Tenualosa ilisha. The sequence goes on from PYXC01000453.1 coordinate 2,678,240, forward strand.
ACTCTATTCTCTCATTGTTTTATGTTAATATCACTTCCTCATCTGACTAAGAGGCTAAGAAGGAAGTGTTCTCTGTGTCTCAGCCTCATTTGAGAGATGACTTCAGTGATAAACTTCAATAAAAAACATAATAAAAGTGCTTCCAAACAGGCCTTACCAGGGGTAAGTTCATGCATCTAAGTAGTCGGTTTTTTACTAAGTATTAGACTTTTACTAAGTAGTAAGTTTATACTAAGTAGATAGCATAAGAGTAAGAATAGCATAACAGCAATAAAACACATAAAGCATAAACAGACATACCCATCAACAGGAAGAGAGGATATTAACAAATATCCATAATTCCCTAAGTGGGTGCAACGAACTCGGTGAGTTTTGAGTCATTCCTTGTAGAATAAGAGTGTGTGTGTGTTTGTGCATGTGTGTGTATGTGTGAAATACCCTGGGAGCTTGAGTACTCCCTCGGCAAAATAAGTAAGGTGGTGCATTTGTGTTTGTGTGTGTGTGTGTGCTACGTACCCAGCGAGTCTGGAGTCCTCTCTTAGCAGAGAGACGAGGTAGCACTCCAGCAATCCGTCGTTCAGCGCTAGACGGACCCAGGCCCGGCAGCGACCCACACCAGAACTGATGAAGTTCAGACGCTCTAGCTCTAGAATCACATCTCTGCCGAGAGACACAAACATGACGATTATCATTATTATTCGACCAATAAACCATCAAATACATCACACCTGAGAGGAGACTCAGGGAAACAAGGAACAGTGAAATTAAATCATTACTAGGTCAACTATAAAATCGAATCTCAAGGTATTCATACAAAATTTCACATACATTAACTCAGACCAGAATGATGCATAACTTACTAATAAAAAAAATGCTACAAGATTTACTGCACTGGTATTTGCACAACATGTGTATGCCAACCACAGAATGAAACAAACCCGAAAAACAAAGATAAGGGAACGTGTGCACTGGGTTTTGGGTCGCTTCCGCTGACGCTAGCTTATCGCTAAATGAATGCACCCCTTCACTTCCTCAGTGTGCAGTCACCCTGAAAAACAACACTATCCACTCAAGCAGTCCGACTGGTTTTACCTGAAAGAGCCCATCTGAAAGAGAATATTCCACTGGTGTTTGCCATCACAACAACACCCTCGCAGGTACGTTGCTGTACTCTGCCAATTAAATAAACATGACACAGCAAACCTTCACATTCTATACATAACCTTGTTTAACCGGTTTATATTTTTTTGGAAAAAAATAGGCAACACACAAAAAATACACCTGATTCTTAACAACCGTAATGATGATTAAGCCCAACAATTTTTGCTCAACAGGTTTTCTGACTGAAGCTCAACCATCATCTGACCCTCTTCTCTATGATGACACAGTAGGTATCTAGCCTAGCAGGCAAGACCCTTTTACTTCACAACGCTTCTGGACACTCTTGATAGGCACATAAATTAAATTAAATTAATAAACCTATTGGTTAAACCTATTGGTTCTGCCTTCAATTTCTGTTCGCTGATTGGAGATAAAAAATCTACCAAACCAAAGCCTTTAGAGAATATCCTGACCAGTACTGTAGCAAAAGGCAACGCTGAGTGGAGCCCTAGCCTTGCTAATATACATCAGCATCACAGAGACTGATCCTGCTTAAGAGGTAAATGAGTTCAAAGGGCGCGTGCTCCCTTCCCTTAGGCCGATGGTCTACCCAAGAGCTCAGAACCTGTCAAAGGTCAATGAGACCCAAACAAAGATTCAAAGTCCACAGCATAAACCAAAACAATCAACTTTGTTAAAGTCCACTGGCCACTGTGTCTGTCAGGAATGAAAAAACATAAATACATAACACTCAATGACAATGTTTGCACAACTGTATTGTCTTGAGTCTTCGTACACATTTACTTGTGCGTTCTTTGTGTCTGAAGGCAGGTTGTTATCAGACAATGAAACACTCCAGTAATATAACTGGGAATACATCAAGACTGCAGGTTTTTTTACAGTCTTTAGGAGGAAGGATCAGCATACTGACCTTCTTTGTCTCATTTATGACCATGGGTATTAAGCCCACTACTGTGCGTGGAGCTCCAGTCTTACAGTAAATGACAAACAACAAGAAGGAAATTCCCTTGTGAATTAAAGAGACATTGTGTCTGAGACCAGCAAGCCTCTCAACTTTGCTTGTGAATTGCGAAACAGCTCGCTAGATCACCTAGCACAAAAAATAAATAAGTACAAAAAAGGGAATTTTAGACAATAGCGCATTATTTGCTTTATAGAGTCAGGTCCTCTTAAAATCACGGTTGCCTTTTCCGCCAAAGTCCTCATGAATTCCTTTTTACATCTTTCTTGGACCTGAAGATATTTTCTGTCAAGGTCAAGGACAGGTGGACAGAGAAAGACGACAGGACAGAGAACCTGAGTGTAACCACTGAGTTCACTGTTCCTTAGGTTAGGCAGGAGAGAGGCCATAACTTTGACCTACCTGTGAGTGACAGACTTGAGCAGCCCCCAGAAGTCTGGCTGAGGGAGGCCGCCACCTTTCCGGACGCGACCGCCGGCTTCGGAGCGGATGTGTTTGCCTTTGATGCCATGGATGAAGACGGCTTCCAGTGCACAGCACAGCAGGTTGGCCTCAGCATCCTCACTGGTCACCGGGGCGTCGGTCGTCACGTAGCGCTTCTGCAAGGCTTTGATGGTCTGGGCGATCTTCTCCTTGATCCACTGCAAGGACAAAGGGATGGAGCACAAGGAGAAGGAAACAAGAAGTAAAATTCATGTTATGATACAGGTGATTGCACAAAATTCCAACATGTACTGATACCATGTTGCTTAGGATATAAGCATCTGTTAAATACCAGTCAACTTGCTTTACTTTACTTGCAAATCCTACTCAAAAGACAACAGTATGAGAAAAGACCAAGAGCCATGGGCATTTATGTACTAAAAGTCACAGAGATCAGTAATCATCCACTTCTCTTCCCCACAGAGGTAGGCTACTCTAATATAACCAGGTCTGGGAAGCCCACAGCATACAGGAGGATATGGCTGTGTGTATGGACTTCCTCTCTATGTGATGCCCTGATGCCAATTAAAAGGAGAAATACCAATGTGACTGACAGACCACACACACACACGCACGCACGCGCACACACAAGCGCGCACACACACACCGTGCGCGCGCACACACACACACACACACCAATGGAAAGTGGAGAAAAGGTCATCTTTGCGGAAAATCCCGCTTTACACACACTTTTAGTTGGAATTGACATTATAAAAATAAGCATAGAAAGCATGGAAAGAGTGCGTGCGTGTGTGTGTGTGTGTGTGTGTGTGTGTGTGTCAGTACGGGGAGCGAATGAGTGTGTTTGGCTGTGAAAATATAAACCATAGGCTACATTTACTCACAGATCACCAGATCTCAGCTGACCCCATGGGAACTCACACGCATTTTTCAAACATGCCAAGCGTTGGACATGAAAAAAGCACCGATTCACAGCGGGAAGTATGATAAAACAGCAGCAGTAGAAAGACGCAGTTTAACTGATCTGATCATAACATATCTGCACTAAAGTCCAAACACTCAAAGAAGTCTGAGTGGGTGTATGTGCACCACTGCTGAATATGACAGAGTTAAAAGGAGTTACAAGGAGTGACTGGGTGTATGCGTTTGTGTTGTATTTATATGTGTGTGTGTATGTGTTATTTTGTATGTGTGTGTGTGTGTGTGTGTGTATATATGTGTTATTTTGTATGTGTGTGTGTGTATATAAAACGGGTGTGTTAATGGAAAATGTCTGTAGACTACTGAGCTTGCAGCCCCTGTCATTAAAGGCTGAGCCTTGTGTTTTCATATTCCACTGGAAGTGATATACAGATAAGACTGTAGCTGTATTCGCTTTTAAGAGGGTTATGCTCATTCGGTTCATGTCCCACAGTAAACCCTTAGTTGACTTAACTTGAAGTAGTGCAATGCACTACTTTACTTTTCTAACGGAGGCTAAATAAAGGATGCAAGTCTCTAGGTTTTACAAGTGCAGAGTCCTCCATCTACTGTCCCATGTATCAGAGGGACACTAACAGTTCCTCTTCTAGAACTCTTCAGTTGGCTACAAATGTTGGCTTGTTTATTGATTCTCATTTTTCAAAGAGGTTCTCTTCTTGCCAAAAACATTGTTCTTTCACATTTATCCTGTGATAAAGCTTCTTAACTTTTTGAGTTTTGATTCATGACTGCTTCACTTTGCTGTCATGAGTACTCGGCTAGATGTGTCAGGTGGCATGACACTTGATACACTTCTGTACTCAGTACCTTGATACATTCTTGGTGTCTTCTTCAAGGATCTTGGCATTAACAGTGAACACTTCCTTGTGGACTAAGTCACTCAAACATAATTCTAAAACTGAAAGTTTCTTCAGGGTTGTACTTTGAATATAGCATTAATACTGTCAGCAAAGTTAGGTGCAGGAACACACAACACTCTTTTCTGCTGATATATAGCCTCAGGGTCCCTCAAAAGGCTTTTAAAAAAAGACAGTGCCATAATCCTTAATCCTTAACACAGCCAGAGCTGAGTGTGCTAATATGTTGCTGACACGTTAGCCATGACTTTTTTTAATTTTTTACAACGGGGAAAGGCTTACTTACACGTCTGACTGTATTATGCAAGTGTGCCAATGACAGTTGTTGGCCATATCATTTAGAGCATGAGAATAATGCATGAACATACAAGACCTGGCCTGATAAAGTATTACAAGTGTCAGTGTTCTTTTCAACAGCACATTCCAGAATAGAACTCTTTGACCTAACATCATGTGAACTCTATCACAACCAACCCATCCCCCTCCTTGACACATTTGTGAAGCCATGCCTTTTTTCCACATAGAAAAAACTGAGATTTTGTGTATAATATGGCTATGTATTTATATTGGAATTTGAGCTCATTTTTATCTTAAATTGTTGTTAGATATGATTTTAGAGATTGTAGGCCAATCTGCACAGGATGCAGATTAATTTAACAGAAGTTTAGGGTGGAGATTAATACCTGACTCTTCCTTTTCTTAAAGGTATTATATCAGTGTTTATCAGCTCATAACTTCATCCTAGTCATCTCTTTGAGTGAAGCTTTGGACTGAAGCTCAAGACAATTACCTTCACCAATGATGCGATCACCCTACAAAGATTTTCATCATCATTATCCTATGATACACTTACATACCAGCGAGTTACTCAACAAACAGGAGACTAAAAATGATGGCTACCGAGACACCAACCTGTTTCACGTCTTTAGAATCCGGGCCCGTTTCCGTTGTTTGGGTAGCAAGCATGACTGCTCCTGAACACCCCGTTCACTCCCACATGACACTGTAAAACAATCAAGAATACAACAAACTGCAAACTGTCCTTGTGAACAAGCTAAGGACAAACGGCATTAAAACAATCAGCAATTATTCTCAGTCATCTGATCCAACTAGTAACAGCCAGCCAGAGCCTAGTTCTGACAACGTTACTTACAGGAGCGACTTCAGCCCTTAACGGTGTTGTCACAGTTGAGCTTTCAAAATATCTGTTAACATGTATTACAGGGCAAGTCTATGTACAAATCGTGAGGCATCCATCCAAAAGTTCCGCATACTTTCCAACGGTCGTCTGGCTACTCGAGGTAAAAGGAAGCGGTCCAGTGCTCAAGTGACAGCTGACCGCACTAGAGTGAGTTCCTTACTTGATCAGATTATCATTTAGTCACGCCCGCCGAGTTGACACGACAAAATAACATAACATGGAATATACCGCTACTATTAGCTAGCTGGAGTAGGAAACAAACATATCTTTGCAAACAAACATGTCATCTTCAATCAGGTGATTCGAGTACATTATATAATTGTTTACCTTGCTCTACATGAAAGGTAACTTGACCGCAGTAGGATAGGATCTGCTCATCTTTGTTTATCAGTTTGGATATAGTTAGAATTAGCTACTTTCTGCGGTATACATCCCTGTGACTTATGACAATCAGTCAATTCAGTTTTCTGTTTTGCATGGCAGTTAATGTAAACATTACCTGCAAATTTACTAGGAACCTTCAACGTTATCTGACACATTAGCTTGGCAGCCCAGCTAAGCAGCCGTTTAACACCAATTTCGTGATACAAAGTGTATATATAAGCTCACTTAACGCAGTAGCAAGCATTACTAACGTTAACATCAACTAACTTGTCGTCTAGGCCGCATTATCTCTGGTCTGTTATTTTCCAGCTTGTTATCTTAAGATACTGTGAAATTTCAGCTAATAACGTTAGCCAACCAACCAGCTAAGTGTTGTGTTAGCATTCGTTTTCCTCGAGCAACAGCACTGTCGCCTCGCTTCTCGGACTTGACTCAAAACACTACTTGACAGTTAACACAGACAGATGTAATTTATTTTAAGCAAATAGTAAATAATTGGCCCACGCACGAATGTTGCTGTGACAAAACATAACACAGGCCATTATCTAAGTCACACAAAAAACAAGCCTTTTGGATCCCCACCTTGTTTTGATGTTCGAAGAGCGACTGAAAAGACACTCGGCAACGACGTAAATTCTTAAAGAAATGGAAATACGTTCTTATTAAAACCTTTGAAGACAGTACTGTGGCTGTCACTTAGACACATTTCTCTAAACACCCTTAAAAATGAACTAAAACAAGCACTTGCTTGGCTACCAAAGTTCTTGCATTACTCTGCAAATGCCGCGGAGCATCTTGGGAAACTTCCACTGGTTCACGATGTTCCAATTGGAAAATACACATATTGCGTAACATTTGCGCAGGATCGGACAATCTTCACTCCAAGTATGCAACACATTCTGTTAGGTGTTTCCTTCTTCGCTCTGTTAACACGTATGTAAACGTGATGACTCTTTTGGGGCCTAACCAAGCCTGGAAATATTTTCTTATTTGTCAATATTCAAATTTAAAATGTTTGCTTAGTTATTTGCCGTTAAAAGAGCCATTATTCTGCACCCTAAACATACACATGATGATGATGATGATGATTGTTATTATTATATTACATGGGCTGGACATTTAGCCTAGGACTTTCCCACAACCTCTACTCACTTCTTCATCTAGGCTTAAGTTGGTCTTACCTCAGGATACATGTTCTGCATAGCATTTCTGTGTGTATGACAAACTTGTCCTTGAATTAAAGTTCAATGTTTCAAATACTATGACAAAATAGCCTATTTGACACTATACTTGGAACGGAAGCTTTTTGGTGTGCAGATTATTTTCGGCTGGATACCATCATCAGTATAATGCTGTGTGTGACCTTCAAAAATGCTGTCAGTCATAACCAAGTCTCAAACTCCACAGAAAATGTCCCAGTGTGACGTACAAGAACTGTAGGCCTAACCTAGATTATTTGCTTTTTAATTTCTTTGCAAAGCTGAAAGAATCTACAAAAGTTCAAAATGCAGTTACTGAAAGATAATCAAATAAATGGAACAAGCAAGTGTTGAAATTTGATCAATTTGTGTCTGCAGACCAATTTAAGGCTTTAATATGAGCTACTGTACAGTGTTTTAATTGATTTTAAAAATGGATTTCATTGGTACTTTTTTCACTTCTATGTATCTTTTTGTGCCATGTGTGTGTGTTTTTTTATTATTATTTCTGTCTTGATTTTTGCATCTTACTATTTTTATATATAGTTTTGTATTCTCATTGCTGTAAAAGAGTTGGATGCCTAACTGCTCCTAAAGTAGTCCTGTCCATGGCCTGTCATACCATATCAATATGATTACAGCAGTAAGATCATCAATAAAAAAATATTTATTTACTGTAAGCTATTAAACCTGTTAAAGCTGATTAAACCTTATCAGGCATACGAAGGCGGGGACTCATTCTGCATCACCATCTTAATGACACATTGACGCTTTCAATTTCGCTTTTCTTTGAATTTCCGGAAGTCGTACTAGGTTACATTGCACGCGGTGGCTAGGCTATCGAAAGTTTACATGCTGTTCGTCAGGGGATAGGCTAGGATACCATTGAAATCTGTGGCTTTTCCTACGAGTAATCCCCCACCACCGCCCCCACACACCCGACCGCCCTCATGATTTGCTCAGTTCATGCAGAAATGAATGCAAACTGCACGTCATTCATCACATTTGAATGTGAAAATATGTAGGTAGGTTGTGGGCTATTAAACTTAAGATATTAATAGCAGCCTACAGCCTGCTAGGTCTAGCCCAAAATGTTCTCCCAAATCATTTAAAAACAGGCGTAAAGAGAAGGCAATGCTGGAGGCGAACCATTTGCGTAGGATTATTTACACACTTTTCGGTTTGGTCTATGCCTATTTCTTTGTCCAAAGTCAAATCAGAATATATTATTATTATTATTATTATTATTATTATTATTATTAGCCCATTTGATTTCCCAGCTAACATGACGTTATCGTTGTTGTTGTGGTTGTCTGCCCTATGGCTGTTTAAAAGGTTATCAGAGCTCACAAGCTGACGTTGCACATCAGACAGGGGGAAGCCCATGCGGGGAGCGGCTCCATCACCTGTTCACAGGTAACACCGAAAGGAGCTGGAAAGTGAAAATTCATTGAAAATTCGGTAAGTTTTCAATTCGGTATGCTGATATAAATTCTGAAACGCAGACCATGGCTGAACAACTCAGTAGAACACAACCTGAGAAATCGTGTCTGACAAATAGCCTTTTACTGCCTTGTTTAGTTGTGTTCATATTTTTTGAGAAGCTTGCTCAAGATTATCAGAATGAAGGCATTCCTAAGTGCGTGTACGTTTTTGGTGCTTACTGTGCAGCTGGCCCAAGGATGTCCGTGGATGCAGCATAAATTTGGACAGTATAGCAGAAAATATTTGACCTTGCTGGAAAAGATGGTAAGATCATTTTTGAAGCTCACTTTTGATGTTCTGGTATTCAGTACATTTCTGTGATTATTATGAAGGATCAATTGTGACATATCTTTAATTATATCGATCAACATATGTTTCATTTTTGAGGCCAATCTACTGGTCAAGAAATCCATCTATAGTTTGTTACATTTTGTTCAGGGTGAGGAGATAACTGAAGACAGAGTGGAAATCCATTTTCCTGAGGAGCTGTACAGACTTGCGAGACGGTCACAGGAGGTAAACCAAAGCACCAAACAAACAAACAAACAAAAAAATGTAGATTTTTTTTTTTTATTTGTGACAAGAGAAAATTTCTCTCTCATTCTGCTCAGTTTTATTGAGCTGAATTCCAATTGTAGCCTTTCTTGACTCCTGCTGTTGTCTTCCCAGCCTGAGAGGATCACCCGATTTATAGCCCAGGTGCTGGACGAAGTGTCTGTGCTCCTGGACAACAACCTGACAGCAGTGGCCTGGGACAAGAAGAAGCTGGAGGAATTCATGAGCACCTTGAACACACAGCTGGAGGAAACTCAGTCATGTGTGAGTATATACAGCTCTAGTAACCTTTCTGCTCAGTATGCTGACTAATGAGAGCCTATAGGAGATGCTAAGAGATTTAAGGGCAATTTCATGTTATGGATGTGACGGAACATTAGCAAATAGACTCAAATTATTAAAATAATTTGTATGATTTTTTTTTTTCATATTTCTACAGCTGAATACATTACATACAAATTTCATTATCATTCCGACCATACAAATAGCTGGCATTGTACTAGTGTTATGGACACTACAAAAAAGTCATGGCATTTCCCTGAAATTATAACATAGCGAAAAACAAACGATAAACCAACAATAAAAGAAATAAAAGTTACAACATGATAACGTTTGCACTTTGACAATGTTATTGTTTGTATTTGTAAACATTCAGCTTTAAATTTGTGAATACCTGCCAGCTGTAGGACTGTGTAAATACAAAGTAAATGTCTAGACCAAGTAGCCTATGGCAATGAGAATGTGTAAGATTAATTTATCAATAAATGAAGTCCATACTGATATGAACTGCTTTTTCCATCCAGGTTTCTAACACTAAAGTGAATAAGAAACTGCACCTATATTTCAAGAAATTGAGAAATGAAACTCTGGGGAAAATGGTAAGATGTGGTTTTCTATTGTGGTTATATATACATAGTCACACATGCATACACACTCACAGATGGCGAAGCACAAACATTCACACACACACACACACACACACACACACGCACACACAGATGCACAAGCTGACATATGTGTGACACAGTCCACAGTCAATGACACTAACACTCACGCTTGCACTGACATACAGATACACACACACACACACACACACACACACACACACACAAATACAGACACAAAAGGACAGAGTGTGTTATTAATGTGTGAATGGTGTGACTTGTGATTTAAGGAGAATGAAGCTCAGGCATGGGAGCTGATCAGGAAGCAGGTGCATCGCCATCTGAAGAAGATCGACCTTCTGGCCAGCACACACCTCTAAAACACACCAAGGTCTACCACAGCTATGGGCAATGGGAGAGAAGATACATTCATAATCTCTAAGCTTTTTGCTTGAAATTATTTTGTTATGAATTGCTATAAGTTTTTATATGTGAGGTGGTCCAGGGTGATGAAGAGTTCAATTATTTATTTTATCAGAGTAATGATGTGAAAGATTTTATTTAGTGTTAAAGTTATTTATATACTTTGATTTTAATTACATGCTTATTTATTGAAAAGCAAAGCAAACATTTGACTGATTTTGTATTTCCTAAGCACTCCAGTTTCACAAAGTGATAAAGGTGACATTTATCAGGTGTTAAAATTAATTATTCATCAAACTGATGAATTTCTGTGAAATGTTATTTATTTTATAATAATGTTCAATTTGTCCATTTATTTATTCATGCGATCTGTTTAGGATTTATTTATTGTTTTATTTATTTATTGTACAATGAAACAACACACATGACTAATACAAACATTCTTTTTATATCTAAACACATTGTTTAAAGTGATTATGTCGTGAGCTATTCATTTTACAGATTATGTGGATGCGGTTACATTTACTTTGTGTTAAATGATTTAGTCATAAGATGAATGATATTCTGTGAAATGGTTATGTTATACTAATGTTTGAGTTATTTATTTTTTCATTTATTTTTATTTTTGTTTTCTAGGTTGTTATATGCATAATGCAAAAAAATGATTGTTACAGATACTTCTTTTGTATGTCAGTAAAAGCATTGTTTTAAAAAGCAGCATGTATGACATTTGTCTCCTTAGCTGTGTGCCTTGTGCTAACAATTGAATGTGCTAACAAGTGAACAATCTAATTCATGGAAATGTTACACTTGGTTAAAAGTTAGGGAATGGGGAAAACCTGTGATGTAGCCATAATTTCACTGATGTGCACTGAGCAAAATCAATCAATTGTACATAAGCAATCATGGCTTGTAGGAATTGTGCTTGGTGTCACTTACAGTGTTTAACCAGCAAAAATATTTAGTCATAAAAGTCATTAAAATAGTTTTACTTAGTGCATAGTAAACTTTCTGATTGTTGCTTTGCTCATTGTGAGCTGCCCACTGAACATTTTTTTGTTTTGTTTTTTGCGTAACCACTAGGGGGCAGCAAATAACCAAAAACCTTTGCCCTATGACTTTGCCTTTGGTTAGTTGATTTCCCAAACCTAACAAATGTCCTCAGGGGGTCAGCATTGCCCACGACAACCCTTGCAAGGCTTCAACCCCACTGTGGACTCTGGATCTTTGGGTGGTGTGTTGGAGGTCAAGTGTTTTCTAAATTCTGAAAGGAAGTGATATCACAGTGAGAGGGTTTCTGGCACAAAAGTGAAGCAAGTTTTTTTTTTTTTCATGACAGATTTACTCCGTAGGAGTTGCTTCTTAAAACAGTGTTTCAGTTTTGGCATGCATTTTTTGTTGGCCAACTGCTTTAAAAGAATTCTTGCAAACAGCAAATATCACAAACTTTCCAACTTGATGATAACCAGACATATTTAACCTTTCTCTCTGTCCATGTTTTTTTAATGTATTTAGCAGATGCTTTTATCCAAAGCGACTTACAAAAAGAGGACAAACATTCAAGCTACAGCATAATGAAAACTAATTAAGAGTGCATATTGCTAACATGAAATTTGCAGTATATTTGCAGAAAACTAATTAAGAGTGCATATTGCTAACATGAAATTTGCAATATGCAGTATAGTATACAGATGAAAGTGCAATAGTATAATAAAAAACTGCAGTAGGGAGAGAGAGTGGGAGGTGCATTGTAAGTGCATTCCTGGTATTCAGAATGTTAAGTCAGGAGATATTCTTGGAAGAACTGGGTCCTCAAGAATTTCTTGAAGGTGGAGAGGGTATATGTTGGTAGCATTTGGAAGGTCATTCCACCAGCATAGAACAACACATGAGAAGTGCGTGGATTGACCTGTGCGAGGTGTTGACACAGCACAGGCTAGAAGACCTGATAGAAGAGCAGTGCAATTGTCAATGCGAGAGATAACTAAGGTCTGTACCAGGAGCTGGGTTGCCTGTTGTGTTAGGTACGGCCTGATCTTCCTTATGTTGAAGAGAGAAAAAAGGCACAACCAAGCTACAGAGGCAAAATTATCAGCAAAGGTCAGATGGTCATGAGCTAGGATCATGACACCCATGTTTCCCGCAACTTTGGTGGGAGCAACAGATAAGGAGTCTATCTTGATGCTGGTGTTGTAATGTATGGTTTGCCTGGCTGGGAGGATCAGCAGTTCAGTTTTGGAGAGGTTTAGTTGCAGGTTATGTTGTTTCATCCATACAGATATGTTAGAAAGACAGTTTGAGATCCACGTGGTGTCACCAGGAGGAAAGGACAGATTGAGCTGGGTATCATCTGCATAGCAGTGATAGGAGAGGCCATGGGAGTGGATGATTGGACCCAATGAGGTGGTATACATGGCAAAGGGAAGGGACCCAAGCACAGAGCCTTGGGGCACCCCTGTGGTGAGGTGGTATAGCGCAGATGTTTCCCCTTGGACTGAACAGCATGTTTTTTAAGGAGCAAAAACAAAAGAAGTTTACTTATATTAGTATAATGAAATGTAATACAATAAGACAATTTTGAATCTTGAATCTATTGACATGTTATGTTGCCTGGATACACATTGTCGACTGGATAGTCTGTGTAAACAGCAGGCGACATGGTATTCTGTCCTGTATTATTACACGCACTCAATCTGTTTTGCTGTACTGTAGTGGAGTGTAGTCTTTGTCTTTAATTTTTAATTCAGAATTTCAAAATCAGCTGCAAGGCTTTTCCTGCCTCCTAAAGAACAGAACAAGGGTATGACCATAGAAGCCAGCAGAGTGGGGGAGTCAAAGATTGGCTCCAAGATCGGGGCTTGCAGGTTAGTAACTAGCCAAAGCAGTGGACTGGGCTATATCACACTCATCTGTCTGCTCAGAGACGTAATTATTATTTGGCTAAAACGCAGACTTATGACACAACAAGAGAGCAATGGTATGTTTATCTGTCTAGGCTTTCAAGATGCTGATTTCAAAACAAGGTCACAGAGAGAGAATTAATAAGAACGACAGAGCAAAATCGGTGTCAGGCAGAAAAACTAAAAGTGGATTTGGCTCTTTGTTGGGTTTCTACCCTTAAAGGAGATAATCCGGTGTGAATTAATCCATATCACTGTTGTTCGAGGTCACCAACCATTAGTTATTGGTTCTTTATTTAGTGTATGTTGCATCACATTTTCTGGTTCTTTTTCCTACAAAGAGCATTTAGTGACCTTGAACAACAGGGGTCACTCCAGATTCACTCCGGATTTCCCCTTTAGTGTTGCCTATTGTTTAGGTTTTTTTTACCCTTGATGTTGTCTGTTGTTATAACTATTACACTCATTGTTTGTCTCAACGTTAAGGGCCTGGACCAATCAAGTGTACAAAGTAATCGTGGGATTTTAGCTAACACACACACACACACACACAAATTGAAATGAGAGAGCCTTTTTACCCAAATCATGAAATAGGCTTTTGGTAAGAGTGGCAGGGTTCTACGGAATATTAGGGCCACATGAAGATAAAATATTTTTGAAAATTCTGAAAAAATCTTGAATCGAATATTTTTGTGTGTGTGTGTTAGCTATAATCTCACAGTTACTTTATACAGGGTTCAGACCAATTAATAACCAGGAAATAGGTTGAATGTCAAGAGAAGGAGGCAACTTGCATTGAAAAACTAGGACATGTGGGCTAAAAGGAGGACACACCAAAGAAAATGTTTCTGTTTCTCCAACAAAAGACAGACACACTCAGAGGGGGATGGAATTCACACAACTACTACATCATTCAGTCCTTTCAGGGCTTTCAGATACCTAAATGACTACTCTGCCCTCATCTTCCGGATCTTTACATAACCACTGTGTCCTTGTTTTTAACTGCTACGTGACTAGTCCAGGCCTTTCAATCAGTTAGATGGATAACAGATTAGAGGAAGAGCAACTATTTACAAATCACCAAAACATAACCTTGTCACATAAGCACAGCGCAAGTAGGCTAGAAACCCTGAGATGGATCCCAGATGCTGCCCAAATTGAAGAAAAGAGTACTTCAGTACTTTAGAAACAAGTGTGTGATGTATGCATCCGGTTGTACTAAAGCATTATGGGAAATATTGCAGTATGTTATATTTAACAAGTAAAAACCACTTGGCGCAGAGATATTGCCTTTGTGCATGTGTGTGTGTGTGTGTGTGGGTGGGGTGGGGTGGGGGTGGGGGGGGGGGTCATACCCATCAATAAATAAATAGGAAAAGGAATTCAGCTTCCAGTTGCCCCACCACCACCACCCCACCACACACACACACACACACACACTCACACACTTTTCAGCCCCTTGAAGATCTGTGGCTTAAAACAACATTCCCCCATTCAGTTTGTTATTGATTCAATATTTGGTTTATGTTGTATCAGATTCTCTCATTTGGACACATCACTTTAAAAATGTCGATTTCCCCAGTTTAAAGTTCCATGACATGTTCCTATGCAGGAGAAACAAATCCTTTTATAGTATTCAGTCAGTTCACACGGCCCACTTTTTAAAGCTAAGTAGAAGGTTGACAGGCAGAGGAACAAGATGGGGAGAAACTAAACAAATTATGTCCATCTGTAACACACTGATGTTTCTAGGACCATTAGCCTATCGCTGTGATTCATGAACATCTGGCCAGAGGCCTAGAGAAAATTCTTTCTCAGTCCCTTGAGTGTTTGGTCAATGTTTTATCCAACTCACCAACTGTGTGATGTCTCGTTGAAACATTAGAATGAGGCTATAAGATATATTTTTTATAATGATTTATAGAGCTTGGGTCAAGCATTAAGAAATAACGCATTACAATTCACCTCTGCAAGGGTCTGAGAGAGCTCTGTGTTATCAATCACTGAGGAGTTAACACACACATACACACACACAGATTCAGCCACTGTCACACACACAGGATGATTCTAAGGGCCTGGCACTGACAAGGGGCCCCAGAGAACATTTTAACATTATAATCAATGTTCGGGGGGTTCAAAATTATTTTATGAGAGACTTAATTTAAGCTGTGAAATATCATTTATTGAATCAACAGAAACGATGTAATGTGCATTAATTTTACACATTACAGATGGAGCCCAATTTCTAGCGGCGCCCTTGGTTTTTGCGCTTAACTCCTCACCCTCTTGCAACAAGGGATGTGGAAAACAATTTAATTCTTCTACACTGACCAACTTAAGCCACAAGGTGGTGTTGCCAGACTACAGGACTCGCCTCACCAAGAGACTTGCCATCCATTTCAGCCTCCATGTTATGATTTGGTGCAATGCCTACTTGAGGTGCAGCATGGCTCAATCTTTGTTTACTGAATGCCTGTCCTTTTTAGGAGCCTTTGGAGAGTACTGTGCAGGCTGTCTGAGGGCTTTGTCAGCATGTGACATGTTTATGTGGCCTTTCTCGCTCTGTTGATTTTACAGAGGATGTGTTTAGGATCTCGGTCCACCCGTCCGCCTCAAAGTTCTATCCAAAAGAGTTCAACATGTTCATCGTCTGAGATGGACAAAGCACTGCCCAGTCTGTGTCTGAAGTGGACCCACTAAGGCTGCACCCAATCTTTCCTTATGCTCACTGAAGAGTGGAATGTCCAGTCTCAGGTCAAGGGGTTGAACCATTACATCCACATCCATCCCGCATAGACTTAACTATCATGTCCATACACACAAAAAAGCAACAACTGCGGAACCCTTTTCCAAAATGAGATATGCACGATTCTATTGAATTTTCTATTCTAGAAAATTCTATTGAAATATTTCTTTCAGTTACAGCATGCCAGTTGACATCAATGAATCTGCGTATGGGTTGCTAGGAGCTTATTTATTTTTATGTAAGTACGTCAACCCAACTGCGGCCTGACTAATAAAACCCTTAACCCACAGTTAAACAAAAACTTAATTCATTTGCAAAATTAAAGATATCTCATTTTGGAAAAGGAACCTGGCTAGCATGCAAGTAGCATCGAAAGTTGTGGGTTCGAATCCTGGCTGCCACCGTTTGTGCCCTTGAGCAAGGCACTTAGCCCTCAGTTGCTCTAAGGGAGACTGGCCCTGATGTAATTGATGACAAATATGTAAGTCGCTTTGGATAAAAGCGTCTGCTAAATAAATAAATGTAAATGATTGATTGAATGACAATTCAGGTGGTGCAGATTTGGGAGGGGCCAAATTATGCAGATGGAAGGAAATGTGAGTCTAAGACGGTTTGAGTCTGTGCTTCTGGTGTGCCCTACAGTACTGTGCAACATGGCTGAACCCCTTGCTGTCCATACCTGCATGGACATGTGTCACATACTTGTATCTTGTCCAACTTTAAATGGCGGTTTAGGAAATAAAAGTCAACACACAATAAACATTTTTTTAAAAAATGCAACAGCTGGACACAGTGTTATGAGTCAGAAACAAGGTTTTGGTCTGACCTTTCACTTAATGGTGCGCTGTGATGATAAATGTTGTTATTGTAGTTGCGATAGCAAGAGGCTTAGGAAAAGATGAGAGGGTATAAACACTGTTTCGCAGCTCTGTTTGCACAGTTAGAGAATGAGAATGAGTCAACTGAGGTCGGTCTGGAAGAATCCCAGAAAAGGACTTGTTTTCTCATAGCCTCATCCAGGGTGGAAGAGGGCCAGATTAGGGCCGGATCAGAACCACGTCCTCCTGTTCATTATCACAGAAAGACAATGGCTGAATCCCAGTGTCCTTCTTAATCCCTAAACCCTGAGTCCTCAAAGACTTAGCTGACATGAATCAGGAGCCGTCCCATGCCTATTAAAGGAGAAATCCAGTGTTAATCAATCCATAGTGTTGTTCGAGGTCACTGAGTGCTGAGTAGGAAAAAGAATGAGACAATCTGGAACAACATAGACCAAATAAGTAACTCTCTTATTCATCTGTTAATCTAGAATGTTCACTTCTTTACTCTCTGGGCCTCATAATGTAACATCTCTGGATGCATACAGCATATCACCATTCATATCATGCGAATGTACTGACATTCTGTTCTACTGTATGTACTCACATTCTATGAATGTGAAAAAAAATCCACTTTCCATTACACTACCCAGTCTCTAAATCTAGAATGTTCTCTGCCCTCTTTATCTCTTCATACTAAACTCCCCCTTATCTGGTGGCATGAGTTCAAAAATGCAAAATCTGGGAAAAGGTTCAACTTGTTTTGAAATTAATTTTGACCTTGACCAGCCTTTGACTTTGAGTTTTTGTTTATTTATTTTATTTTAATTATTTTTCTTAAAGAATAATACAACATTTTAAAAAATAAGTACAGTTTTATTCCAATATAGTGTTAAGATATGGATATGTCATTCTACATGCTCAGTGTGCAAGGTATCTGATAATGGTGAAAATGATATGAATCTGTGTAAAAAACCCTCTGAATCTGTAAGGGAGAAACACTGTATGCTGTCGAATGTATTAGATGAAGCTGTAAATTGTTGGAGAACTGGATAGATAAGGGGGGAGGCAACTTGTCTCTGGGTCAGAGGGAGGAACATTATTACAGTAAATCCAACAAAACTTAATAAATACACACACACACACACACACACACACACACACACACACACACAACGAGAGAGAGATATAAAGAGAGAGAGAGCAAGATAGAGAGAGAGAGGGAGGGCCAGTTCCTCATTAGCTGTTCACTATTTCATCAGATACATCAATGTTTTGAGATTTTCCAATATCACCATTAAACAGGTATTATCATGAAACTGTCCACCCCAATTGAGACTCTATAGCTTGGAGTGAAATATGAGGAAGACACCTGCAGAGGGAGTATAATCTGCTCCTCTCACCAATGACAGGCACTCAATAAAGATCATCCAGATGGAAGAAAGCTGACTGGTGAGCTGTGGACTTGGATTTGAATGTCTTATTTGTCTTTGCTGGGAAGGGAAAGGGATTAATTCCTATGACCCTCTCTCATTACATGTGTTTTGGGACACACCAACCACCTGTGAATTAGATCTCTATTGTACCAGATTTGTTTAAAAATCCTTCATTTTATCAGTAATACTCTGGGGAATTAGTTGCCTGGTAATAAAATTTTGTTTTGTAACAGAGGGTCTGGCCATTCTGTTTTGAGAAACGATTGCTTGCTGGAGGTGTTGAAGTTTAAAAAGACTGGATCAGCCCTTACCTGATAACCTGCCTTGACTGATAGCATTCTAGCTCAGTATTCACATCTCCTCCCTTGGTTCATGCAGTAAAAATTCTACCAGAGACAACAAGCTCAACGGACTCAAATCCAGACTAGCACTGTAGGGAGATGACAATCGAGCGGAAGTGCGTAGGAAAGCCTGGCCAGGCTAGAGAATTAGCCAATTAATATTAGTTAACATACATACAACATGCAGAAAACAACTCTCTTATGTCTGTATCAATGGATATACAACACTCAATACATTTGACCTAATTGCACACAAACACTACACACGACACAACACACAATTACTTTGCACAGCCATACAGTGCATAGACACACACACACACACACACACACCACACACACACATATACACACAGAGAGAGAAAGAGAGAGAGAGAGACGTTGAAGACTAGCATCCTGGAGTATTAGTTTATGTCTGAAGATTCTTATTCATTATTCATACAGGACTTCCTTTGGACCGTGAAGACATTTCACCTTTCATCCAAAATGCTTCTTCAGTTCTGAGGGTTTTAATTTACTTGCTAGTGTGCTCATCTCCCAGTGTGTGGTGCAGCCAGGTGCAGGTCACTTCCGGGGAAGCGTAGGCCCGAACTGTGTGGAACGACAATGTTACACTGGTGCCGTGGCCCAGATAGGAGAGTGAGATTCTAACAGTAGCCAGCTGGGCAGTGTGTTAGTTTCTCAGCAACCTCTCCTCCCAACGCCTTACAGTAAGAGCCGTTGTAACAGCTGATAATGTACAAATGGTCAATAATGTAATAACTGCCAATAATGTAATACATTTCTTTTTAATGCAATACAGCCAATAATGTAACAACTTACCGATAACATAACTTTCTGGCAATAAATTATAAATGTATTACGTTATTGGATGGCTACTACATTGTTGGAAACTACATTGAATGGAAATTTTTTTTTTTTAATTTAATATCTGCACCCAATAATGTAATAATGAACTAATATCACTTAATCAAAGGAGTGATGGGGTGATGCATGCCCTGTGTGGGTGCCTTCAACCTCCTGTCTAAATCTTTGTGCAGCCCTTGATATTTTTCAAGATCTTCATCCTCCTCATATCTGGCACTACAGCTGGCTTCAGTATCTTGTCAGTATCTTGAGCATTCAAAGTTGTATCCCATTTCAACATTTGGAACTTCTAGCCCATACGCAGCACAAATGTTCCAATATAGGGGTGGGCAAACTTTTCTGTTTGCGGGTCACATACTGAAAAATGTAAGCTACTAAGGGCCAATGTAAAATCAAGAGCCTTGTTTTTAACCAGTTTTAAGTGAAAGAGTGACAGCAGGGTGTCTAATGCTACACTGTTTAATGATACTGTCTAATGATACTGATACTACCAGTACTGAAACTATGATGAGCATTGGACATATAATAAAAGGTTAATATAACAATGGGCCACATTACATCTTGTTTTTTTGACCTCATGAGTCATGAAAGAGAGCAGAGGGCAACAATTGACCCCTGGGCCTTAGTTTGGCCACCCCTGTTCTAATACTATACACCATCCCTGCCACCTGGTTATGGCACTCTATGTATGCCTTGCCTGTAAGTGTCTGACATTCTGCATTCTACATTACATTAGATGTATGTTAGATGGCTCAATGTCTCAAAGGTTTCCTTACAATGCCTTTCCTTGTATGTTAGATTCTGGCCTCTATTGATCTTGTACTCAGTACTTACTCTTGTGTTGTCATGGTCAGTGCACTGCTTAGGTAGTAGCTTATACACTATGAGCCTAGTGAGCCTATAGAAGCTGGCAAAAGTATTACCACTAGCCCAGCAGACTGTCAAACATCCTGAACAAAGACTCCACACAGCCCATGACGTAGAGACCCCTCTCATAGACTAGGCTCTCAGACCTTGGCAAGTTTTTCTGTTACTGGCAGTTATTCCATTATTGGCCATTATTACATCATTAGCTGCTACAGGTGTGCTAGTGAGTCAGGCTAGCAATCTAGTGTTTAAGCTCACTGTTAGCGCACTCAACTCCCAGTCCCTAGGCGAGAGCATACAGCGGAACCACGCAGGATGCAGACACACACACAAATGGCTCATATTCTGTACTTCTCTGGAACTGACTCCCTCTGGAATACCAGGCTATTGCTCACACACACATATAAAAACTAGATACAAAGACTGTTACACACACACAAATGTCCATGCTCACACACACACACACACACGCGTCATATTTTAGACTTCTCTGGAATCGACTCCCTCTGGAATACCAGGCTATCTCTCCCACACACACAGAAAAGCTAAACACAGAGACTGTTACACACACACAAATGTCCATGCTCACACACACACACACTATTGCAAATGGTCCATCTCAGTTTTGTTGAAACATTTTCATTTCACCTTTCTCTTCTCAAATAGTGTAATGAGAGAGAGAAAGAGAGAGAAAGAGTAGAGTTCATCTCCCAGCAGAGAATTCTTTAATTAGGCTTCACACACAAACACCACTTCACATCCACGCAACTCACATAAGCCTACACATACACATGCACACACTGTTGGAAATGGTCCATTTCACTCCTCTTTGAACATGTTTATTTAGATTGCTTTTTTCTTCTCAAATAGTGTAATGAGAGGGAGGGAGAGAGAGAGAAACTGGTGAAACTCAGTGCACTGAAGGAACCCAGATGACACACTCATAACAGCCAAAACGTTCAGTGTAAAACAATGGACACTACTTGCACTAAACAACCTCCATCTTGGCTACGCAGCAGAAGGGGTGCAGTCATAGAAGTGCACTCATATAAGTGCGTGATTTGAGACACAGCCAGTGACCACACACTATTGGTCGATGCCCACGATAGCAATGTTTCTTTCCAGTGCGGCCTGTCATCACCAAACAGGGTTGACTCTTGCCGTTTTGCTGCTCTGGGCCAGATTTGAGCTTTGCCCTCTCTTCTCTAGAAATACGAGTGAAAAACTGAAGGAACCCCTCTCCACCCACTGAACTCAGCATGAAGTTAGGGATAACGGCCGACGAGGTGACCAGTTCGATGGAAATAATGGCAAGGTGGTTAAATTTCTTTATATTTAGTTCATGAACTACAGAAAATAACCTATTATAGCTACTGTTTGGGGGAGGGGGGGAATACAGTATGAAATACTTCACTACGGTTGTTATGGTTATCATTCATAAGCGCATTGATGTGGAACAGTAATTCAAATTTTTCTTCAAAGGTAGCCAGTTATACAAAGTTAATTCCCACCACATCAGCCAATCAGAAAATAGAATCCTATTGTAGCCTGACATGAACTTTTGTTGTGTAGACACATACACACACACATACACACACATACACACACACAGAGAACAGGCTCAAGTTCTGGAGTTCTCAAAAATTGATTGAATGATCTCACACACACACAAATATCCCCACCAGAGACATGCACACAGCAGAGACACACACACACACAAACACACACACACACACAGAGCAGAAATAGCTCAAATGCTCAACTTCTCTCCACACTTAGTTCATTAGCCTAAGAATAAATATATGCTTACAACTCTAATTACAACACTAATTATAACTTGTCTGCAAGACGATTGCTATGTAAATACAGACAAACTCTCTTAATTACACCAAACACACACATACAAACAGAACAGAAATAGCTCAAACTCTGAACTTCCCAAGAATTGATCTTCCTACACGTAATTTTTAGCATAACAATAAACACATACAAACCTCATCTCACACACACACACACACACACACGCACACACACACACACAGATGAGGACTGGGACTAAAGAGGACTAATTATTATGAGCATGCAAGACCACTGATGTATGACAGCGGTCTTAATTACACACAGAGTTGGCGCCAGACATAAATTCACGGACTGCCATTTGAGAACCATGCAATGCAATTATTCAAAACAAGACAAGGTATGCATATATTTTCAGTTTTTTACTGTTTACACACAAAATCTTAACATGTCACATCATTTCTGAAACATGACACACAGCCATCATAACTCCATAACAAAACTGCTAACCGCTAAACTAATTCACGGCCCTGACTCAGTTTTCAATTTGTTGACACCCCTTTTGCAAGTCACAACACACAAACATCTGCCAGGAAGTGGCTTATCTTCTGTTATCACATACAACCATAACAAATGGCACTTTTTTTCCCCGTGTGTGAAAATATTTGGGAAAATGCTATATTATTATCGTCCAAGTGGGGCTCCATGCCCACCAAATCATGTCACTGGATTTTTCGGTGTCCAAGCGATGGTCAACAAAAATTTACTGACAAATCAGAAACACCTGATTTTGTCTTTTTTTTCCCATTCGGTGGTACAAATGGGTGGTTAAGGGCTCGAATTATTCAGCAAAAAGTGTGTCCAGCCAGTCTGTCTTGGACCTTAAGGCCCAATGTGTGTGTGTGTGTGTGTGTGTGTGGGGCGGGGGGTGCCCCCCACGAACAAAAGCGACAATGCCTTCACCTATATGACTGTCAGCTGTGCTGTGCTGTGGCAGTCAAAATAGATACACTGATTGATTGAGAGAGAGATAGACAGTGTTTTTCTGCCTGGTCAAGCATCGGATTTCATGCATAGCCTAGATGTAGGAAGGTGTCTCAAATCAGGACTCTTCCCTGGCAAGTGCATACAGTCATCTTCAGGTCGTTGGCCAGCGTGAATTGCATTACACAAGAGTTCAGCATCGCTTGTGGCCAGCGTTGTGTGCCACTACATTAATCAGAACTGGTGTGGATGTCTGACAGTCAAATAGTCTTAATTGAGCCCACACACACACACGCACACATATGCTGCCATTGTCACACAGACCACAGATGTTCCCATTGCATCTTCTGTTGGTGTGGGTATAAAAGAGCTTCACTGGGAGACAAACACACACACACACACACACACACACACACACATACACTGTCAGGGACCCAAGTCCAGGACTTCAAGTCCAATGTGCAGTCACTAAAACTTTATCACTGGCTTGGGATTTTCTAGAATTCTAGATTCCGTAGAAACTGTGTCTCACCCAATACCACAGACTTCCACAGAACCAGCAGACTCAAGACCTTATGAGTCTATCCGTTCCCCCGTGATGTGAAATAGACACACACACACACACACACACACACGCACGCATATGCTGTCATTGTCACACACAGACCACAGATGTTCCCATTGCATCTTCTGTTGGTGTGGGTATAAAAGAGCTTCACTGGGAGACAAGACACACACACACACTCTCTCAGGGACCAGTGTGGCTTGGGATTTCCTAGACTTCTGGATTTCGTAGAAACTGTGTCTCACCTACTACCACAGACTTCCACAGAACCAGGAGACTCAAGACCTTATGAGTAGTGTTGTGCATGAACGAGTTCAAAAGAACGCGTTCAGTGAACACGTTCATTTTTCTGTGAACTTTGACCTGAACGCAACACATTTGTAAATGAAGAACTTGAACGCGAATTCGTTCAGATTATGTGAAATGAACGACGAACATCACTGTTGGGGTTCGATTAAACATTAGAGTTTGTTTTCACCTGAGTCGAGTGACAAGATCTGCTCGCACTTTTGAAACAGCATGCCGTTGTCACTCACTTCGGGCGCCACTCCAAAACTACACAGCTTTACCAGAGAGCACTTGTGTGTGCGCAAAGTATCGTGGGTAACGTAGTGTGAAGCCAAAGATAGTAGAATCCAATATCTTTGGCTTCACACTACGTTACCCACGATGCAGTGCACACACACGCACAACAACGAGCATACATAGCAACGCTGGCACGCAGCAGTCTGACAATGGTAAGTGAAAGCAGTGGCACAGTGGCGTTGACACAGAACACAGACGGTACTGGCTCTACTTATGATCATTTACGGACATTTTACTCATTGTCAGGCAAAGATTCTGACGGTAAAAACCTTACCTTTCTGTGCAAGCTTTGTCCACCTGCGCTGAAAAAACAAGTTAGAACATCAACGACCTCGTTTTCAAATTTGAAGAGACACGTTGAGTTGAAGCATCCGTCCAGTGTGAAAGCATACATGCAAGTCCTCGAGGGTCAAAAAGGAAAGGGCAAGACCCCGTGCAAAAATCCCCAAACGACTCAAGTCACACTGCCTGCAGCCTTCAGTGGTATAATCTCCCAGCAACAGGTAGACAGATTGATAATATACTACATTGTTGGAGATTTACAGCCTCTGAGTAAGGTTGAAAAACCCTCCTTCATAAAACTAGTGACTGGTTTGCAACCAGGCAGACACGTACCTTCAAGGAAACAGGTGCAGGGACTGCTGAATAAAGAATACATTGAGGTTATCAATAACCTAAAAGCTGAACTTGCTGAGATTGACTTTGTATGCACAACAGCTGACTGCTGGTCAGCTGTCAACAAGGGATTTATGGGCATTGCAATTCATTGGCTTGACAAAAATGATGTATCATTAAGGAGATCAGCAGCCCTTGCATGCCGTTGTGTCAGAGGATCACACACATATGATGTACTAGCAAAAGTGCTAGCAGATGTGTACAAGGAATTTATAAATTCAAAACAAAATTGTGTGCATAGTGACTGACAATGCTTCAAATTTTGTAAAAGCATTTAACTGTTATGGAGAGGGTGTTGCTATTAATGCAGCAGCAGATGAAACAATGATGAAACAAGACAATGAAGACGATGATGGGCTTGAGGCTGCACCTCTCTCAGAGTTAGAGGATCCTTGCCTTCCCCTCACAGAAGGTGCATGGCCCACACCTTAAATCTAGTTGCCACAGATGCAAAGAACGTAACTGATAGGCAGTACAAAACATTAGCGAGGCCTGTGTTTTCTAAGGCATCTGCTCTGTGGAACAGAGTTAAACGGAGTTCGAAAGCCTCAGATTTTGTTGAGGAAAAGCTTAAGATTGGCTTTGTCACTCCAAACGACACACATTGGAACTCTGTGTTCCTCTCAATGCAGCGTCTGGCTCACATAGCCACCTTGACTCCCCAGGCCAGCAGTCTGTCAGTGCCAGTGGATCCTACTCCTGAATATAACAGACTCCTTCTGCACACCGCCTGCGATGAGTTTGGCCTTCGTCGTTTCACTCCAGAAGAAATTGATTTCATCCACAAGTTTGTGAGTGTGATGGGTCCCTTAGCGTGTGCACTGAACATCCTTCAGGGAGAAAAAAACACATTCCTTGGGTACCTGGTTCCTACCATTGTGCAACTGAAAAAGATTTGAATGGTCTGTTGGATGAGAGTTCGAAGCCTACGCTACACAAGGTCTGAGTGCATGCCGTCCTCTCATCCAAAATATGATACAGTCACTCTCTAAAAGACTGGAAGGCATGCTTGATAACAAAGAGCACATACTGGCAGCTATACTACTCCAAGTGTTCAAGCTGGACTGGGTGGAGGATGAGAGCAAGCGATTGCAGTACCGATTGATGTTGAAGCAAGAGTTGCAATCTGTGAATGTGGCTAATGAGTCTGATCAAGCCCAGTACTTCATCCTTTTTTAAGTTCGGTCGAAGCCCATCAACGGTCAGTAAGTCTGAGGTGGACATCTACCTGGACGCCCCGACCACTGATGAGTTTACTGAGTACATGTTCCATATATTAATGCCCAAACTGAAAAAGCTCTTCATCAAATATAACACAGCAATCCCATCAAGTGCTCCAGTGGAGAGGCTCTTCAGCGCTGGTGGACAGATATTTAGGCCCAGGAGAAACAGATTGGGAGATGCCAACTTTGAAGAGCAATTTGCTGTTAAATGCCAACAAAAAACAGTTTGGACTAAAATAGTAGAACTGAAACTAGTCTGTGGACTGCTTATTACTTACTGCAACTGCATTTTTTTCATATTTGTTTACTAAGAGTTTTGGAGTATTCACCTTCACACTACAAAGTGATTCCTTGTTTACATTGGTGCATTAGTTCATAAAAAGTTGAAAGCAAAGATGCCCCTCTGTCGCACTAAAATTATTTATGTTTTTTTTACATTCCTTTTCCAGTCCTTTTCTAGGCATAGTGAAGTCATAGTGTAGTGTAGTCATAGTTTGAAAACAAATTCAGACTTTCATTTTCATATCTCACCTAAAAATAAAATGAACTGAACTAACACTAGTTCAAAATTAAAATTGTGAACTATGAACTTGAACAGTTCACTTTGAACATGTGTGAACTGAACATTTGTACTAGTTCATGAAAAGTGTGAACTTGCACTTGCACCGTGACGTGAAATAGATACACACACACACACGCATTATCACCAGATCATCAACAAAAAAGCTCAAGCCCTGGAGTTCTCGAAAATTGATCGAATTATCTCACACACACACAAACACCCCCACCAAAGACATGCACACAGTAGACACACACATACACACAAACACACATGCATGCACTTGCCAACCCAATAAAAGAAGATGAAAGGTGTGAGGGATTAGCAGTGGCAGTGGCAGTGGCAGTGGAGTTTGACCCTGAAGCTGTGGCAAATTTCATCACATTATTCCCATGTTACTGTTTCAAATTAAAATACATGGTCCAATTCATGAACATGCTTTTACTTGAAGACAACTCCCACATGCAAGGTGTGTGTCTGTGTGGACTTCCATGGAACCAGCAGAATCAAGACCTTATGAGTCTATCAGTTCCCCAGTGACGTGAAATAGATTCTATTTCACATTCTATTTTCAAAAATAGATTCTATTTCACTGCTGTTCTGGTCTCACTGAATGAAGATGAGGGGTCAAAAAACTGACACACACATACACACACACTCAGACAGCCATACAGGCACACATGCGCGCACACACGCACACACACTTACACACACACACGAGCGCGCAAACATGCTCTCAAACAACTCTTTCCTCTCTCACTTATCAGATCACAGCATTCTCCTGTTTCCATTCACACATCATCCCCTGCCCCATGCACAGCTCCTCCGGCCGTCCTGTCTCATCCCGTCCTGATACAACTGACCATTTTAAGGCATAATTCTGCAGCTCGCCGCTCAAACGAGGACCATCCAGCTGCAGTGTCTCATTGGGATGTTTATAGGCACTGGAGGTCTGTTTATATAGCGGAGATGGACAGTTCCTCTTTACACTGGCAACTGGACAAGATGCCTTTCTCTCTTTCTCTCTCTCTCTCTGCGTGTGTGTATGTGTGTGTGCACATGTGTACGTATATGTGGGTTTGTGTATACATAAACACTGTGTGTGTTTGTGTGTGTGTATGTTTGTGCATGTGTGTTTATGTTTGTATGTTCTTGGTAAGTGTAAAAGCCATAACTGAGAAAAGAGTGGCTATGTTATACAGTTAAACAACCAGTCGCGTCAGCTGAGCTTGTTTGGTGGACATGCCATTCTGTAAAAAGTGATCACTGGTAGGTCTTAGGGCTTGTTCAAAACACATTCATTTTGGACAAAAAACTGTTCTTCTGTAGTAGGCAGCTGTGACTAAAGGTGGCGGGCATATTGCAGCCCAGTGCTTTCATTAGTGGTCACTTCACTTCACCACCTCACCTTACATTCCTTTCTGTTAGTTTTGTAAGACACCAATCAATCAGTTGACTACATTAAACAAGAAGTTCATAAATAAACCAACCAATCAAGCAATTGACTACATTAAACAACAAAATCTGTAAATAATCCAATCAAACAATCCACCACATGACAGTAAGCAAGAAATCACGCAGTTGGTGAACAGGTAATGTCAATACAAGCCTGCTGCATCTTACTAAGTCATGTTTATGCATGCCCCTCCAAACAAAGACGTTTACAGCATCTGCTGGCTTGAATGACTCAGTGATGACCATATTACAGAAACACTCCAGAAAATTCCAAAGGCTATTTGAGGACATGGAATTTGAGGTTCAATGAGATGAGTCTCCTCTCTCTCTCTCTCTCTCTCGCTCGCTCTCTTTCTCTCGGTCTCTTTTAAACACACACACAGACACACATTCTTGCCTTGTCCTCCTGTCTACTTCATGTCATCCAACTCCCAGAACACACAGACAGGCAATAGTTCTGCCAATGACACCTTTGACCATCGAGAGAAAAAGAGACAGAGACAGAGAGAGAGAGTGATGATATGAAACATCAGCTGCATATGAGGGAGAACTACCAGGCTTAGCCATCGGGGGGCAGTAGTGTCCTGCAGAGACAGTGATGCCAGTGATACAATCAGCCCAAGCGGGTGCAGCTCAGAAAGCTGTGTAAAGCAGATGAGGAGCCACACTTTATTGGCATATAATTGGCACTCATACAGTCGTAAGTTGTACACTGAGATTAATTTGCATATTTTTTATTATTTATTATACATAATTTATTTATTTTGGTTTTTTCCCTTTATTTGTTATAGAGGGACAATGTAAATAAAGGGACATTTTAAAAGGACAAGCCCTATCAGCACACACAACCCACTACAGGACGATGGCTGAGCAGAGACAGCGCATGATGTATCATTTTGTTCATTCAAGTATCATGTAACCTAGGCCATCACATAACTTAAAATTTGTGTTGGTATAACGGTAATGTTAGCAGAAGTGGCTATTGATACTTTATGTAGGCTATGTAATTGTAGCAATTACAATTGTGACATAAATCCAACTGATTCGGTCTGCACCGAATCGCTCCGAGTTTCTGTGTCGGAACCCAGATTTGAATGGCCGTTCTATTGCACTTTCTCGAGGTGGAAGTCGAGTTTCTCCGAGTCCCAAGCGCAATAGAATGCACCATTAGGGTTAGGGGGACACTGGAATTCAGTCAGAATAATCAAACAGCGTCATAATGTAATAATGTCAATTCTTATGCCAGCTATCACTATGGTTGAGTATGCACTCTAACCAGAGAGGGTAAAAGCAGAGCGAGAGGCACAAATGTTTGTTAAGTTCTGTGTTTTATTTTTGTGGGGTGGGTGGGGGGGGTGTCGCCTTTATGCAGACCAGAGTCGAGCCCTCATACGAAGTCCATTGAAAAGTTTACATTGTGACGTAATGTGACACTCCCACTTATGCAGACCGAAACTACTCAAGTTTGCTCCCATAGCAACGTATTGGAGTATGCACTCTAACTTCCATACCAATAAGCCTGGTACTTTCATCAGGTTGCCAGTTTGGCACCTCAGAGACCCAAACGGGGTCACTGCTTTCTCCCTTCACCTGCACCGGCCATTAAAGCTATTTCTACTCTACCCTTAATCTTTTTCTGTAATTTGCAGTTCAGTGGAGAGCTCATAGGTTTAGTCAGAGTGTCTCTTTCTGGTGCTGCAGTATTACTGCAATGTGGAGCACAGAGAAAACTTTTTCACGCTTAATATCCGTACAGGGAAAGACTAATCACAAGCTGGCTAAACAAATGACACTGAGATGATGTAATCTAGCCATAACATCTTCACAGCAACTTACAACATGGCACAAGTATGTGTTAATCATATGTGTGTGTAAAGAATAGAATACAATAGAATAGAAAGCCTTTATTGTCATTACACACAGTATAATGAGATTTAAAGCAACTCCTCATGATTTCATTGCTTCTGTTTGCAGGGCTACAGTTCTCTGGTCACCACATAACAACAGCACCATTCACCATTACACTCCTAGTGGAAAAGAGGTGAACTTTAATATGTTTGTAACACATTTAAAGTATCCTAAGTGTAAGGAAAGCATATTTTGTCGTATAATGAACTTTGCATAAATGCACTTGAAGTGCTCTTTTGTTTGTGTTTTTCCGAATACATTTTTCAGTGCACTGATAACACACTAGTGTTGCATTAAAGTACATTTTAGAGTGCTTAAACATACATTTTTAAAGGATTAAGCAATGCAAAAAAAGTGTATCCAAAAAGTTCAAAATTTGTAATTGCCATTACAATCAATCAAATCAATCAAACCAGCAAGAATGCGGCAATGCATTTTGAGTGTACTTAAAACCTACTGTTAATGCATTAAGTTCCAAAATAGTACACTCAGTACATAAAAAAAACTATCCAATTCAGTGGTAATTCAATAATTAAATAAAAAATAATTCTAACCTTTCTCATGTACAGACCTAGAATTTAGTGTACAGCATATAAACTATCCAGTCTAGTCTAAGTAGTCATGATGGGAGAACCTTTGTGAACAGCATGTGTTTTGCTACAGAAACAGAAATCTCCCATGGCCATGTTTCACTTGTTTGTCCATCGCTTGAATGCTTGCTCTGAGAATAAGGAGGATGTTTGACTTGGTAGCTGGCGGTGGTCCTGGGGTGTCTAGTGTTAGCAGTATCCAGTGACAGATGTATACAGTGTAATGTGAGCTCATAAAGCTACTAGTGGGATGGAAAAGGAAGGGAGAGGCTTCCCTGTGGAAAGAAACTATTTCTTACAGTCTTTGTGTTTGACTTACAGAAAATAATTTTTTTTCAAATTGGTAGTCCCCGAATTGTGATTAATATGGTGCAATAGACTTACAAGTTCGTGACACTGGGCAGATCTCATTAAATCTTACCAATTGGTTTCTCCTACAATGCAATTAAGAGAAAAATAAAAATACATTAGCATTTTTTAGATGTAAAATATTTACCTAAACTCACATAACATGCTGCGCAAAATAAGTATTTCTTTCCAAGGTGTTGGGTCTTTGTCTGGGGTGCTCATTGACAATAACATACCGTTCTCTGTATCTTTAGTCAGTGTACCATGCAGTATTTTACCGTAAAATAAACTACAGCCAGGCTAGCACCGGCTAGTGCTTCCCCTTAGTTTCTCATTTAGCTGCACCACTGGTCAGGGAGCCAATCGTCAGCCTCGGTTTGGACCGTCTCTGAGCTCGAATGGGTTAATCAGCGAACAGAGGGTAGGGTCTGAAAGTGATAACAGTGGATTCAAACGGTGCGTTCAAGTGCGTAACATACGTCACAACCAAACAGTGGCAATTGGTTGAGGCAGAGAGTATCTACCCACCATGGAGTAAACTCATGCCAATCCACCTATTTCTTTAAGGGGCACTTTGGTGGTCAATGGGTGAATGGTGGTCAATGGGTCAAACCACCTCGTAACGGCAACAAAAAAAAATCCTTGTGCCATGAGGGGAAACAGAGGCACGTTACTATGATTTTCAAACCCTCCTGCCCATTTAAGGAAAATGTTGTGATAGTTTATCTCTCCATTCGGGGTAAAATCAACTTTCATTCAGGTTAGTGTATCTATCAACCACAGCACAGCACGTCAACGACACGCCCAAGTGTGGTACCAGCAGTAGGCTAAATGACAGGGAGGGGGGGCGATTGCATTGCGGAGAGGATGCGGCAAAAACAAAAACAAACTAGATGTACCGCATAGCGATACATGGTATGACCGCCGCAATGTACTGAAATGTGAGAACTGTTGGCATGACAAGTGTGTGGTAGAACAGTGTTGTGAGGTGGGAATTAGATTGGAAATTATGTCTTGGAAGTGGGTATGGATGTGTTTTTTGAATGAATGAGATTGTGTGTGATTTTGTAGTGTGTAGGAGTGATTTATGAAAGGGTAGGTGTTGTCATAGTATGTATGTAGCCTACATGTGTCAATTTGAACTCTTGCCACTTGGTGTTTGTGTAGAGATGGTAGTCATAAGATTGTCTTGTATGGAGTATTATATAAAAAAAAATATATATATATATATATATATAGGTCTTTTGACACCTATATATGGCGATAAACAGCGCCCCCTATGACGAAATGTCACAAAATTTAGTACACATGACAAGAAAGCTGTTTAGAGATGACATGTCAACTTTGACCAAATTTGAGCAATTAAAAGCCAAGATATGTACTTTTGAAAAATTTTAAGCTACGTGTTCAATGTTCATTGACGTGTAACTTCGAAACAATTTATCTCAAGATAAATCCTTTGATAACTTTTTGTCAGCATTGTCTGCAGATGACGTATACCAAATTTGGTGAGATTCTCATTAACGGCCTATGACGGGTTCGTTCAGATTCATTTTCGCAATGTTCAAATTTCATGTAAATTGTTTTCGTTGGAAGTGGTCGTCGATCAGTGTTTTCCATGCGTGAGGTTCAATAGATTTCACGATAAAAAAAAAAATGTTGTAAACATTAGCATTCTCTAGATAATAGGCAAAATGACATTTTCTACAATTACAGCGCCCCCTATGGACCAAATTTTATGGCATGTGCTGTGGTTTCAGAGGTCTTTGTGGTGATCGTACATGACATATTTCGTGCAGTTCCCACCTTCTCGGTCCAAGATATTGGCAACTCAAAATCCCAATTTTTGCATTTACCCTTATCACTAGGTGGCGCTATGCTTCACGTGAGCGTTTATGGGCTGGGTTGATACGTCTCTGTAACACCAACATACTAACACAAAATCGTTATCTTTGGCAAAAATGTTAACGAGTTATTTAACAAAAACTGTTTTTTGACACCTAGCTTCGGCGATAAACAGCGCCCCCTATGACGAAATGTCACAAAATTTAGTACACATGACAAAAAAGCTGTTTAGAGATGGCATGCCAAGTTTGACCAAATTTGAGCAATTAAAAGCCAAGATATGTACTTTTAAAGAATTTTAAGCTACGTGTTAAATGTTCATTGATGTGTAACTTCGAAACAATTTATCTCAAGATAAATCCTTTGATAACTTTTTGTCAGCATTGTCTGTAGATGACGTATACCAAATTTGGTGAGATTCACATTAACGGCCTATGACGAGTTCGTTCAGATTCGTTTTCGCAATGTTCAAATTTCATGTAAATTGTTTTCGTTGGAAGTGGGCGTCAACCAGTGTTTTCCATGCGTGAGGTTCAATAGATTTCACGATAATAAAAAAAATGTTGTAAACATTAGTATTCTCTAGATAATAGGCAAAATGACATTTTCTACAATTACAGCGCCCCCTATGGACCAAATTTTATGGCATGTGCTGTGGTTTCAGAGGTCTTTGTGGTGATCGTGCATGACATATTTTGCGCAGTTCCCAGCTTCTCGGTCCAAGATATTGCCAACTCAAAATCCCAATTTTTGCATTTACCCATATCAGTAGGTGGCGCTATGCTTCAAGTGAGTGTTTATGGGCTGGGTCGATACGTCTCTGTAACACCGACATACTAACACAAAATCGTTATCATGGGCAAAAATGTTAACGAGTTATTTAACAAAAACTGTTTTTTGACACCTAGCTTCGGCAATAAACAGCGCCCCCTATGACGAAATGTCACAAAATTTAGTACACATGACAAAAATGCTGTTTAGAGATGGCATGCCAAGTTTGACCAAATTTGAGGAATTAAAAGCCAAGATATGTACTTTTAAAGAATTTTAAGCTACGTGTTCAATGTTCATTGACGTGTAACTTCGAAACAATTTATCTCAAGATAAATCCTTTGATAACTTTTTGTCAGCATTGTCTGTAGATGACGTATACCAAATTTGGTGAGATTCACATTAACGGCCTATGACGAGTTCGTTGAGATTCGTTTTCGCAATGTTCAAATTTCATGTAAATTGTTTTCGTTGGAAGTGGGCGTCGACCAGTGTTTTCCATGCGTGCGGTTCAATAGATTTCACGATAAAAAAAAAAATGTTGTAAACATTAGCATTCTCTAGATAATAGGCAAAATGACATTTTCTACAATTACAGCGCCCCCTATGGACCAAATTTTATGGCATGTGCTGTGGTGTCAGAGGTCTTTGTGGTGATCGTGCATGACATATTTTGCGCAGTTCCCAGCTTCTCGGTCCAAGATATTGCCAACTCAAAATCCCAATTTTTGCATTTACCCATATCAGTAGGTGGCGCTATGCTTCAAGTGAGTGTTTATGGGCTGGGTCGATACGTCTCTGTAACACCGACATATTACAAAAATTTTGTGTGGTTGGGTGAAAGGTTCATCGAGTTATTCAGCGAAAACTTTTGCCGGTCTCCCCCTCTTTGACGGACACTGGCACAGTGGGGGGGGGGCCCTTGGGGGCCAAAAGCTCATATTCGCTCACAAACTTCTAGGGCTACATGCCTACAAACATTCATCTCCCCCTGAGTTTCAGTGTCCCGGGAATCGTTGACGGAAAATCGGTGAAAAAAAAAAAAAAAAAAAAAGGGAAAAAACTTGCAGCAACACCAATATGACCGCTTTCGCTAGCTTCGCTAGCGGCGGTCATAAATAACTTACGCAGAGAAGTAGGCTACATCGAACATATCATGCCCATCATATTCCTATTGAAATAAGAAAAATACCACAGAGAGCAGTGGCACGGGGTTGCTCTTAGTTAAATGTTTAATGCCTATGAGAACCCGCCGGATAGTTAAAAGCTTGGAGTCAGGAAGAATTCACAGCTGCAGACTATAGCCTACAAGAAAACTTCTTAATTGCACATAAAG
The DNA here is from genome assembly GCA_015244755.2 of Tenualosa ilisha. Lineage (NCBI taxonomy): Eukaryota > Metazoa > Chordata > Actinopteri > Clupeiformes > Clupeidae > Tenualosa > Tenualosa ilisha. The sequence goes on from PYXC01000453.1 coordinate 2,713,352, forward strand.
TCCCTTTTGCAAATATGATCTAAAGCACTCTGTGTAGGCTGCACTTGCATTTGCTTTAAAAAGGGCAATTTAATCGATACTAAATTTAAATCAGAGATGTCAGAAACAAGGCATTTTGCAAGGCAAGATTTCAAAATAAAAAATGAATTACTAAGGTGTTAGTGAGGTTAGGATTTTTAATTTCATACATAATTTATACATAGCTATTTATATTGTTGTACTCATGTGCATTGTCTACTTGGCACGTCTCCAAAAGCGATATTAAGGACAATTTTGGTTGATGGCTGTTAGCTTCGTTAGCTTGCTAAGTCCTATCTCCACTTATCACCAGTGTAAATGTAGCTAATATTAAGTTGCTAAACAGAGCCAATCAGTCTGTAGTGTTCAAATCATAGAAAATTGATATTAGTCTAAACACAAGCAAGCAAACAGTCGTCATCAGACAAATCATGTCATATAAGTTTTATTCAGTTTTATAAAGTTTTTCTATTTCTATTTTAAGCAGTTTTCTCTACCTGCGATAGTGCTTCTACACTGGCATAATAAATCAACCACTATGCCTATTTATCCTCGTTGTTCCCCGCGCTGACCCCGCCCTTACATTTTGGGGGCGTAAACCAGATTTGCCGTCGGTATCCATCACAGTTTCACCCACAGTCTGAAACTACAGGTGGGTGGGACTAACCGTACAGATCGACTGATTAGAAGAGACGGCGGCGTGACTCAAAACAGATTCAAGTCATTATGTCTGAAAAAAAAACACGTAAATCACAAAATCACCTGCCTTTTCCCCATGTCAATCTATCTTACTTCTCAAACTGCTCCTCCAATGTCCTCTCTCACTTTCTCTCTATCTGACACTGTCTTCTGTCATTCTCCTCCTTCATCTCTCTTTCTCTTCATCTCTTCCCTAAGATCTTGAGTTTAAGCAGTCTCTACAGCATGCCTTCATGTTTACACGAAAGCATACACTGGTGCAAACGAATGAGGCCAACATGATTTGTGTTTTAGAATAATTTTTCTGACTTAACAAATGCATGTGAAATAACCGTATTTCATAATATTGCCCTTTAGAAAACGAATTAGTTTGAGCAAGCTGGCTTTATACCGTACAGCTTAGATAAATTCTGTTCACGACATTTTATGCCTGGGAGTGTAGACTGTTAGGTGGAGTTTTTTATTCAAAACACATTTTAAATTAATTAGATAAATAAATAAAAATCATGTTTTGTATTCGAAAAAATATCTAGGCCTAGTAGTTGCAAAAGAAGCAACAAAAACCATTGTGATGTATCATCAAAAATGTTCAGTTGTCCAGTTAACATGCAAACCAAATGTCGGGTTATTACATCGTCAGGTTTGTCTTAATTTTGCACAACCTGATAATGTAATATTTTACCGATATTATTATAACTTTGAACAACTTTGACCAATGTTGCAGTCGCAGGCCATCAGTTTCTGGGGTCAAACAGGTGAAGTCCTGAAAGCATCTATCTCTACCGTGCTGCTTCGCTATTTGGGGGCCAAGCAACGAAGCTGCTTGTGAAACTCAATGTGCTCTTACATCTTCTTATGACCACCACAGCAAAATGCTGGTAGAGACATACTAACTGATAGCTAGACCTCCAGGAATGACATCATCACTGGCCAACAGTGGTTCGCCTGGCTTCCCAGTAGGGAGACGGGCCTGGAGGGACACTGGAGCATGACTCAGAGCCACACAAGTGCTTCACATATACAAACAATACAGGTAATAAGCATCCAATGACATTCATACACAAGGTGAAGTTACTCTACACAGTATAACCCACAAGGCCTGAACTACCAACTAGGGTTCCCAGTCTAGCCACTGTTTGTCACAAAAACAGTGTCTCTGATCCTGCTTATTTCTTTGAGTTGGTGACCATGAAGTAGATCCTTTCATAAGCGCATTGATATGGAACAGTGATTCCGAGTTTTTGGATCTACTTCAAAGGTAGCCAGTTATACAAAGTTAATTCTCACCTCATCAGCCAATCAAAAAAGAGAATCCTATTGTTAAAGAAGATAAGTAAGCTGTAATGTATTGTCCGCCGATTATTATTTCCCAACAGGATGAACAGGTCTCAATTTGTCCTGAAGGAGAATATTTTCCTATAATAACCGACGGACAATACATTATCCCGTACCTTCAAGATAAAATTTCAAATTTGAAACATTCATATAATTTCATGCATTTTTAATTCATTATTTCTCTGTAATTAAAAGAATGCCTACCTGTGGTATCTGCTCCACAGCATATAAAGAGAGCAGAGAGGAGAAGGATGCTGGCGCTGTTGATCATCCTACATCCATGATACACAGTGTTTTGGTCCTTTGACCCAAATCATTAGCAGCCTCTGGAGACGTTAAATGGACGACAGGTTACTTTAATCACTGAACTACTTCTTCAGAAAATACTATGTTCATATTATGCTGGTAAGATATGATATCATAATGTATTTATATTCCTAGATGGTATGCCTAGATGGTTTTGATGACAGGCACTTTAGCCAGCAGCCTTAACTGAATTGCTGAAGCAAAGCAGGTGTGGGCTTGATTGGTACTTGGGGAGACTTCCTGGGAAAACTGAGTTGCTGCTGGACGTGGTGTTGGTGGGAGGCCAGTAGCTGACTTTCTTCCCTCTGGCCTAACATCAATCCCAATGTCCCAGTGACACTGTGCCGCAGGAGTGGTCGTCCTTTGGATGAGACGTTAAACTGAGGTCCTGACCAGACTCACAGTGATCATAAAAGATCCTACGGCAGTTGACACAAAGAGCAGGGCTTCTTTCAACCTGGCTCATTCAATCTGGCCCCCTAATCATCCCCACTGTAATTGGCTCATTCATTAATGCCCTCACTCTCCACATCAAGCTGATGTGTGGTTAGCATTCTGGTGCAAAATGGCTGCCGTGCATCACCCAGGTGGGTGCTACACATTTGTGGTGGTTGGTGAGGTCCCCCGTACATTGTGACGTGGGTGTCTTGACAAGCGCTACAGAAATGTTATGAGTAGTAGCTGCTTTGGCATCATGCTTTATAAATTTCATCCTCAACTTCAATCCCTGGTCTGCACTTAAACATACAGGCCTGGGGCTAGGTTTAAAGTATGTAATGTATATGACATAATATGTAAAAATATTTCCTCACTCAATTTATTTCTATCACCTTGATATGTCTATGTGTGTGATTCTAAGCTTATTTTTATCATTTTTACTACAGTTACTCTGTTTCTTTGAATTACATTGTGGCACATTATAATTGTACATCCATAAGCCAATAATTCAGAGAAGTAAGACATGTCTGGTTCAATTTAGACTGTTGTGTTTATAATGGTAAGTCTGATCTCACCTTAGTTCTCTGAGTATCTTGAGCAGAGATGGTAAAAGCGGCGTGAGAGGCACAAACGTTTGTTTAGTTCCGTGTTCCATGTTCCGTGTTCCGTGTTCCATGTTCGCAAAGGGGAGGGGGGAAAATCCCCCTTCATGCAGACCCGTGAAAGATCATTGAAAAGTTTATATTGTGACATAGTGTGACACTCCCACTCATGCAGACTGGAACTATTCACGTTTGCTCTCATTATCTCTATTACGTTGCACTATCCTGGTCAGTATTCAATTATCTTTTTCCTCATTTAAAAGGCCTGTAGTTTGTTTGTTTGTTTGTTTACATACGTGTGATTGGTATACCTGGTCTTAGACAAAAGTACAGAAATAAGACTAAGTGTAAGTGTAAGTACTGGCTTGACTTCGTTACTCAAGTGAAAGTGGGGTGAAAGTCAAAGTTGTCAGAAAAATAAATACTCAAGAAAAGTACAGAAACCTGAAAATGCAACCTGAGAACAGTACTTAAGTATTTGTACTTTGTTGCTTTCCATCTCTGTACCGTATGCATGTATGTATATGTATATGTGTATGTGTGTATATATGCAGGTGTGACCCAGTTCCTCTCCTAAATTGTTCTCCATCAGTTGAACTAACTTCTAAGGAGGAGCTTAGGGATGGTGTATGCAAGTCCAAGCACTTCTGCTCAGCACTATCACTGAGTTGTTTTTTTTTTTTTTTTTTTTTAAAGACAGAAAAAACAAAAACTCCAGCCGTATAAAAGGCTGGGGCTGGACTATGTTGAAACACAAGGGCAGGATCTATCTGCTTGGGTCTGAGTTGGGCAGGGCTGATTATCCGTATGTGGAGGCTACAATCTGAATAGACACAGACACCTGGTGCAAGAGGAGTCCTGTACCTGCCTGCCTCCACCCCCCATCCCCCAACTCCCTCTCTACCTCCTTCCCAGAGAGTCTGCATGTCTGAGACGCCGACATGCTCAGCTTTGTGGATGTAGGACTGTTCATCTCAGCAGCTGTGCTTTTAGCACGAGCACAAGACTATTGTGAGTATCCTCTGCAATTGCGTTACATCTGGGAATGTCATAAATGTCTGGCCGGTGAAAGACTTTAAAATGTAAACAAATGGAGTTTAGGAAAGTATATCTTGTCTGCATGACTGCATGTGTTGTACGCCTGTATTCTGGATGATGCAGCTCTGCTGTATGCTAGATAACCCTCAAGATGAGGTTCTGGTTTATGCACGTTTACATGCATTATATAATTCTCCACTAGATGGAGCAATTGCATTGCAAATAGATTACAAGTGGCCACCCGAGTGATATGGTACTGAAAAGCATTTTTCAGTCAGATTACATACAAACCTACATCATGGTAAAGATTTCTTTTTACAGGTTGGATATATTTGAACAATGACTTGTTGTGTATTGCTGGCTACTTGTTTTACTTGTTGGATTACTGTAATAGTGGTGTCTAAATATTTTATGAGAGTTTTCATGCCTTCAACATTTAAATCTTACATTAGGCCACTCTGCACTCTGCAATAGAGTAGATTTGAAGAATACAGTAATTACCAGTAATTACTGGTAACCTTCCTCATCACAGGACCAGTTGAGACTTGTCACATGATTATATAAAAGGCTTGTCCATCATGGAAATGTAAAGACCAGAACTGCTACAAATTGCAATTGCAGTAAATAACCAGATGTTATATATTTAGTGGTTATTTAGTACTATTTACATTATAGGGTCTTTATTGTGCTCACAGTAGCTAAGCAGTTGGCAACACTGAGGTCTGAATAAGGGGCTAGATAAACTATTGTCTTCTCCAGTTTGCTGATTCAGTCTAGATATGTGTGATTTTAACTTGTATAGTCAACCTGTATACCTAGAATAAAAGCAGTTATGCTGTATTTATTCATTTATGAATCCATGTACTTATTTATTTTTATTGTTGCTTCTGTTGAAATTAAAATTTTCTTCTATACGCTTGTAGGCAAACAGCATGCTTTATAAACCGATGCATATTTAAGTATTAAAGTGACATTCTGGAGCATCTCACTCATGCCAATGTTCTGGAGCATTTGACTTGTAGCCCTGTTGTTAGAGGTCACCGAGTGCTAACGACTGAGGAAAATTTAGTACAACATAGGCAGAACAGTGTGGGCTACAAGCAGCTAACACTAGCTGGATGGGACTCAGGAAAATGACACTGAAGGTGTGTTCTGTGTCCTATTCAGTTAGGTTAGCTTAGGGTAGGTTATTCGTCTACAGTATGTTGTTTTACATTTTTTGTTCTTTCTCCTACCAATAGCATGCAAACAACAGGGCTATCCCTTTTAGTCAGCTGACAAAAATAGTATAGGGTGTTGCATTTCTTGCAAAAATAATCAGTTTCCCTGACTTCTAAAGATTGGTGTTGTTATTTTCATATCCCAGTGAGGGTCCATAAATGGTGAAAGTAAAGACAATAGGCCTCCTTTTGTCTCAATCCAATTTAAGCACAATATTCTTATCTTGTTCTTCATTAATTTTTGCTAACTATTTTCCCATGCCTTTTAAAAGAGAAAACAGGTGAGATATGATTAACATTTAATGTATCTGAGACAAATAAGAGATATTTAGCCTTCAAGACTGTGGAGTCTTATTCATTGAACAATCTCTATCTGCTAGCTAGTATGCTAGCTATCCAGAATACTGAACTCCCACATATTGGTAGCATTGGTGCAATCAATGAGTCATGCTGAATGATGTTGTGTTTGTTTGTGTTTGAGTAATGTCAAATGTTTGAGTAATGTCAAATGTCTTTGCATACTTTTGTCCAAGACAAATTACATTATGTTCAAATTGAATTACAGTGTAGCTGGACAATGGACAGCTAGCATCTTGAGGAGATGATTAAATTAATGTTTTTTTACTGTTTTTAACTGTTTTAACTGTTTCATGTTTGCAGCTCGCCTGCTGCGTTCAGTGCATTTTAATGTTGGCAGCTATTTAGTTATGTTAAGTCAGTAAGCCAAGTTTGCATCATTTCATATAAGGAAGAATTTTCAACTTTTGTAAGATTCGCTTACTATTTCCTAAGTTCCATAACATTCCTTATAGCTAGATGTTTAATATATTATCTTATCATGTAGCTATTCTGAATTAAATTTAGGGCTACATCTTGCTAGCCTAGTAAAAAAACAAAAAAAAAACAAACCCTCGTTCTACACTTTCGTTTCGTACAGAGGGCCTGGACATTCAGTAGTAAGATTTGATTGCTTGCTTGAGGTGTTTCAGTTTAAAAATACTGGATCAACCCCTGACTGATAGCTTGCCTTGACTGATAGCATTTTAGCTCCGCATTCTGCATTCTGCAGTTCGCTGATTGGACAGGTTAAAATGCCTCCTGAGAAAACAAGCTCAATGGGATGAAATCCAGACTAGCACTGTAGGGAGATGATAATCAAGTGGAAGTGCTAGGAAGACATGGCCAGGCAAACATTTTGCTCAACTGGTTGATAAATCCAGGTCCAAGTGCTTTGGTTAGCATTTTGGATGGGATTGGAGTTAGTCTAGCCTACTTAACTACAACAATTACCATCATGAATTGTAGACAGATGGACTTTTTAAATGAATTAAAACTTTTGATTGCAGCAAAATTTAAGTGCATGCCAAATTTTCTTCACCTGCAACATCACACAGGGTGAAATTCTCCTAGGTGCTTGAGTCCCAAAAGGTTAGCTGCATAACGGGTGCATAATGGTTAGCTGCATGATGGGTTCTCTTGTATTTTACTGGGGACAGACCACTAAAAGCAGAGGCTGTTCCCGTAAAATCAGGGACGTCTGGTCACCCTTCCCCAGATGAACCTACGAGCAAATTTGGAATTTGCAGGTATTCAGATGCTTTGCATAAGGGGAAACGATGTGAAAGTGTTTGATGCATTAGGCTGCATGCTCTATAGAAACCAAGACCAACAATGGCATCAGTCTTATACCATATGGGCATGTATTTCCCTCTCAGATTTGCTTAGTTTGAAGAAGAAATTACTTAATTACTTTAATTACTGTCCGTAGGGGAAAAAAATTATTGATATAATATAGACCAGGGGCCTCCAACAGGTAGCTCGGGAGCTACCAGTAGCTCGCCACCTGCTTAAGAGTAGCTCTCCAAAGGGTCAAAAGAATTGTAAATAAATCTCTTAACATAGTCACGGAAGGTATTAAACCTGTTAAAATCACTGTGAAATCAAATTCAAACTTCCTGCCCTGTCTGGTACAAAATTATGTGTTTTACTGCTGTTAGATGAGAATTGATGTTGGTAGTGTACACTAGATTCTGGAAAATGGAAAAAAAGGCACTAAAAATTTAGATGACCCTTCAGATGAGTGTTTCCACTGCGCTGTAAGTGTGTATGATGGTAAAGGATGTAGAGTAGCTTTCGGCCATGTTGATTTTTTCAAAGTAGCTCTCAAATGAAAAAAGGTTGGAGATCCCTGATATAGACTGAATAACAAAGTGGCAGTTAACTGAATTGGGCAAAGTGAATTTGAAAGTAATGAAAAATGACACTGAAAGTTAGCGTTAGCTGCCAGTTCACTATTTAGTCTATGTGGTATTAAAATGTTTGCAGTCTTCTTCCTACTGATAACAGGGCAATGGATTAAGTCACACCAGATTTCTCCTTTAATGCACCAGTGTGCCACAGTTACACTCCCAGAAAAGTGAGGGGAATGAGTCGACTCCAGATTCACTCTCAATCTCAACTGAAGTGCTGTCTGGGTGTACCCAGGCTAAAATACACCGATTGCTTATTAAAAAGTCCTGTATTGCTTACTACTTTTTTTCTTTTTCTACAGTATCATTGCTTTGTTTAAGCAAATGTTTCTTTTGGAGCCACATTTGCATGTTGCAGTACTACAGTGTTCTTAAAAAAAACAGCATTTTCATTGGAGTTTTTTTTCATAATAATCCACACAAAGAGAGGAAAAACACCCAATGACTCTTTTCATGTGAACTGCTCTCTACAGCCACTTGTGAATCGGATGGTCAGGTGTACAACGCCAGAGATGTGTGGAAGCCAGAGCCTTGCCGGATCTGCGTGTGTGACGAAGGAGTTGTGTTGTGTGACGATGTGATCTGTGATGACATTGCTGACTGCCCAGACCCAGAGATCCCTTTTGGAGAATGTTGCCCTATCTGTCCTAACGGTAAGGGTAAGCCCCGCCTCCCAGCACAGATTCGCTGCTTTGCAATTGGTTTGGAAGAAAGCAGCTGCTCAGGAAATTCAATTTAATTTAAATAAATTCAAGCCAACTACATGTTACTTATGTCTCATGTAAGGGGGAGCCAAGATAGCTTTCATTCACCCTGCAATGAGTCACATAATCATCAAACTAACTATAATCAATGTAGATAGATTGATAGTTACTTTATTGATCCCAAAAGACATTTCAGAACTAGAATTTCGTTGTGTTGCCCAGACATCCTTTGAAATTAGCACACAAATCAGCTGAAGGGAGAACTGGCAGCTGATACAAACTGAATGGGAAAATGAAACTGAAAGTGGGTTTCTGTGCCGTGTGTGGTTACCCTTAGCTGCTGGTTCACAATTCAGACTTTGTTGCACTTTGCACACCAACCTTGCACATCTTGTGCAACACATCTATGCTGCTCGGGCATCTTCTTTCATTTTAGAGTGTTTCTTTAACACTGGTGGGTTAGCTGTTTCTCCAACACACACCACATACTGCTGCTCCAGCACACCACACAACACACACCAAACAACACACACCAAACAACACACAACACACACCACATAACACACACCACACACCACACAACACACACCACATACTGCTGCTCCAGCACACCACACAACACACACCAAACAACACACAACACACACCACACACCACACAACACACACCACACACTGCTGCCCAGCACACCACACAACACACACAAACAACACACACCAAACAACACACAACACACACCAAACAACACACACCACACAACACACACCACACAACACACACCACATACTGCTGCTCCAGCACACCACACAACACACACAAACAACACACACCAAACAACACACAACACACACCAAACAACACACACCACACAACACACACCACACAACACACACCACATACTGCTGCTCCAGCACACCACACAACACACACGAAACAACACACACAAACAACACACAACACACACCAAACAACACACACCACACAACACACACCACACACCAAACAACACACAACACACACCAAACAACACACACCACACAACACATACTGCTGCTCTGGCACACCACACAACACACACCAAACAACACACACCACACAACACACACCACATACTGCTGCTCCAGCACACCACACAACACACAACACACACCAAACAACACACAACACACACCAAACAACACACACCACACAACACACACCACATACTGCTGCTCCAGCACACCACTTGTTCATCCCAAATCCAATAACTTTTTGTTGCTTTTTATTAAATATTTCATTTTGTGAGGTCTACATCTAAATTATGTATCCCACTATTTGCAGGTCAAGATTTCTTTGTCACTGAAACCCCAGAGGTGAGTGATTACAACACTATTACTGCATGACTGCTATGATGTCATACGCTACTACCAATGTTACTACTACTGCTACTAACAGTATTCCTGCTGATTAATGTGTAATATCACACAAAGAGATAAGTTGATGAAAATAATTAATTAATTATGATAAAATATGTATGCATGACACACAAATATAGTAATAATGACCAAAAATGCTTGCATTGATATAAAATTTAGATTTTATTATGTATTTTTGTTTGGGCTGCAGGTCAAGCCAGGCCCTGATAATGGAGTAAGATATTTATTAGTACTATTTTGAAAATAACAACAACAACAACAATACTGCTACTATTACCACTACTACTAATAATAATAATTTGTTTTGGTTGCAGGTCAAACCACCACCTGATAATGGAGTAAGATATTCCTCAATACTGTTTTATGAACAATACTACTACTACTACTACCACTACTACTAATAATAATAATAATATTAATAACAGTAATAACAATAATTTGTTGTGGTTGCAGGTCAGTCCGCCACCTGATAATGGAGTAAGACACTAATCAATGCAATTTTTTGGTTGACTTATCTGTATACTAGTGCAATGCTGATCAAGCTTTTAATTAATGTCTTTATTTATTTATTTATTTATTTATTTATTTATTTATTTATTTCCATTGCAGGACATAGTACCAGGACCAAAGGGAGGTCCTGTGAGTATTCTTTATTTCTGCCTGGTCTGTTTCATAGTTTTTCCCCTGTTTATTATGTGTTTGAGAGGAGCTGAGGTGATTTAAACCCGCCTTCTCGTCCTTGCCGCATTCAATTAGTGTTAGCTGCCAGTTCACAAATTTGGCCTATGTTGTACCAAATGTTTTCATTCTTCTTCCAACTGACAACAACTGACCTGGACCAACAGGGCAATGGGTTGGTTTACCTGCGACTTTTCCTTTAAGCAGATTTAATTAAGGTTTCACATTCACCTATTTTTTTTGTATCTGATATTTGTATTTACAATAGGGCTATAAGTTGATTTACCACAAATGTTTCCTTTAAATGGGGTTTAAAAACTATTTTCTTCATAAGTCGGTCAATGAGGCACATTGCTATGATCTTGGCTTAAGGCATTCCAGGACCAAGGCCAGCTACCAAGCTGAACACTCTTCAGTTAGTAAGCATGCCTATGGCTGAATAGTGGAAAGTGCTTTATTTGGTGTTCCCAGGCCTGGTTTGATGTATCTGTGCCTTCAAGGACATATCCTAGTTGTTAGTGCATATGGTGTTCATATCATTATTTGCTTGGCACCTCGTCTTTGGCGTTTAGTCTTTAATATTATGTGGTGGTGGTCATATTTGGTTCTTATATCTTTGTCTCTACTTCAGGGTCCTCCTGGGCGTCCTGGTTATGATGGACCCCCCGGTCCTCCCGGCCCCCCTGGTCCCCCTGGCTACCCAGGACCCACTGGAGACATGTATAATGATGTAAGCATTTCATTCACCTCTGTCTTGTCTTTTTCCTGGTTGTGGCGGTCATGTTTTGTGCATCATTTATACCGTAATCTCAGCTCAATCTCTTAAAGGATAAATTCATTTTTTTACACTTAAACAGTGTAAAGAAATTTTTACACCTGTTTGCACTTAGGGTTGTGCCTTGCTCAAGGCCAGTTGGGATTCAGACCTACAATTTTTCAATTACTAGTTTGCTAGCCAGGTTCCTTAACCAGTATGTTACCACTGCACACTGGTAACCTGTTCTCCCTCTGTAGTACTATGCTGCCCAGTTTGCGCAGTATGTCGATCCAAAGTCTGGAGGAGGAGGTGGAGGAGGCAAGGTAGAGTACCATAAACTTCATCTGCAGAGCATCTGAATTTCATTCAGTGTGCATTGTCTGCTGTGTATTCTACATGGCTATAAAACGTGTCTATCTATCTATCTATCTATCTATCTATCTATCTATCTATTCTCTCTCCCTTTCTCTCAACCCAGTATGGAGGGGGTGGTGGATCTATTGGCATTCCTGGTCCCAGAGGCCCCGAAGGACCTAAAGGCCCAAATGTGAGAAGATACTCTGTTATTTACATGTATTTACATACATACACACATACAGCACATACATACATACATACATAAATATACATACATACATACACAAACATACAAAGGTATACATACAAATTTACATACACACACATACATACAGTACAAAGAATAATGCCCCTATAAGCTGAAGAAAATAAGTAACCTGGTTGCCTTAAATTTCTAACTTAACAGAATGAAACTTTAGTTAATTAGTTATAAATATCAAAGACAGGTGATTTACATGTACATGCAATTACATGAACATAGCAAGGTTTCATAAGATCAACTCAAAAAAACAAAACATGAAAACAAAAATATTTATCGATGTAAAGCACCATTCCTCAGCCAAACACAGCGGCTCATCAACATTAATGGCCAAGCAACAAACAGACACAGCAGCTGATTTTTGTTTGGCCTTAATGAAATGTGGTTTAGGGACACAAAGTGTTTCACCAGTTTGATTGTTTTCCTTAAGGGTCGACGAGGCGCCCCCGGGCCCATTGGACCTCCAGGCATGCCTGGTGATTCTGGCACTCCTGTAAGCATCTACTTCATGCGTCAACTTGTTTCACTTCCTGGTTCAGTCAATGGTTTGTCATTTCCTGCTTAATTGTAGCAGCTTTAGGAGGAACTTTTTTTTTTTCCCTTCCATTATCATCTCATAGGGAACCATGGGTCCAATGGGTCTTCCTGGTCCTCCTGGAAGGAATGGTGATGACGTGAGTGGGACATTAACATTTATGCATTTAGCAGACACTTTTATTCACATTGCCTTGTCAATTACTTTAAGGCTACTCACCCCTACAGCAACGTAGGGTTAAGTGCATTGCTCAAGGCATAACAGTGGCAGCTGAGATCCAAACCCACAATTTTCAGGTAGCTACTTGCTAGCTAGGTTCCTTAACAGCGATGCTACCACCTATTGTGGACTACATCCAGCACTGCCTTGTCCTGTGTAGCATACACATTAGTTTAGGCCTTGGGTCTTATGAGGTTTAGGTCTTCTTGTTAATTCTCCTAACAGGGGCACCGTCAGGTGCGTAAAAGTTAGGATGATTCCAAGGGCCTGGCACTGATAGGGGGCCCTAGAGAACATTTTAATGTTATTACAATAATTACATTTTAATTGTATTAATACAATACCTATTAATACAATGTTTGGGAGGCCCAAAATAATTTGTGTCCATTGTCCCTATGTCCATTGTCCCATATGTCCAGTGTCCATAGGTCTGTCCTACATTTCTGTCTTGTTTTCTCCAGGGTGTGCCTGGGAAAACTGGTCGCAATGGTGACCGTGGTCTTCAAGGTCCAATGGTAAGTGATTGATGTAGCTGGAGTGGCTTGGTGTGTGTGTACAGACAAACACACACACAGACCTGGTCTAGTATACACAGACACACATGCATACACACACACCTGTACACACACACACACACACACAAACTGCTTTCTGAAAATGCTATCTGAGGACAACTCTTGGGCTACCAATGTCTTGTTCAAACATACGCAGACACACAAACACACACACACACACAAACACACACACACACACACTCTAAATGTTCTGGTCTTGTCCACAGGGTGAGCGAGGAGGTCCGGGAGGCCCAGGCTTGCCTGGCATGAAGGGATACCCAGTAAGCACACCTGTCAGTTTTGACCTCTGACCTTTGACCTATCAGTGATCTCTGTCCCCTTAACAATGGCTTCTCCTCTTCTTGCAGGGCTTCAATGGTAAAGAAGGAGCTAGAGGAGACACAGGAACTCCTGGTCCCAAGGTGAGGCCCAGAGCCTCGGCAGGAAAGCACTGGCATCTGCAGCTCTCATTCTAAGACTGTGCTCACAGTGGCCATGTTTTGTTTTGTAAAGTTACCAAAGTATTATTATTATTATTATTAGGTATATCTTCTTTTATCTTTGCTTTTTGCCTTAATTTAGATAGGCAGTGGAGACAGACAAGAAGCAAGTGGGAAATAGAGAAGGGATAGGATTGGGATATAACTGCAAGTTGGAATCTCTGTGGCCATCTGGCCCATTTATGGCCTAGGCAGTGCATTTACTACTCAATATAAACACAGCAAATCAGTGCAAAGACAATTAAATCCCAGTGTATGAATTTGTGACATGCTAAAATGTTCTTTCAGGGCAACACCGGACCTCCTGGTTCAGATGCACGTCCAGGTGAAGCGGTGAGTCTCTTTGTAATGCACGTGTGTGTGTGTTTGGGTGTGTGTGTTTGTGTTTTTTGACAACAGGTATGGAGGAGGGTTTGGGTGTGGAAATATGTGTGTGAGAGGGAGTGTAGTTTGTGTGTGTGTTTCGTGTGCATGTGTGTCTATATCTGCAATCAATCGATATGGGTGTTTCAAAGACTACTTTTTGTAAATTAAGCATAGGGTTTGTAATGCATGCATTTTAAGTATATTATAATTAGAGTAATCTTCTCATCTTTCTGTATCTGCTTTTATAAATTTATACATTTCTCTCTCTCTGTCTCTCTCTTTTAAACAAACAAACAAAAAAAAACAAACAAACAACCAAACAAACAAACACACACACACACAAATGCAGGGTCTGCCTGGTAATAAGGGTGAAAGAGGTCGACCTGGTCCAGACGGTGACATGGTAATTAACTTCCTTCCCAAGAAGCACTTTTTTTCCCCTGGGTTAAACCTGTGGTTTTCACAGCTGTATTTAGAGTTGTTACCTGCATAGAAATGGATACTGTAGCATATTTCAACCCACAGTCCTGTTTTGGTACAACTTGAAAATCAGCAGCTAACGCTAACTGATATGGCCAAGAAAAGTTAAGCTAAAACTGAGTTGTCCTTGCCCTTATCAGTAAGAGTTAGCTGCTGTTTTGCAATTCGGTCTCTTTTGTACGAAATTTTGACGTTCTTTTTCCTACCATCACCATTCGGTGAGCTGAAGCAACAGGGTTATGGGTTATAATGTGCTTGAATGCTGCTATAAGTTTGTACAGCCTCCTATGTAAACAGCAGTATGCTGTGGATGTGGAGGTGCATTGCTAAAGTGTAATGAGTGTCTTCTGTGTAGGGCGAGCCTGGCAATGATGGTCTAACAGGCCCTATGGGACCTCCCGTGAGTACCCTTACATTCACTCATTTAATGGACACTTTTATAAATAAACAATTACAAAAACCGAATGACGATTAATGACGACAGCCATAAACATTAATTAAGTGGCATTAGTGTTCATGAAATGTCATGGTTCATGTGATTCATATGTAAACACTGTCAAAGAAAGTGTAACGTAAGGTTTTGCATAATACTATTTTCTACTGTCTATTGATGGCGTTAATGTTAGTTAGAATGGCTTTATTTGTTTTTGTTTTAGGGAGGTCGAGGTCCAACAGGCCATTTTGGAGCCCGTGGTTCTCCTGGAGTTGTTGTAAGTTTTTATGCCGGCACAAACTGCACACGTATATATGCAGTAGTGTATGCATACACGTCATAATGTGTGTTACGACATATACTGTCCATGCAGAAGTGGATGGAAATATATGTGTGTGTGTGTGTGTGTGTGTGTGTGTGTGTGCGTGTGTGTGTGTCCTTCATCAGGGTGACAAAGGTCCTAAGGGTAGTCATGGGCCCAAGGGACCAGATGGCCCTCGAGGAGAGCCGGGTCTGGATGGAGATGCTGGCCGTCCAGGTGGTCCTGTAAGTCTCACACACAGGCACACACAGGACCACTCAAGTACTCAAGCGCTCCTGTAAGTCAACTGGTACAAGGAGACAGAATCAGGGAGAACTGTACACACAGAGCTGAGACACCTTGTTCACACACAGCTGGATATTAAAAAAAAAATCTTTTGTCCCACATGCAAACTCACAGAAAATTATTAAATTAAAATAAGATTTTTGAAAGCGTCAGTTTCAGTGTCAATTTTGTTTTGGCATTGTAACGAGACGTCACCTCTCCTGATCTCTGATCTCTGGTTGGCCATCTGTTTGATTGGTCTTTTCTTTTTGTAAAAGCAGTGGTGGAAGAAGTTCTGGAACTCAGCACTTAAGTAAAAGTACAAACAATCAGCAAAATATATACTCAAGTAGAGGTAGAACTACAACATCTTTGCATTTGTACTTCGTCACTTTCCACCACTGTGTAAAAATACCCATCTACATGTATACCAGACTATACACAGAAGGTACTGGGGAAGTTATTAACATGACATCTGCCTTTGGAAAGGTTTTATGGATTATGAGTGAACAGATAGTTAGCGATTAGGTTATTTGAAATGAATGTCGCTTCACCTGTATTTCACATTATTGATTTACAAGTCTTAGATTTTGGATCACTGTTGAAATAATGTCAGAATGCAGTCTTTACAAGCATATTCCTAAACTCATCATAACCTAGACTTTCAGCCAAAAGTCTACTCATACACTGTGAGGTGCTGGAAGAATGTGAACACTGCACTTAGACTTGACTATTTCAGAAAAGTGGTAATGTTAACTGCTAAGCTGTTAAACTGCTTAGTTACCATAACCGAATGTTCTGATTTGTTTGGTATTTATTACATTGTTATTACAATCACATACATGTGTTATTGGCTCATAAATATTACCCTGTGTCATCTATCAGGGTACTCCAGGAATCAATGGGCTCCCAGGGAGTAAAGGAGATAGAGTGAGTAGAATCCCATATATACATGGCTCTTCATTGGGGTATGATTCAATACGTCTCCATAGGTTTCTGAGTAATGTCAGAAGGAAATAGAATGAGAAAATTTGGTACAGCCTCGGATGAATAGTGGCAGCTAAACTGGCAGCTAAAGTTTACCAATGGGAGTAAAAAAGCTTTCAGTTTTAGTTCAGTTTCCTTGCACCCACAGGAAAAGTTAGCTAAAAGTTAGCAGCTAGTTTGCTATTCGGTCTTGCTATTTCAGCTGTTCTAAATTTTCTCATTCTTTTTCCTACTGACAGCACTCGGTGATCAAAAACAACAGGGTTATTGGTGGTTTTCCTATGAGTATTGTTTTCCTTTAAATGCTGCTGTTTCTCTGGGTTATCTTTATTTTGGTTTGGTCAACATTAAGTTGAGTAAATAAAATGTAAATATGCGTATTTGAAGTTAAAACCATCTCTATCCACATTGTTTTAGCATTTCCGTCCAAACGTTTTGTGTTCAAAATTTTAACAGGGGTGTCATATCTTCTGATTGTGCCACATCTAAACTGTTTGTTTGTTTGTCTGTTTGTTCACAGGGCTTCCCAGGGATAATGGGAGCTGTGGGAATGCCAGGTGCACGAGGGCCCCAAGGAGATGCTGGTGTTGGCGGAGGCCCCGGGCAAAAAGGCAGCATGGTGGGTGTGCACCTCGTCTAGTCACATCCACTAACTAACTTTTTTCTGCAATCTCTCGCTTATTCAAATACAGAGTTAGACAGACTTAGGCCCTGTTTACATGTATCTAGAGATTTATATAAACAGATATTTTTTATCCATTTGGGCCTCAGACAGTCAAAAGCACTATCAGTGGGAATGCTGACCAAAAAAGTGTGAAGCACTTACTGTGAGTGCAAAACAATGGAAAAAATCTGACTCTCACAAAAACAGTATTCTCTCTGATTGTGCCATGAGGCTGCATATATCTTTGTAGAAGGTTCACTGGTGTGCTGTGTTAACAAAGGGTGACCTTTGACCTTTGGTAGGGTCCTCCTGGTGATATGGGAGACAAAGGCGAACCTGGTGGGAAGGGAGACCCAGTGAGTCCCTCAGCTGCTCTCTCTCTCTCTCTCTCTCTCGCTCACACACACACACACACACAAAGACACACACACACAAACACACAGATAGATACACTGCATTACTACTCCACACATACAAAGAAATAAACACATACAGACAGTATAACATACATATAAACACACAACCAGACAAACTAAATATTGAGAAATATCCACACAAACATAACTATTACTCAATCTCAGCAACATACCCCCACACACATGCACCCACACACAACCACACAAATTAAACAAGATAAATATTTCAGAATGTTCTCAGTGCTAGTTTATAGAATACAATACAATAACTAAATAACTAACTAACTACTGTTACTCCCAATCCCAACCCACCCCCACCTCTTAAGGGACTGCATGGCCCTCTTGGTCCTCCTGGCACACCTGGCCGTGAGGGATCGAGAGGAGAGACAGGAGTGAAAGGATCAGTAGGCCCACCAGGACCACCTGGCCCACAGGTATTTTAAACACACACACACACACACACACACACACACACACACAAACACACACATACACACATTAACACACACACATGCACACTTATCCTATAACACAATGTAAGGTAATGATTCTAATGCACTGTTTGCATGTATTTGTTTGTTTATTTTACACAGGGTATGATGGGTGCACGTGGTTTACCTGGTGGTACAGGCTTACCTGGTGGAAGGGTAAGTTTTGTGGTTATGGCCAAAGTTCGATCATCAACTCTGAAAATGAAAATCAGAAAATGGTTACAAATTACCCCAAAGTACCCATTCTACTTATATAATGCAAGAACTAAAAGTTAAGGAATGGTTTTCAGTGCTGCTATACTTTGTACTGCTTTCAAATCTCCAATATAACAATGCTTCAGGGGAAGCATAAAAAATGAAACTGCTGTCCATGGTGCTGAAGTGGGCAGTGTTGTGTTTAAAGTGTTGTAGCTACAGGTTAAAGTGAGATTTGATTCTGTGTTTACGTATTTTAGCGTTTTTTTAATTTGTGTTTTGTGCAAAAGGCAGAGGTGGACAAGATGGAACAAATATGTTTTCTTTCTGTCTGTGCATTTCAGTGTGCATGCAGCACAGGTGACTTACTAACTTACTTACTTACTCACCACTTAGCTGACCTACCAGGTGTAAAAGCTGGTAAATGGTTGGGACAAATATTTGACAGTTCTTTCTGAACATAGGATGTCCAGTCCACCTCTGGCAGACTGATACTAATAGAGAAACAAGAGGCTGAATATGTCAGTGTTGTCTCTGGACTGTGGGTGTAACTGTGAGCTGTAGACCACTACTCCCCAAGAAGATGAATGGTTATAATCTCACTTTAATGCTGTCCCTCCATGTGTCCTTTTCTCCTCTACCTCTGGCAGGGTCTCATTGGTGGAGCTGGTTACAAAGGCCCCAAAGGAGATGCTGGACCCAAAGGTGACTCTGGTGGAGAGGGACGTCCAGGAGAGAAGGGTCATAGGGTAAGACATCCCTCAGAAAAATAAATGATTGTCTTTACATTGTTCGGTCAACTATTTTCACCTATCATCTCATGTCATGGCCTGCTCCACCACCATCAGTGAATCAGTTACTCTACTAGTCAACTCCTCCCTATACTCTGGTCTTGTTCTGCCTGCTTTTAAAACAGCAGCCATTACTAAGCCTGACTCAGATCTATCAGATCTCTCTAACTATCGTCCCATCTATGACCTCCCCTTCCTGTCAAACTACTGGAATGAGTGGTTGCCAGTGCCTTGCCAATAACAACCTTCCAATTTGGTTTCTGCACACTTCATAGTACTGAGACTGCCCTCCTGCGTGTAGACAATGACTTCCCTCTGTCTGTCTATAACGGACACCGTCAACCATAACATGCTCATCTCCTGTCTGTCTATTGTTGATTCTACTCATACCTCTCAAACAGGCAACAGTTTGTTACACTAAGCCCACACAAATCATCCACCTCCCCTGTCACTTGTGGTGTCCCCCAGGGTTCTATACTTGGGCCCCTCTGCTTCCTTCTATACGTCCTGCTCATTGGCCAAATTATCCATAAACATGGTCTTCATTTCCACTGCTACGCTGATGACATCCAACAATCTCACCACCACCTGCCCCTCTGACCCTCCTCCCATCTCCCTGACTAACTGTCTGTCAGATCTAAGGACCTGGATGCAACAAAATTCTCTCAAACTTAACACTGACAAAACAGAAATTCCACTAATTGCCCCCAAATCATCATTGTCTAAATCCTCCAGTTTCACTCTTAACATTGAAGGTACACCCGTTAACTCATCACCTGTTGTCAGAAACCTTGGTGTACTCTTTGACTCCTCATTCAGTTTTGATTCCCACATTACATCACTCTCTAAGACTTCCTTTTTCCACTACTGTAACATTTCCTGTCTTCTCCCCTTCTTACCTACCAGTGATGCTCATAGCTTGGTCCACTCCTTCATGATGTCCCGCCTAGATTACTGTAACTCCCTTCTCATTGGCCTCCCTACCAAATCCTTACATAGACTACAACAACTACATCCAGAACTCTGCTGCCAGACTCGTCACCCATACAAAACGTTCCTCACACATCACCCTCATCCTTGCCCAGCTTCACTGGTTACCGGCTCTGTCCAGAATGAATTTCAAAGTCCTGCTGCTCACTTTCAAAGCTCTTCATAATCTTGCCCCTCCTCACATCTCTGACCTTCTGACCCCTTAAGGGCTTGATATACTCGCTGTGCCACTGCACACAATGAGTGACGCCACTGATGCGCTCAAACCTTATATACCTAGGCCTCTACCAATGTTGACTTGAGTCTTGATTGAAACAGGATAAATCCCTAAAAGGACTGGTGAGTGTTTGTATTTATTCTCTGATAGTATTAGACATTTTGTCTAATGTTTGAGTCAGTAAAAACATGTGAGGACAGAAGGATTACTACTGGGCTAAATTTAGTCTGTCAAACTAAATTTTCAAAACTCATCATCTGAGAAGTTAAAGCATTAAATGAAGAAATACTTATATGTCAGATAGGAGGGAGTGAGGGAGTAGAATGCCTCATCATTGAAGAGGGTTAAATAAGCTCTCATGCATCTCCGTGTACTTGCATATGTTGTGAATGGGCCAGCTGAGGTGTGTGGAGGGGCTGTTGTGCGGCAGCTCCAAAAAAAAGTCTGGTACACAACGTGCTCTTGAAATGCATCGCGCAACTGTGGGTTTCACATCATTATGACATCACAAAAGTGCGCACAACCATGTCACGCAAAGGCGTAAATTGCTCTTTACACCCAATCCTACTCCCTCAGATCCTCCATTCACAATTTCTTCTCTGTCTTTACCTTGGGTGGCAGATCTTTCAGCATTTAAATCCCATCGCAAGACTTATTTTCTGTTTCAGTGAACATTTCTCCTCCACCACCAATGTTTAGCATACCTCTCCTGTATTTATTGTTTTGTTTTGTCTGTCTGCATGCTCTTGTAAGTGCCTTTGAGTCTTTGAAAGGTGCTATATAAATGTGACTTATTTATTATTATTATTATTATTATTATTATTATTATTATTATTATTATTATTATTATTATTATGTAGCCTAATGTTATATATCACTCCGACACTGATACACAGTATACTTTCCTGCTATGTGTTGTCCATTCATTCTCTTTCATCTATTTATTTGGCTGTTAAATAGGGTCCCACAGGTGAACCAGGTCCTCCCGGAAGAAGTGGCCCTAAAGGTGCCCAGGTAAGATCGAACTTTCCTCGGTCAAAACTGTAGAATGAACAAGAAAATCAAAATAAGAAAAGTAGTCTATTTGTTAAAGGTAGGGTTGGATCTGTTGAAACAAACTACATTTGCAAGGGCATCTGTGGCAAAGGAAACTGGAACAGAGACCAAAGGGTGGTCTGAGGGAGTGAATGTGCACCATCCTATCTAAAATATATGAAGACTCATTATAGGGGAGTTTAGAATGTTGGTAGACAATAGCGTTCTACCACACGGAAGTATCTTGTTTTTTTAGCCCTATGTGTATAGCAGTTAGCAGACAATTGTAGCTAAGCTATTAACTAAAAACTTAAGCATATGATTGTCACCTAGCTATTATCTAACAAACAGAAACCTCTAAAACATACATCTCAGTTAAGAAGATCATAATAATAAATACCCCCAAGTGCTCCCCATGTTCTGTGTTACAGTGTGTAAAAGCATCTGTGTCTGTACAGGATGTACGTATGCTACCTCCAAGATGGGTTAGATAGAGAAAATATTTCCTCCAGGACAATAAAGATACATAACTCACTCACTCACATGCATTTGACAGAGTGCCTTGTGAGATAGTAGAGGTCATATTATGTGAGGGTAATGTCTGAAGCTAGCTAACTTTTAAAACGTTTAGTTAATAACTTTTGTCAAATTTGTGAAATGTACTGTAGATCTATTACAATTTGTCAAAAAATTTTTTTCCTTCACATTCTGTTGTTTTCAAGTTAGTTTTCCAAGGTCAAGCTATGTTGCTTTCAAGGTTGTTTTAAAATCATGTTTGATAATTAAAGCAAAAAACGGTGATTATAATATCGAAACATTGCTATTTTCTGTTAAACAGGGTTCACCTGGAAACGATGGACCTCCTGGGCCACTTGGAAATCCTGGATCCACCGGCTTAATAGGAAGCCCAGGAAAACAAGGGGATAGGGGAGATAAAGTAAGTCTTTGCCATTTTTCTGCCAACATGTTAGCGTATCAACATGCCAACGTTTGCTATCAAATTTAGCTTCAATTCTAGCTTTCAAAAATGGCAAAAAAGTTTAGCTAATTTTTTTGGAAACCATCGAACTGAAAGTGGAACAAAAATGGAACAAAATGGAACTAAAGTGTCCCAAAAAGTATCTTTAGTTGCCCAACTTAGCCCAATTTAGTCAGCAGGAGTTTAATGTGATATGAGTGTTCTAAATGTGACACAACACTGTTTATTATCTGTGGGTAAGCGCAAGGTATTGTGGGTGAGGTTAGCCAGCAAATCAGCAAATACTGTATACAATATATTTCTTTTTATTTATATCTACACTATATTTCTTTGGTCACCTTCTCTGTGTTTCCCTCAGGGAAAACCAGGATCTCCTGGAGAGAAGGGAACAGATGGATCACCAGGTCCTGATGTATGTGTGATGATCACTGAATCTATCAATGCTATCTATCTATCTATCTGTCTTTCTATCTATCTATCTATCTATCTATCTATCTATCTATCTATCTATCTATCTATCTATCTATCTATCTATCTATCTGTCTATCTTTAAAGTATAACGTAGGGGCAGTGGTGTGACTGCTGCATATAAGGTAAATAGATGACTATACTAACTCGGTGAGAACTCTCTCTGTGTATCTATTATACAGCTAATAGTTTTTAAACAGAAATCACACGTTTCCATGTTGTTGTTGTTGTTGTTTGCTGGTTAAATTGTATATTTGATTAGTTTTGTTTGTTTTCTTCCTAACTAGGGGTTTAGAGGGAACAAAGGTGCTCAAGGCCCACCAGGCAACGCTGGTCTACAGGTAGGTGTTCTCTATATCACTTGCTATTCACTGAAAAAAATAAATGTAACAGTTTTCTTATTTTCTTATTTTTATTGATAATATGATTTAATGATATGATGATATGATTTAAGATTTGATTTAATGATATGATGATATGATTTAAGTTAGCTACCTGTGAAAATGTAACCCTGCTTGGCTGTTTTTTTTTTTAAGTCATATACATGTACATAGTCCATTTCACTCTGTAAAGCACTTTGGTCAATCGGTCTGTTTTAAAATGGAGCATATGATTTGATTGATTGATGTCAGTTTGACTTAAGATAATCTCATTAAGTTACTTTGCTTTGACTGACTGATATCATGTCAGTGTGTCAACTTCAGATAAATTGACAGATATTATGTTGAGAGTGCTAATATGTATATATATACAGTGATTCTAGGATGTTTTCATTGGCCAGTTTTTATGAGATTTCATGAGACAATTTTCTAAACAAGTACGCATCATGGCCTCCTTGTGTTCGTGCTTGCATACCTTGCGTAGACGTTGAATCCATCCTTGAGGTCAGAATCACTGTTGTGTCACTGTGTCTCTGATCTGGGTTGCTAGGGAATGGCTGGAGCAAAAGGAGAGGCGGGATTTCCTGGTGGTAGAGGACCCATGGTAAGATGGGCACTAACACTGGCGTATACACGCAAAAAAGTGCACACACACACACGCGTGTGCATACACACACGCTCGCACACACACACACACACACACACACTTAAATATCATTAAATATTACGTTTTTAAATCCTTAAATACTAAGGATCCAAAACTCAAAAAAACTCACTCTGACTTCCCTCCCAGGGACTTCCAGGCTTAATGGGTGGTACAGGCTCCCCAGGCCTAAAAGGTGAAAAGGTGAGCAATCAAGACTCTCAACTAATGCCCTTACTTGCTATGGTAAAAGCTATACATGTACAGACATACACATATACAGTCTGTTATTGTAATTTCTCTTTCCAAACAGGGAGGTCCTGGAGCACCTGGTCACATGGGACCATCAGGTCAAAAAGTGAGTGAAGTCGGCTTTGGCATCAATTTTGGGCTTATGTATTTAACATGTATCTAGTTGCCATGGCAACAATAGGAGTGCATGTATTCTTGGTATTGTTTGTGTGTTGTTTTTTAATCTCCTGCCCAGGGATCACAGAGCATTAGCTGTGTAGCTAACTCTGGTGTAGGACTTGTTCTGTACATGGCCTCTGTTAAAAAAACTAAACAAAAACTTTAAAACTTCCATTGCTCACTGTGTGGCTTTGCAATTACAAAGTTGAACACATGTTACACTTTGGGTTATAAAACAATTAAGAATGCAGAATATAAAAGGAAAATGTATTTATGAACACACACACACACACACACACTCACACACAGACATTATTCTGACTGCTGTGTGTTTTGCGGACTCCATGCCTTCTTCCCTCCCCCAGGGTGAAAGAGGAAACCCTGGAGAGATTGGTAAAGCCGGTGGACAAGGAAATCTTGGGCCAATGGGACCAAGTGGACGTCCTGGTAAAAAAGGCCCCCCGGTATGAACCACTTCTGATCAGCAAAGTACTGAAATTAACTGTATTAACTGTATAGTGATGATAAGAAGTCTCATGTACACTCACATACACAAATTATCTGTCATGTGATAACGATATAACATAGTCCACTCTTCTCAGTAAATAAAACTGATAGATAGAATGCTCTTACATTTACATTTAGCAGACGCTTTAATCCAAAGCGACTTACATTTTGTCAACTATCAGTTACATCAGGGCCAGTCTCCCCTAAAGCAACATAGGGTTAAGTGCCTTGCTCAAGGGCACAATGGTGGCAGCTGAGATTCAAACCCACAATTTCCAGACTACTAGCATGCTAGCTAGGGTCCTTAACTACAACGCCACCACCACGCAAGAATTTATGTTAATACATACCAGCATATAGTAAATTAAATTCATGCAGATAGATAGATAGATAGATAGATAGATAGATAGATAGATAGATAGATAGATAGATAGATAGATTTGTGTGTTTAAATGTATCTGACTGTCTCTTTCTCTGTCCCATCCCTTCTTCAGGGAGAACCAGGTGTGGCTGGACCCCCCGGACCTGGAGGTTTGAGCAGATTGAATGGAGTGCCTGGTGAAGATGGTATTGATGGCTGGCCTGGTCCACCAGGTGATAAAGTGAGTTTTTCTGGTCTATCCTTCCTTCCTCCCTTTCATCCTTCTTTCCATCCATCCATCCTTCCTCCCTTCCCTCTTTTCTTTCTTTCTTTCTTTCTTTCTTTCTGTCTTTGTTTTTCTTTAAAAATTCAACCGTGAGCAAGGTGCTGATGGCTAGCCAGGTTCACCAAGTGACAAGATTAGTGTTTCTGGTCCTCCCTTCCTTCCATCCTTCTCCTTTATTTCTTTCTTTCTTTCTTTCTTTTTGTCTTAAAAGAACAACAACAAACACTTTTTTGGCATTTTTTGCCTTTATTGACAGGTAGTGAAGAGTGGGCAGGAAATGAAAGGAAGAACAAGATAGTTATCCTTACATGCATTCATTCATCTCTCTTTAAGTGAGAAATGATACTCAACCTACACACCACAAAGACACACACCACAGTACATATGACCTTTGAATGAAACCAAAAGTCTAGAATAGTAAAATGTACCTAATCTCCTTATGCTTCCAAAGATGTTAAGATGTTGAAAGTGCTCGGGGGAAATGATAGGTCAGACTCGAAACTGTGTCTCTGAGGGCACACGTCACACATGGGTGCCAACACAGGTTTTATAGTTTTGCTTCCCACACCTTTCTTGTCCATGCTGGACCTTCAGACAGTCCTGATTGACTTGAAACAGAAACAAACCTTTACCCCTCAGTTTCCTTCACGCCCAACATGAAAGAATTTAGTTGCCAGAGGTTGTCTATGACAGGGGTGCCCAACCTCTTTTGGCTTGCAAGCTACTTTCTGAAATTATGGGGTTGAAAAGATCGACCACATGATTTTTTTTTAAATCATCCCCCTGCCTCACTCACATCCCGGGCATGCAAATTCAGCACACCCCCCTTGCTTCAAATCTACAGCGGTTTGGCCTTTTCCTTGTACTCTCATTCAGTGTGTCTGTGAGCTCTTTTAAAATGCCTATTCTAAGAATAATGTCAAAGAGAAACTCTTTCATCCCTGGACAGAGCTCTTGATATCTTAACAAGAACTTGAGACTAGGCTCCTGTAGGCTAGGCCTACTATGCCATCTCATATCAGTGCACAGCAGAGTTGCAATGAACCTTCAAATAAACACGAACAGCTGTCTTTGAACCAGTCTTGTGCATATTGAACTTCTGCGCAGTGACTCATGTACTTTACGTTGCCTTAGAAGAGAAGAGAGACCAAAGTACCCATTTACCACAAGTTAGGCAGTAGTTTGCAGCAGCTGCAGACTTTCTGTACCGCATTTATGTCAACTGCATGTCAAAGCCAAAGCGAGGAGGGCGCTAATGGGAAGTGTGGCATATGTGTCTGCATGATTAATTCGCGTAAAAAAATAACTTCTATAACTAAAAAATTAATCACACGCATTAACGCATTGACAGCAGTACTTTTTGTTATTTCTCATAAATATCTTTTGTGTTATGTGCTTGAATGTATATTTGTGTTGGCTATTAGCTTGTCTTGTCAAAGATAATTCAGTCCAGTCATTTGCATCCCTTTCCACCCCCTGCTGTGTCTTTTGTGTTTTGTAGGGGGAACCAGGTGGATCAGGTCCGGATGGTAAGGATGGCAAAGATGGAGGTCCTGGGGGCCTTGGCCTAAATGGACCACGAGGGCCTCCTGGTATTGGTGGCGTGAAGGTGAGGTGGCTGAGGTGCCTTAGGCAGCGTTCAGACCAAACACATTTCTCACCTCTAAGCAGTTTTCCTATGCCATGACCATTGCAGCGCACTTTGTGTTGAATATGAGCAAGCCACAAGCTGAAAACGAAGCAAGGAGCTTAAAAACGTGAGATGCTCAAAGTTAAATATAGTTCAACTTTTAAAAGAGAAATCTGGTGTGATTCAATCCATAACCCTGTTGTTCAAGAATCCAAGAATATCTCCTGGCTTGAATTCTGAACACCAGGAATGCACTTAACCTCTTATACTTAATCTCTCTTTTAAACTGCACTTTTATTACACTATTGCACTTTACAGCTCTGCATTCACAACACCTTCCTCTGTTAGCTGACTGGATCAGGTTAAAATGCCTCCTGAGACAACAAGCTCAATGGGATCAAATTCTGACTAGCACGACCAGGATAAATATTAACTGAATGGGGCATAAAACTGAATGAAAATGAAAGTAAAAGTGAAAGTGAGTTTTTGTGCCTCATTCAGTTACTCTTAACTTACTCTCTGTCATACAAACAGCAGCTGGTGACTTCAAACAACGGGGCTATGGATTTACTCACACTGGATTTTTCCTTTATGGTCACACATTTTTCAACAATGGGATGTTGCTTAGCTGCCTTTCATGGCTAAATCAGGGAGTTAGATGTTTAGCCAAATCTTTCATTATCATATTGACATGATGTATACAATCTTTTTCAAGCTTGTATGTTTTTTACACTTGTTGAAAGTTGAAAAAGAGAGTTTGGTCTGAACACTGCCTTAAGCTTATGAAAGAAAGAAAAGAAAAGATCTCTACATAACCTGCATCTGTTGTCCTCTTCTCATGACATGGTTGTAGGGAGATGCTGGCCCCCCTGGTGCAAAAGGAAGACTGGGTGGCCGTGGTCCCGAGGTAAGGACCTCCACAACTACTGTGCATCTAGGGAATATCACTCAATATCATCTATCAATTATTTGCTTTATCAATCAACTACTTGAGTGGTCTATAAAAAAATACAAAATGACAAAAATACAATACAAAAATAAAGTTACAAAATTGTTACAAAAATGTTGATCAGTGACCAGTCACCAACTGTCCAGGATGACGTTGGCCTACTCTAATGCTTTCGGTCCACACATAAAGTTCAGTTTACTGCCATAGTACAGCTTTTAAAGATGAAAAAAACACCTTTACAGTAAGAAGCTGAAATCAGTTTTTTTGTTGTTGTTTTTATTTTGCGATGAGTGGGAGCTGGCTGAGTCCAGTCATTTTCTGGTGGTGGCACTTGACAGCCAAAGCTACTATTTCTAAAACATGTGAAAAACTTTTGAAGAAGTGGAGGAGAGATGACAGACAACTTCTGCTATTGGTATTAGGGCTTAGTAGGTAATAAATATATGTCTAATGTGGTAACTTTATAGGAAATATTGGTCATAAATTGCCCTCTATTAATATAATAACGTGTGTTGGGGGAGGCAGGCATGGTTACTAGACTACAAGGACAATGGAGGCGATGATTTTTTTTACTGAGCTCAAATAATAGCCACCTTTTATCTGATTTCTTATGAATGTTTATCCTTGTATAATTAGAATTTTAAAATTAAAATATATTTAACATTACACCCATGGTCACCTAATTAAAGGATCAGTCCAGGGTATATCAACCCATAGCACTGGTTTAGGTCATTGAGTGCTGTTTAGAGGAAGAGGAAGGAGAAATGTGGTGCTACATTGGCCAAATAGCAAAACAGCAGCTAACTCAGGGCAAGGAAACGATTTCAGTTTCATTTTCTCTTTCCCCATTCAGTAAGCGCTGGCTGGGGGTTCGCAGATTTGCAGATTGTACCAAATTTTCTCCTTCTCCGTCCTGCTAACACCACTCGGTGATCTAAAACAGGTCTAGAGATCTATTTTTCCACAGAGTGTATGCCAAGTTTATGAAATACTCCAGCTTTGTAGGTATAGACTGTTAATAAAACCTGTATTAAGCTCATGTTACCTCCTGTTCCTATTGTATAACTATACTTGTCTTCCTGTAGGGTGACAGGGGAGAGTCTGGTCCTCCTGGCCCGCCTGGTTTCCCTGGAAGTCAGGTAATAGTCACTATACTATTCCTTGTCTCTTTAGATCTGTCTATGCTAGAGTTTATAGGGTTTGCATATTTGTACAGAGAAGAATGCTGGTTACAGCCAGCCTACAGATTTTATGACAGCTAGGTAGACTGTGCACTAAAAAAAGATTGAACTGAACATCTGTCATAAGGCACATTCACACTAGACCCTCACTAGATATTTGATCATGTGAACAGTCATACCGAACTCGGGACCAGACCTGTGTTTACCATCAGTTTCCCCTTACATGAACTTTGCTCTGTGTCTGTCTGCCTATCTGCTTCCTTCTCAATGTTTTTCCCACCCTTTCTCTTCACATCCCCTCCATCTTACTTTTCCTTCACAGGGAAATAATGGTCGACCTGGTGAGAAAGGGGATACTGGTGACACAGGACCAAAAGGCGATCGTGGGATTCCTGGACTTCCGGGGATAAAAGGAGGTATTGGTCGGCAGGTAAAGTAGCTGAAACGGAACAGAATAAATGTTTATTGTTCACCAGAGAACAGAATGGTCTTAAGCTAACCAACACACAAAACAAATCAAATGAAGACAGACAGCTCCATTCAAACACACAGCATAGCAAAAACACTCAGTTGTCAGACATCATTACAATTATTACTTCTATTACCTCTCTTGTTTCCATACAGCTAACTATAGCATGTTTAGTTTAGCTTAGCACAGTTCGTTCGTTCCATTCTTCCACATCTTCTTTATTGGGAGCAGTCTCACTGGTATATGGAGTGTTTCCCACTCCAAGATGAACTTGTTGGTATTTTATAAATCAGTCGCATTGTTTAGGAACAAAACAAATGGTGATCTTGCCATGTTTCTAACCAAACTCTAGAGCAATGTTTGATGTCTGAAATGAGTGTCAAAATTGAAGGAGGAATCTAGCCAATGTGGGAGTGTGTGTGATCTTGTCATCAGCCTGTGTGTGTGTGTGTGTGTGTGTGTGTGTGTGTGTGTGTGTAAGTGCGTTGTCTTGTTTGACTCTGTTCTATGTACCTTTAGGGTCCACTTGGTCCATTTGGACCCAAAGGCATTTCTGGCGTCCCAGGTCCTCAGGTATGAAAGCTAATCTCTTTTTCACTTAGCTTATTCTCCAGACAGTAATGTACAGTGAGTGCACAGTGGGCCGATGGTCAGGCCTGTCGATGAGGCTCTGTGGCACAAATTTGAGTGGTTTGCTCTGCTACGCAGATATGGACAGACCAAGGGATGTCAAGGGAGATTAGCCCCTTAGACATGGATGTGAATGCGTGTGCGCAGTGCCTGCCAAAAAAAATGGTCATACTTAATCATGCTTAAAGGAGAAATACGTTGTAAATCAATCCATAGCCCTGTTTAAAATCACTGAGTGCTAATGATAAAAAACTTGACACGCAAAATACAATAGTGATCCTGCAGCTAACTTACTTTCAGTTTATTTGTCTTATGCCCCATTCAGTG
Organism: Tenualosa ilisha; assembly: GCA_015244755.2. Lineage (NCBI taxonomy): Eukaryota > Metazoa > Chordata > Actinopteri > Clupeiformes > Clupeidae > Tenualosa > Tenualosa ilisha. The sequence continues at coordinate 2,744,107 of PYXC01000453.1, forward strand.
ACCGTTAGCTGTCGGTTTGTTATTCAGTGTATGTTGCATCAAATTTTCTGATTCTTTTTCTCTCTGTGTACTCGGTGACCTTGAACAACAGGGCTATGGATTGATTCACACTGGATTTCTCCTTTAAATAGACCCTCTTTGAAACCCTCTGCTTCTCCTTTCCATCTCTTTTCCAAATACTACTTTGTTGGCCTACTTTGTTCCCTCTCTATTTATTTTTTAAAATATATATCACAACAGCCTAAATAAGTCAATGATTTGGCATTATTAAGACTATGTGTTTGGGGCCATATTCATGAAAAATATGCTAGCGAATATGCCTATCAGTGCATGTAAATCAAGCTAAATGTGGCTTATAATTTTTTTTTTAAAAAGTAGCTTTCAATCCAGAGCCCAATCTTTTTGGCTTGAATTGTATTGGAGGAAAATGCATAATTTTGATGTAATTTCTTGCTGGATTAGGCTTCTTAATTGTACCTAAATTCAGATTATGTTCTCAGGCTTATTTTTATATATAGTTCAACATGTGTTGAGTTTGTTAACTATTGCGCTAAGAAAAATACCTCTACATGGACACATGCAGAGCCACAGAATGTATAACTGTAAGAAATGTAATGTACATTCAAAGTCAATTTTCTCACAGCAACCAGTGATAACATCATTGGAAAGCTGAGATCATGCAGTTTCATGTGATATGCAGATGGTATCTGTGAGTCGAAAATTCGGCAAGCAATTTAACTGAGATGATTACAGATATAAATTTCACCTGAAGGTGAATCAGGCCAGTGTTAGCAAAGTTTAGGGACATTTTTTTATGGGGGGTGGGGCCCCCTAAATGGACCTAACGTCACCCATGGCCTGACCTCAGCCAACTTGTCTGTTGAATCAGTGCTCTTACTGAAAGTCTACCTAGTGAGTGCACGCTATTAATAAAATGCCTGATTGATTCTGTATATCTAAATAGTATTATTTTAACCATTTCTATTGGTTAAATTAATTTAATACATTTATTCTTCCATTTTTATATGAAATCAATACACACAATATCCTTGTGTCTCTCTCTGTAGGGCTCATCAGGACCTCCTGGACCTACTGGGGGCATAGGACTTCCTGGACTTCAAGTTAGTCTCACTCTGTTTCATAAATTCTATTCCTCTGAGAAAACTTTTAGTAAGGCTTCAATGGGAGGCCTGTTTGACTTGGTATTTCCAATGCACTCCTACTGACAGTGAAAAATGGCAATTTTATTAACTCATTATTTCACAAAAGGGAAAAAAAATTTGCTAATGCTACATGTAACACAGTAATATCATCCAGAATACAGGCACAAAGAAGCATAAATATATGATGCAATTACTAGTACTTTATTAACATATAGCCAGTAAATTAAGTCAAAAGTCAGAGTCAAAGTTTACTTTGTTGTCAATTCACTATGTAACAAGCATTACAAAGAGGATTGAAACTGCGTTTCACCAGATGAGTGATTTATGTCTTTTAAGATTATTGGAAGTCTTAAAGGCATACCAGGCAAGTCTGTGATTTATTTTGAACTATGGAGCGGCTCCTATAGTCGCCGATTTCTTTTGTAATCACCAGCGTCCTAAACTCCTTCCAATACATGTGGTTTTGTCTGTAATCAAAAGAACAGGAACCAGTGATAATTACTGACTGACAAGGTAATAAACACGATTCCATAGGGCTTGCATGTGAGTTACTTTTGGTTTTGCCTCAGTGAGGGTCGATTGCAGGCATCTTGCAAGCTCAGTAAATTCTCCAAGAGACTGTAGGGGAACTTGAGAGATCCTTCATTCGCCCTGCAATATCATTTAGCCATAAAAGTGACTACAAAGCTGGTAAATTAACCAGAAAGTATTGCCTGTTGTCCCTTTAAACAAATGTGTGTGCATTGTGGAGAACAAATTAGAGTATTGTTTTGCATTTACCAGATGATTTTATCCAAAACGACTTACATTTTGTCAACTTGTGGTTAAGTTCCTTACTCAAGAGCGGCAGCTGGGATTTGAACCTATGCCTGAACCTAACTTTCCAGAGTGCTAGCAGGGTTACTAGCCAGGTTCCTTAACCACTACGCTACCACCGCCAAATTCTGGTGACTCAAGTTGAGTTGAATTGTCCTATCTTGTCATTTTCATCAGGGAGAGAAAGGGCCTGCCGGAGTACCAGGGAAACCAGGGAAACCGGGCCCTAAAGGTTTCAGTGGGGAAAGAGGACCCGCTGGACCCCAAGGTATTATGGGTGAACTTGGGCCACAGGGTGAGACTGGACCTGTTGGAGAGCGAGGGAAGGACGGCCCCCCAGTGAGTCTTGCAATTCTCTTCTCGCCTACCAACATTGCTGCTACACGTATTTGTATTTTGCATTGTATTGCTGGTGGGCTTGAAATTTATTTTTTATATTTTATTGAAATATACTGTATTTGATGTATTGTATAGATTAGGTAACACTTTAGATTAGCGTATTATCATGCAAATTAGTAGCAAACTACCCATTTGTTAGTCATTTTATGTTACTTATTAATACCTTATTCTGCACCCCTAGTAAACCATTAACATAGAATTTCTCCAATATAAACCCCTAATTACTGCTTATTCATAGTCAGTAAGCTATTTGTTGTATTTGAATTGTGATCTTAATATGCAACAGGAACAGTTATTCTCCTTCAGTAAAAAAGATCTATTTATAGCAACAAAAGCCAAAAGTACAAGTGCCTAATAGTGTCCAGATAAGCCCTAATTACGTCTTAATATTAGATTTCATTGACAATCAAGGCGAAGGATACCAGAAAAGCTGGCACTGGAAGCAGAGATTGAATGAACTGAAAAACAAAATAAATAATAAACATGATTTTATATTCCAAATTGGTAGAATTTTTGAAGAAATTTTGTTTACCAATTAATGACTTTGTCTGTCTGGTGGCATGGTTGGGCTTGTATTGGCTTTCTGTCAAAGTATTCTACCCATCCATTCTTGCATCCATCTATCCGTCTATTTCAAATTCTGCTTCCACATAGGGTCCACCTGGGTTCTCAGGGCCCTCTGGGCTTCCTGGGACTGCAGGGCCAGTTGGTAGACCTGGTGATATTGGTGAAGCTGGTGAACCTGGTGCCTCTGGACTTGCAGTGAGTTTTTCCTTCTTTTCTTATCTAAGGCTTACTTAAAAAGCCAGTTCTTAACCTTACTCTTTGATCCAATAACACACCATCTCAGTCATGCTGGGGACTATGGTGTGGGTTATATTTTACACATCACTACGTTTCTCTTGCATAAGTGATTTTATGTTATATTTTTCATAGAGTTCAGGTTTCTCTTGATCTACCAATGGACAATTCTAGTAATTGAAGGAAAAAAAGAAATGAAAAATGTCTGTCAACTCAATCATGAGCTGAACTTGCACTAAAAATGTGCACTGACAGGGAGTACCAGGAGAACGTGGACCGAAAGGAGTCACTGGGGACACAGGACCACGTGGTCTTCCAGGTCCCGCAGGCCCTGCAGGACCACTAGGAGAGCCTGGCAAGGAGGTGAAATAATGCACCTTTTAGGTGTATGTTTTGCCTTTTCAGTTTATCATCATAGGAAAATGAATAGAGACAGTAGGCAGGAAATAGGGTGGGATCGCGGAATGCCCACCAGTTGGACTTGAACCTGGGTGGGCACTAGGGAGACCACCTTTTTAAAAGATCTCTCTGTAAATGCATCTGCCAAGGAGGAAGTCTAGGGGGTTCTGAATGTATGGATTAGGTTTTGGCACTGAAGAGCACTGACCGAAGTACATATTGCTTCACAAAAAATGTAAAGGTAGCAACATCCAGTATTATTTTTGCTTTGACTGAATTACATTCCTGCATTTGATTAACACCAAGGTACAAGGTATAAAATGTTGTTTATGTTTTAGTATTTTCCAAACACTTTTATCCAAAGTAACATACAGATAACAGAATGTTGTGGCTCCAGCCATTGCTTAAGTCATCAGCGACCCACTACTGTTAAAGATTCAAGGTTTGCAATCCTATAGCCTGGTATGGCCAGAACAGGGACTGCAGGTGATGTGCAGGGGGAGCAGAGGGGTGAACCAATATGTAGTTTGGTTTGTTTGGTAGTTTGCAGTCAGCTAACTAACTATACACTTTCTCTTCCCAAATGCAGGGAACTCCTGGTCATCAAGGTGCACCAGGACATAGGGGTGCAGCAGGGCAAAAGGTAAGCTCTACTGCATGTTTGACTGCACTTGCACAGTAGTGTTTCCTTTGTTTTCTGTTGCTATGTTTACTACAACTATGGCAGTATTTCATTGTGTTCTGTAGCTAGGTTCACTACTGTGGTGTTTTATTGTGCTCTGTTGCTATGTTCACTTCCACTACTGTACTGTTTCATTATGTTCTGTTGCTATGTTCACAACCTCTGTATTGTTTCATTGTATCCTGTTGCTATGTTTACATCCACTATTGTATTGTTTCATTGTGTTCTGTTGCTATGTTCACTTCCACTGTATTATTTTGTTTGTGTTCTGTTGCTCATTTACATGCATAGTACCTTGCATAATAGTTTTACACACTAACCTTGACAAAATTGTCTGCCTACGGTAGGGGGAACGTGGGGAGCCTGGACCCCAGGGCCTTCCTGGGCTGCCCGGTGGTGCTGGTATCCAAGGACCCATGGGACCAGATGGAAATCAAGGGGAACGTGGGCCAGCTGTGAGTGACCAGCAACAAAAGAAACATCTTTTCAAGTCAAGGCAGTTTCATTTTGAACTCCTTTTGAACTTTTGCATTCTGTAAAGTTGTGGAAATGAATTGGATATACTTCTGCACTGATAGAATAGAATAGATAGCAAAATGGCTGTCTGCCAGAGGCCAAACCTGGCAGATCACCAGAGAACCAACAAGCAAAAAGGTCAGCGGAATATATATATATATGTATGGGTGGATGCAGATGTAGTATATGTATCCATCATCTGCTCTACTATAAGCGCCACAACCCTTCAGGTTGGGCTTTAGCAGTATTTAAATACAGAGTGAATTCTGTTTTGGACTTGGTACTGTTTTAGACATTACTCAGAATCAACATCCGTTGTGATATGACCTCATATCACATCAATACTTCATACTGTGAAGTTGCAACCCCAAGGGCCAGCCCTAGGAGCTTCTGCATTGATGTCTCTGTTTGTTTGCCTGTTTACCTGCCATTTAGGGTCCTGCAGGCCCAGACGGGGGTCCAGGAAGACCAGGGGGTCCAGGACTGCCAGTACGTCATCAATTATACCAGACACTGCACAAACACCACACAAATCACATATACAAATCCATTCTTTCCAGCTCATCAATTCTTTCTTACCATTCTTTCTGTGGTGCTTTACAACAATTTTTACCACTGCTTGATCAAATTTCCTATTGTGATGTGCTATGTAGAACATGCATTATTTTCAGGTAACTGCTCACCTATGGAGAAGTTCCACCTTTTTGGACATACACTTGCATTTCAATTCATTCAACTCAATGTGAAGTTGTCACATTAATACAGGGTTACAATTTAACGGCCTGTCCAATGTTCGCAGCACAGCAAATTTTAACTTGTGACCGAGACGGATTTTAAGTCTGTTACACTGTGTTTGTTATTACATAACAATGATGCTGAGGTTCCTAAGGTTGCCCTTTGCTCTGCCCCCTGCAGGGTCCTATTGGTCAACCCGGAGATAAAGGTGAAAACGGAGCTCCTGGTGATATGGGCATCAAAGGCTACAAAGGCTTAAATGGAATGGCTGGTTTGATGGGTGCACAGGTAAGGTCTTTCTTTCTGTCTGTCTATCTTTCAATCTATATATCTTTCTATCTATCTGTATGTCTGTTTGTCTGACTGTCGTCCTTAAGTAAGTCACTTCTGTTTTTTGTTCTACTTTCGGTTGCTGTAGGGGATGCCGAGAGAGCCTTAATTTAATCCTATAAATAGCATAAAATCTTGCCTAGTATTCCTTTAAATGCCTTTTTATGAGATGACAGTAACAAAGTTCCTGTAAATCATCTAATCGGATGCTCATCCTCAGGGGGCCCCTGGAGAGTCTGGGCCAGCTGGGGTAGATGGCCCCATGGGACCACAGGTAAGAAGGTCCACCGTTATGGTGGTTGGTTATGGCCATAGATGGCATGGAGGCTATTTTGTGTGTACTGTATGAAATTTAATACAGTACAGTCATGGCAAGTGAGGGGACAAACTAAGTGTCACATATGCCTCTGATACCAGGCAGTTTACATGCAGTGATATACAGTATAAATGGGTCTAAGGAGATATAGTTCTGTAATGTAAATCATCATGCAGTCTGATTCAAAATATAGATGTGACCAACAATGGTTAATGGTTAAAGATTCATTTGTTGCTAGATTCTGGAGTTGTAAGTGGAATTCCGACCGCACAAACTGTTGTTCCATTTAAGAACACCCACCTGAAGACATGTAATTGGGCTACCGGTTTACTAACGGGCACTACACTAGTTTAATTAATCAGAATGTGAAGATATGTAAATACATATTTCAGCAAAAAAAGGCCTCAGAACAGATCTCATATCTCTCATAAAGCTCCTCTCTCACTTACTATGAGTTACCTTAGCCAAGTTTATCACTAAACTGCGTAACCTGAATATCCCCAAAGGATTTTATATCTAAAACGGCCTCTAAGTCATTGTATCCCTTTTTGTCCTCTGCCAGGGATTCCCAGGTGCCGACGGCCCGCCTGGGAAGGATGGGATGATTGGGCTTCTAGGACCCATGGGTCCCCCCGGAAGAAGGGGAAGTGATGGAGACACAGGACCTCCGGTATATTCCCACAAGTCCGGACACACAAATTAGCTTAGGTTTGAAATGTCCGGGCAGACAATTTATAGTGACTTTAGATTAGAAAAAAACAAAAACAAACCCAGATTCCAGATTATAACAACATCACCATTGTAACAATAACAATAACAATGTCACTAAAATAATGATAATGCAATCACATCCATGATTATCACATCCATAACACCTGTCTCATATGTTTACTATGAAAATGATTACATGGAATTTATGGAATATATATATATATATAAAATGTATTCCAATGTATTCCAATATATTCCAATACTACTATGCTTGGTCATCCTCTGTCACATCAATAACACTGGAATTGTCCAGTAGTAATGTTAATAATACAACTGTGTTTTCCTCAGGGTCCTCCCGGCCCACCTGGTCCCCCTGGGCCGCCTGGTCCTTCTAGTCCTAATAGAATAATAGACCCATGGTCCCCTGAATGGCCACAGAAAGGTCCAGGGCCGATATACTACAGAGATGACCCTAACGCCGGTGGCAGTAGGCCTAATATGGGCGTAGAGATCAGCTCTGGCATGGACACGCTGAGCCAGAAGATCCAGGGCATCCGAAGGCCCAATGGGAGTCGGGAGAATCCAGCACTCACGTGTCGGACACTGCAGAAATACCAGCCAGAGTGGAAGAGTGGTGAGAGCGTTACTGGAGCTTTATCGGTTTTACATGTACTGATCATCCACTCATTTAGCTGATGGCTTTAGATGGGTGTGTCAAAGGAGCGGAAGTATCCTTGTGTCACAGTTGGTTTGTCTGGGTCCGATTCATGAACCTGCCATTTCACCGTTGAGCCTTTTTCACTTTCAGAGGCTGTCCTAAACTCATATCTGCAGTTAGGATGATGATCTTGGTATCAGAAATAAACTGGACTATAGTGGAGCCATTAATATCACTCTTAAAGTAGGACATATGCTTGGCATGGGCTGAATAACACTTCCAAACTAGACAACATTTTGACAGGGAAAAAACTGGCATGGTGGTTTTCAAAGAAGGTGTTTGAAGTCTCTCGCTCTTGCTCTCTCCTCTGAAGCAAGTGATTTTTTGTTTCTTAATTTGTTTATTTTTTTAATTTTTAAAGATTATGAATGAAATAATTATACTTAAATTCTGTTTTGATTTTACGTAAATTCTTTGATATTACATTTAAAATCCATTATTAAATACTTTATTGTGATTTAATTAACAGGTAAATAGTGAATTATTCTATTATCTGTTATCTTTTTTGATTAGCCAGCCTTTCCCATCAGCAATTATTTGTTGTTAGTTTATTAAGTGCCTCTTCTGGTCTCTCTCCACTCAGGGTCTTACTGGGTGGACCCCAACCAGGGATCTCCTCTTGATGCTATCAAAGTCTTCTGCAACATGGAGACTGGCGAGACCTGCGTCTACCCATTCCAGGCCAACATTCCTCCGAAGAACTGGTACACAAGCAGGAGCCAGGGCAAGAAGCACGTCTGGTTCAGCGAGTCCATGCCTGAGGGCTTCCAGGTAAGGAACTGGAGACGTGGCTATGTGGAATAATTCAACTATAAGTATTGGAAGGCAAGGCAAGGCTAGAAAAGTTTATTTATATAGTGCTTTTCATACACAAAGGAATTTCAATGTGCTGTACATATCGAAATAAAAGCAAAGTACAGCAGAAAGTAAAGGCATACAATTAAATGAATAAAGGCATACAATGATTAGCATAAAAGTTAAAGTGCACAGAGTAGAAAACGAAAGATAAGTGAGTCATTAGGAGAAAGCACCTGAGAACAGCCTCTTAAGTCTAGATTTGAAGCTAATGAAGATTGTGTTCACTATGTCTTTATTATTACTTTTGTTGTCATTGTGAAGAAACATTCCAGTTCTCAATTCTTTTAGAATTTTAACTCTTTTTACTGGAACTTTTGAAATATTAAGAACATATGAAACACACACGTGGTCAAATACACATGCACACTCACACTTCTCTCTCTCTCTCTCTGTCTCTCTCTCTCTCTCTCTCCCTCTCTCTTACTCTCTAGTTCCAGTATGGCGAGGAAGGTTCCGATCCGGAAACTGTAAACATCCAGCTGAACTTTATCCGCCTGTTTTCCAAACGAGGTAATCAGAACATCACCTACCACTGCAAGAATAGCATTGCCTACATGGACCAGGCATCTGGCAACCGGAAGAAGGCTCTTCTCCTGCAGGGCTCCAACGATGTCAGCCTCAAGGCAGAGGGTAACAGCCGCTTCACCTACAAGGTCTCAGAGGATGGATGCACGGTAAGTTTGGCATAGGGCATGAAGATTTGGTTAACATCTACAGGAATTTCAATACCACTTTTTCTTATTTGCACACTAATGGAGTTTGAAGGATACAGCTACTGCTTTCCTATGCTTAAAAATTAAGAACTGTATAATAAAAAAAAAACAAAGTATCATTGATTGGGTCTCATTCATCAATATCTTCCAAAGAGTTGTCTTAAACAACAGAAAAAAAAACATAGCTGAATGCCTGAATCTTTTTGAAAACTGTGCAAGCCAGGTTGAAGAACAAATTCCTTTGGAAGAGGGGTTGTTGAAAGATGCAATTGTTGTGGACTCTGAATATAGCACTAAGGCTATATTCAGACAGCAGTCCATATCCAATCAAAATCTGATCTTTCTGACTGAACGTTCGCATTGTGTCATAAAAGTGCTTAGATCCGACCTGGTTCCACACTGGTTACTATGGTAGCCTAACGCATCATGTTTAGAAATGATAAACAACTAAGGGTAGAACTAGGTTTGTTTTTTTTTGCAGTGTAGGCTAGCAGGCTACTAGATCTGGCACATGGTTGAAAGCTTTCACTGATGTTGCTCTCCAGTTGCAACTTATGGCCATCCCATATCACACCCTGACACATTATAGCAAGCAATATAGTATAAAAAAGCAGTTACCCTAAATCATTTACTTTTGTCATTCTACATTCCACGTGTTGTTGTTTGTGTTGTGCTGTAAATGACGAGAAGGGCACGTTGAAATCCTAAAAAAGGGTTAGACTGTTCAGTTCGAGACAAATCCAATTGGAATTGCAATTGAGACCACCTCTGTATGTAGGTTGAATCAGAACGTGTGGTTTTCTGCTGTCCAGATGCCCTGAAATTCAAGCTAGATACAATCTGGATTGGGCTGGCAGTCTAAACAAGGCTTAAGTGAGAAGTCTGCTCAATGCTACGTCATGCTAGCCAGCAGCTCGATTAATTTACACAAGAACTTCTGCATGTTGGTAGATGTGTATAAAAAGGAAGGGTCCGTCCTTGGTGTGATATTACTGTAAACAACTATCTCCTTTTACTTCTGATTCCTTACAGTTACACACTGGCAAATGGGGTAAGACTGCCATCTACTTTAAGACAACCAAAATTGCCCACCTGCCGATCATTGACATCGCTCCTATGGACGTTGGTGCGCCAGATCAGGAATTCGGTGTGGACATTGGTCCAGTGTGCTTTTCATGAGAATGTTTAGACTCAATGTTCTTTTTACAATGAGACTTGCTTAAGGTTTTAATTTAGTTTTTTTTTGGACCATTTTCTTCAGCCTTCACATCATCACTTTTTTTGTCAGAAAAAGAAAGAAAATAGTTTGTAAATGGATACTGTAAATTCTAGGCAATGGACAACAAAAATAAACAAAAAAAGAGTTTTTAATTTTTTATTTGTTGTTTTGTCAAAAGCAGCGAATGATGCATCGGATGTCTCATTTTTTAAATAAAGAGAACTAAAAGTAATGTAATTCTGTGTTGTGCTGTTTCTACTTTAAATGTACATTTTAGCTTAAGTGTTGTATGCCTAAATTAAGTAAATAGGTTGCCAAGCTATACCATTTCAGGCCTTGTGTCACAAGCAACACTTTCAATTTTTGTTGCATTGCAACTAAGTATGTACTTGCTAAGTGCTTGCTAAGTGTGAAAAAAATGCATTTGAAGTCCTTGTAGTATTTGTAGTAGTTTGAGTACATTAAGGAGTTAAACCACATAAGGTTAAAATACATAAAATTGGAAAAATACTTTCATTACCTTTCCCCTTCATTTCTATTACTTCAGTAATATTTGGAATAAACTGGTTAGAAATATACTTTTCCCGAACACAATAAACTGTGCTTAAAGCAGTACCAGCCAAGCCTGCGATTATTTTCCTCCTGTACTCTTTCCACAACGTCGATTTAAAAAAATGCAACAACTTTGTTCATTCTCACCAATCTATGTAGATTTGTTTGCAAACCAAAGAATAGGAACCAGAGATGATAATTTCAAGATCAAGTCATGTTGACTCATAATACACAGTGGTACACTAAAGAGACACACCACTACACACCATAGAGTACACAGTGCAAATGTTAAAGATTATTGCTTTACCAGATCGCTGGGTCAAGACAGGCTTGAAGTGATCACAATATGCAATGGGAAAAATAATTTTTTCCAATCAAGGTATTTCTTGGCATAAAATTGACCAGACATTAATATTTACCCAAGAAATCCACATATGAAGAAATTAGAGCATAAAAGCTCAAAGATAATCACACAAATAGTAAAACATTTTATAAGATGTATGGACATTGCAAAAAGTCAATTTTCTGTGTCATAATCCATTATTCTCAATGGGAAATCTTGGGGAACGTTATCTAGCACGGCCAACACCAGGTCAATCCAGACTCTTCTCATGTTTGGTTCCACGCTGGTGGAATGACCTTCCAAGTGCTGCCAGATCAACTGATACCCTCTCCACCTTCAAGAAACTCTTGAAGACCCAGCTCTTCCAAGAATACCTCTTAGCCTAAATTTTGACATCTTATACTTAATTTCTCTTTTATACTGCACTTTTTATTACACTATTGCAATTTCTACTTAAAATGGTGCAGTTTTTATGTTAGCAATATGCACTCTTTGTTAGTTTCTTTCATTGTGTTGCAGCTTGAATGTTATCCTCTTATGTACATGGCTTTGAATAAAAGCATCTGCTAAATGCATAAATGTAAAGTAATGTAAATGGGAATCTTCAATGCTTCCCTGTTGTAATGTATTCTTAACTAAATTCTATTTTGGAACATTCACAATGTCAGTTGGCGAAAAATGAATGTAGATGTTGAATTTGTGTATTTCAAATATGTATTTCAATGAAGAATCCGTCCTTGGTTCATTCTAACCTCTAAACATTAATCAAAAGTAGTTGTTAACCTGCAAGATGGGCTTTAAATTTACTAACAAAAGCAATCACATGCTAATAGGTAGTTTACTAAGTTAAATCATTGGTAAGCAGTTGAGATATTAGCCTACTGTAGGCCTATAATCAAATAGCTTACTCTTAAGAATAGTTTTATATGTAAGTACTCTGATATGCCATTGAAAGAACACGTCCACTGAAGTGCACTCTGACATAACACTCTTAAGACAACTTTGATCATTAATTTCAAATAAAGAGTAATCATAGTGCATATAAGGAAGAATAATAACAATATGTTAGAAGTGTACTTTCAATAGGTACACAAATATACATTTCAGATACACTTTCAAGAGAGCACACTTTTTACAAGTAGCTTGATAGCCCACTTTAAGTATTGCTTAAGTATTTAATTTAAGTCCTACTTAATTACATTTATTTGAGAACACTTTAGTACATAGCAAACATACTTTACAAAAAGTATGAGTGTGCCTACTTTGGACTTTCTGCACTTTATTCATATTTCTACAACACTCAAGTATACTAATTTTTTACCTGGGTAATAAGATCCAGGGCCTCACTGTCAGAAGATTCAAATTTGCCAGCAGTGCACCTGGGTTCCCAGGCTATGGCACTGGCTCACAGGCACTGGTCAGTGAATGCTGGGGTGAGAGCAGACAAGGCATTATTGAGACAATACCAGAGCCCTTCTAAATCTGTAATGACATACAATGGACTGGGCTAAGCCAGCATATTAGCATGTTTGACTGTGAGTGAGTCCCTAGAATTACTCAACACACACACACATCAGTGTTTACAGCTTGTGTGTGTGTGTGTGTGTGTGTGTGTGTGTGTGTGTGTTTGTGTGTGTGTTGTGTGGATGTGAGTGTGTGTTTATGTGTGCTCACTTGTTTTATCCCAAATTTATGTTTGTCTGTTTCCATAGATGCATAGACACATAGAGCCCTCTGCAACGTGGCAAACCCTGTCTGTCCCAGCTCTCCCAAATTTTGAAAGGTTCACCACTCATAACGGTGCCTTTACAGTCTTTGGTTTTCTATGATATTGAGAATAGAAGGAGATAGTAGATAGTAGATAAGCCCAGGAACATGTTGTACTTACTTCATCCGGACCTTCCCAGCTGTGTACTCCAGTTGAATGTTGTCTCATCATGACACGGACAGTTTGAGGTCAAGTCTGACCACACAGGCTGTTACAATACACTCTCAAGCTGTTTTGTCAGAGGCCTTTCTGATCTCTGAGCATGGGATGGTGCTAACTAGTGCTCAGGGAGTTGAACTGCACTTCCAAGTAAAAGTAAAATATCCCTGTGGTCTGTGGTAGCTTGTGAAACATCTCTATGGTCTGGGTCCAAAGGGCATTTCCTTACTTCTGAACTTTTCTGACGGAAACAGAAAAACATACAATGGTACATTTGTTGGATATCTGCATTATTTCCAGTTCCCATTAGGTATCCTATTGGATACAAATTGCTACCCCCTTTTCAGGAGAAATTCATTGGAAATGTGATGCAATACTCTGGGCAGCTGTTCTTGTTCCATGACCGCCACCTCTGCCGCAGCAGCTGCCTCGTCATCATCAGAAATAAGCTCAAGTGCAATTTCACAAGCCCAGTTAATGCTTTATATTTAGGGTGGGTATTGAAATGGTCCTTTTGGCTAAATAGCACCCTCTTTGACACAACTATTAAACTACAATTGCTTTGTGCTATTTGACATCATATGTAGGCTTTGTCTTAATTTGCTGTGTTTTGTTGGTTATTTCAAGATTTTCATCTGAAGGAGGGCACAACCATGCCTCATGTTCATGATAGCTTTATGGCCATGTACAACCTCTCCTATTTCATCAGAGGTAAAGCAAAAATAGTTTTCCATTCTCTGTCTCCTTTAAAGTTGAAAAGTCCTTTACATGGTTGCCCTACTTGATTTTGGTTGTGGCCTTTGAGCCACCATCACATGGGGATCGTCCAAACCAATCCAAGAAGATGCTGAGTTTTGTTAAAACCGACAGCTCGGGATACAGCACATTTCGGTGGCTTGATGTTTTCAGTTCAGATCATTTCTTGTATGTGTAAGGAATGTCAGGGTGAATGCATTTACAGTTTTGAAACAATCCTCATGGCCAAAGTGCTGTATGTTACAGTAAAAACTAAATCACAACTGTGACATGATAAAGATACAGCTAATCAACAGTGGCACATGAAATCAATAACAGCAACAATAAAAAAAGTTAATAAAAGGGTAATGATAAGAAGAACAAGAACAACGAAAAAGACAAAGCTAAAGGCCAAAACAAGAGCCTCCTATTATACAACATTTAAAGTTAGAGAAAGAATAGAAATGTGTTTTAGATGAGATTTGAAAATACAGGTGTAGTAGGGACCAGACTAACAATCTCTGGAACATAGCGGGCTTGGGCCCAGAGGCAGTAAGACGGAGAGTAAGCCAAACTTAGTCCTAAATTCCCCCACTAAATATCAGTGATTGACTATTACCGGTTGTTTGTTAAATACCCATATTTATGGTATGCAGGTATGCAGCAAGAAAGCAGGTTATACAAGACAAAACAGCACAGATGCAATGTGAACAACAACAATGTGCACTGCACAGGGAACTGATATAATGTGCAATGTGTAATAATAATGTGCCTTGCAAAGGGAAAAAAAATAGACTAGTCTTTTTTATGTATTTTTGATGTGACTTAGCTAACGCATCTAGTGTAGCCCTAGAGTAATAATAATGTGCATTGCAAAATGGACTGAAATGTAATGAGCAGTATATGTGCACTTAAAGGTCAAACAGGGGTTGAGGCTGGATACTTCTCAGCTACAGATGGGTGTTGGCCAGCCAAAAGAAACCAAGCTGGATTTATGTCAGCTTGTTTCTGTGTGTGTAGCTCACGAGCACTGCTGGAGGACAGAAGTTGAAAGTGGATGTGTTGAAGGGAGGAGGAGTCTTGATGATTTTCCCCATCTGCCTTCTGGTTCTTGCATTGTTGTCTTTTAGAAAGGTCAGGGCAACCCCAGTGATACCTGTTACATCTTTCTGACTGCTCAGAGCAAATGTACAAACTCAGTGGCTGAATCTCAAGGCCTCATCTCTTGAGAACTTACAACTGGCATGAAACTGCTTCATGATTGGCTGATTCATGTCAGTTTAGTGTTTGAGGATTAAGGGCTTAGGGTCAGGGAGGACACTGAAATTCAGATAATGTCAATAGGGTGAAGCTGAATCTATATCACTTCTTCTGACAAACCCACTACCAACCAACCTAAACAAACCTGCTTAAAATGTCTATAAATTCATGAACAGCATTTACATGAATTTAAGTATTTACTGTCTAATCTGTTCCCTTTGTGTGTGTGTGTGTGTGTGTGTGGTGTGTGTGGTGTGTGAGTCCAGACAGTTGACCTCACCGTGAAATGTACTATAACTTATGACACTTTGTTTGAGGAATTCCTTGCATTCCGCATTCCTTGTAATACAGTCCAGTTTTGGACATAACATTTATTTAACACTAATCTACTTTGTGCTGCAACTTTACTCCTGACAAGAAGAGTGACAGATCTGTACATGAAAAAAATACTGTTACCGGTTCCTTGCCTACAATTTCTGCCTGATAACTGCAATTATGTTTTGTAAGGGAAAATGTATGATATTGTGGTTGTTGTTGCTACATGGATTCTGATCCCATATGGACTGATGCCCATTTATTTGCTTTTGCTTTTGCTGTATATTTCTTTTTCTCTTTTATTGAACTAATTTATGCAATTTCACTACATGTCTTACATTAACATTTCAATGTATGTGATTAATAAACTCCTTGATCCTTGATCTTTTTATATGCCAATCAATTCCTACCTAATAGACTCTGCGTGACTGGAGATTATTACTATTATTATCATCACCAGCCCAGTTAATGCCAGTGCTTATTAAAGATTTTACAACCTTTGATTCCTATAAAGCCCACCGACAGCTAACGTTTACTGAATGGGGCATAGGAAAGTGAAACTGAAAGTGAGGTTCTGTGCCCCATTCAGTTAGTGTTAGCTTTCAGTTTATTGGCTGCTGGTTTATGTTGTATCAAATCTTCTCATTCTTTTTCTCATCATCATTCTCATCTATTTTGTCTATCTGTCTTGTTTGAACAAACCTTATCTGTGAGAGCAGAGGAACATTCTTTGCTTCTGGAACCTCAATGTTGAGCTCTATTGGGACTTGAACAGACAGTCATAGGATTGCATAGTCAATGCACTATTTTGACCTTTTTTTTTAATGTATAGGATCAAAATTAGTATACATCACCTTAGACTTAAAAGTAATACAACTTTTCTCCCTTTTTAAAAGTTGTAAATACAGTAGTTGAGATGATTTGAGGAAGTACTTGCTCTTTTCCACCTTTGTTCTGCTGAGTGTCCGGTTACCACAGCTGTTGATGGAGACGAGACAGTAGCCACATCCAATATCATAAAAGATCAGGCAGCTTTACACAGTGCTGACAAAACTGGCTTGTTCGACTTGGGTGGTTGGCTGGTGAGCTGACAAAAAAGCCAGCCAGTCAAGCCGAACAAACCCACTTCGTCAGCCCTACACAGGGCTGCGTGATCATCTGTAATTTTGAATAAGGCTAGTGTCACACCACTTCCTCACAAATGCTTTGTGAGAGGATGTAACTCCACCGAAGGATTTGATTGGAGGAATAGTGAAGTAGGGTGGAGTCAGACTCAGTAATGCTCCACCACAGAAGGCTCTGATTGGCGAAAGGTCTCTCTGCTACTGCTAATTGAGCTAGCAACTCATTACATGTCATTGCATGTGCTAGTTGTGTAGCTACTAGGCCATGTACATCACGCAGCAAGTAGGTTATGTGCCTCAGCAAGTTTGCCTACTAAATCCTGTGAAATTAGACATAA
Source organism: Tenualosa ilisha (assembly GCA_015244755.2). Taxonomy (NCBI): domain Eukaryota; kingdom Metazoa; phylum Chordata; class Actinopteri; order Clupeiformes; family Clupeidae; genus Tenualosa; species Tenualosa ilisha. The sequence continues at coordinate 2,761,077 of PYXC01000453.1, forward strand.
CATGACTAACATTCACAACTAATATTATTATTATATTGCAATTGCAAATGCAATTATTTGGCACACAGGCTAACTCTGTTGACATCATTGTCCAATGCATACACTATCTTATAAATACAGACTGTACAGAGATACACAGAAACAAACAAACATAAACAAAGAAACAAATAACCAGATAAATAAATACAGAAATAATACAGAAAATTGGCTACAGTAAGATTCAGCTTCACATATAGTCCAAAACCTAATGCACCCCTGGACACAGAAGGTCTTCGGTCATCCAGATATCTCAGATTCATTGTCTCTTTAATGTCTCCAGCAATAAGCATTACATTACATTTTCAATAAATAAAAAAACAAGCTGACGATTTTTGGTGACTTACAAACGAGGCCTCGAATTCAAACTGCAGCACCAAAAGCAGACCAACAATAAGTAAATTTGCATTCAGCACAAAATAACAGGGCAGTGCAGACCTTACATGATAAACAAAAATCACTGCTTCACAAAAAAAAAACAAACTAGTTAGCTAGCTAACTAGTTATCTATACATCCAGAACGTTTAAAGCCAAAAGTTTGATGATGTCCCAGTGAATCTAAGTGAGTACTGCATTCTGACGACGACCGACCCAGTACATGAAAAGCCTCCCTCTGCTGGGTGGAGCCACTTCTATCTGCTCCACCTCCTCCTGCTAGGAGTATGAGAGGGAAGCCTCCACTCCTCCAGAGTCCTCAGCATCGCCTGGCCCATGCTGACCAGCCACATATATAAAAGCTTCAGCCCCTCCTTGTGTAACTGCAGCAGAGCAGAGTCAGTCTGCCAGTGGGGTCCAGACCAGGGTGATGCTAGTTAATCCGAGTGGACCCTTAACGTGACTACCAGCAACAACCAGAGAAGAATAAAAAGGGGAAATCAAACACACACACACATACTTATACTCTCCTTGTCAAACTCCTCAAGGAGTTTACATGTCTAATATTTAGACATGTTTAGCTTTGTGGATGTACGGCTGGGACTGCTACTTGTGGTTGCGGCTCTCGCTGGGCGGATTGATGGTCAGGACACTGGTGAGTGTGATTAACAACCCACTGCACTGAGACTTCCCCAAAGTCATATGAATCATGCATGGCAGCCTTCTACTAATACTGCAGTAAACAGGTTTTATAGTTTTTGGGGTTTTTTTGTTTTGTTTTCTTTTGTTACACCTGTTGATGTCTGTCAAATTAATGCTGTTTCCTGAAAAGTTACACTTTTTCATATTAGCCTATAATATTGTCCATGTTTCTCATATCTAAAATTTGTCTTCTTTAGCAAGCAAATAATATATCCATAGTTGTACCTTGAATAAAGTAGGTCAATCAACATTAGTGTACCTTTGGAAAACATAATTTGTTTACATATGACAAATACCCTTTCACTCAACTGTAGTATTGATTTGGAGATCTGAGTTTTTAAATGTAGATACTTGTTCTGTTGGAAGAACTGACATTCAACAAACTACAAATAAGAATGCATTACATGAAATATTGTCCTCGAATCACAATACAATACAATACAATACAATCCTTGAAAATATCCTTGTTTTATTAGTAGTACAATGTTGACAAGCATGTTAAACATGATACTGCAAGGGGTATGTGTGATGCAGATTGTTGAGGTGGAATGTGGGATGGGGTGTTGTGTTGGGGGGGTAAATTGCATTTTTTGCCACATGCTGCCACCATGAGGTTGTTCATGACACTGCATCTTATTATTTTCATGTTGAATTACTGTATGCTTTTTATTTCGTAATTGCCCAGATACAATGTCTTACAAAGTTTTGTCAAAAAGCAACTTCTTTTTTTTTATTTTGTTTTTGTTCTGTTGTGATTTGTCAATCAATCAATGCCTTTATTAGTCCCCCAGTGGGACAATTAGTGTCAAGAGTTTTGACAAAACAGTCAATCGAGCCTAATCAGTCTAATCAGTCAGAAGCTTTGCACATTAAATGCATTTTTCTAAACAATTGGATTTCCTACAAAAGTTCACATCTTCATCAAAATGCTTTTTTTCATGTAAAAGCAAATATTAATGCCGATGAAGCTGTCAGTGCTATCAGAAGGATGTATCCCTGAGTATCTTTATAAATAGTCTTGTCAAAACGCTAAGCTGTTGTCAATATTATAGTACATTGCAAACATTTTCTTACTGTTTTTGTTCCGGTGCATTTCTCAGTTAATCATTAAGGTTGGCAAAACTGTAAGTGCATTTTCAAAACAGTGTGTGTAGACAGCCACAAACACAGTGGATTATCTGTAAAAGCACAAAACTCTGTAAAAGCACAGTCTCCAAAGCAAATATTTATGAATTTAGAAGTGAAATGGTCAGTGCCTTCAGAGTGACAGGTCCGTTTGCTTTATTAGCAAGATGAAGTGCCATATTTACATTGTATTGCAAAGAAATAGAGTGCACACACCAAACGCTTCAAAACTTTATGAAACAGAGGCTACAAGACCTATTAGGTCCTTCATCAACCACAAATTATTAAAGGTTTGGTACTATTTGCACTGCAGTTTTTTGCAAGGCCACATAATTCATTGTCAAAGAAAAAAAAATCTTGTCTGTTTTGTTTGGGAAAAACAGGCCCACAGCAACAAAGATGTAGAATCAGGCACTGTGTCACTGCAGGAACATAACCAATGAGACGTGTAGTGAGCATATACTGTGTAAATGACAGGTATCGGGTGTATTATTAACCTAAAGGAAATTACAACTTCCATAGTTCAACCATTAGCAGTAATGCAGCTGCCTTCTTTGGTCGTGAGTCATACAGTGCCACCCCATGCACTGGTTCCTGAGATTGTGATTGGTTCCTGAATTTTTGGTGAATTGATAATGAGCTCTAATGGCTCATGGCCGGACAGGCCTGCACAGCAAATTCAGTTCGCTAAAGGTGTGTCTGGATTTTCAAGCTAGTATGGCAGATCTTTCTCACAAACAGTAGTAGTAGAAATGGAAAGTTATAATAGACCTGGCAGTTTACATAGGCTACAACAACTGGTTCAACATTTTGCACATAATAACTCAAGTGCCAAGGTGCTATTGTTGGGACTAGCCAATAAAGACTCTGAATTAGACAAACTGCACTAATTGTACTCAAGCAATTGTATGGATGTGCAGTTCCTGAACTGTTTTCCTGAAACTCCTCTTTAATCAACTGATAATACGATGATGTAGAGATTTAATTAGTAAATGTAAGAGTTTCAATCCTGATCTGAGAAATGCACCAAAAGCAACTGAGAAAATCTGCAAATACATACATACATACAGTACATACATACTTATACAGTATATACATACATACATACATACACAGATATACAGTACATACATACATACTTATACAAACATACATACATACATACATAAATACATAGGCCTACATACACAGACATACATACTTATACATACATACATACTTACATGCATACACAGACATGTATACACAGACATACATACAAACATAAATACAAGCCCCCATACATGCATACATACATATATACATACACAGACATACATACTTATACATACATACATACATACATACATACACAGACATACATACATACATTATATACATACATACTTATACATACATACATACATAAAGAAGGGTGCCACTGGGGGTCAGGATGATTCTAAGGGCCAGGGACTGATAGGGGGTCCCCAGAGAACATTTTAATACTACAATCAATGCTTGGGGGGCCCAAAATTTTCTTTCATAAGGCCCAAAATTTCTTAGTCCTGCCCCTGTACATAAATACAGTAGGCCTACATACCATGCTTTTACAGGCCCTTCATAAATTTGATTGCAATGCGCAACTCAGTCTTTAAAAGCAAGGTTTGCTCAGATCAGTGTATATATTTAGTCTTTGTTTTTGTTCAAATGGTCTAGCAGAGAGAGTAAAAGCGGAGCGAGAGGCGCAAACGTTTGTTTAGTTCTGCTGTTCTATTCTCGCAAGGAGTCGGAGGTGAAATCTCCCTTTGTGCAGAGAAGAGTCGAGCCCTCATATGCTGATACAGAAGATCATTGAAAAGTTTATATTTTGACGTAATGTGACACTCCCATTTATGTAGACCGTAACTATTCACTCATTGTAACTTGTTTACTAACTGTAACTGTATTATGTATTAATGATTTAGGTCTACTTTAATAATCTTTAGGTCTACTTTAACGCTCTTCAGGTCTACTTAAGTAATCTTTAGGTCTACTTTAATAATCTTTAGGTCTACTTAAGTAATGTTTAGGTCTACTTAAATAATCTTCAGGTCTACTTAAGTAATCTTTAGGTCTACTTAAATAATCTTTAGGTCTACTTTAATAATCTTTGGGTCTACTTTGATGATCTTTGGGTCTACTTAAATGATCTTAAGTCTACTTTAATAGCCACTTTATCCATCTATCCATCTTCCTCTCCCTCTCATCCTCACTTCTCTCTCTCAGTGCAACTGTAGGCAGATTCAACATTAATTGACTTAATCAAGTCGGCTGCAGACAACTAAGCCCTTTCATATTTCCATCCCAGTGTAAACATATACACATACTGTATATGTTTACATATATTTTGCTGAGTTCACAAACAATATCTAAGTGTTTTTACAAATACTGCAAGTGTCTTCGCACCAAACGGTTGTGTATGATCAGAGGTTCATGAGTGTAGTGCCTTGAAATTGCAATAGCAAAGAAGAGATATTTTTATTATATTATGAAGTAGTATGAAGATGTGTTCAGAGTTTTGCAAATAGTTTTGCTGTAGTTTTTTATATATTTATTTATTTTGGTTGGCCGGGGCGGGGGCACCCCTGGATGTGGTTGTAGTTGTATAGTTGTGTAGTGGATGTATAGTTTGTATTGTGTGCAGTTGTATAGTTGTGTAGTTGATGTATGGTTTGTATTGTGTGCAGTTGTATAATGTATAGTTGATGTATAGTTTGTATTGTGTGCAGTTGTATAGTGTATAGTGCTGATAGTTTGTATTATGTGCCTGAGGTTTTGTTCTTGAGTGTAACGGCGGTGGGCTAGTGACACTATGTGTACTATGCATGTTACAGAAATTTGGTCATCTATGTAGCGGGGGATGTGCTTGATTCTGGAATGTTGTTGCTCAACAGTGCTATAGTGACCTCTAGTGTATAATTTTGAAAAAGCATTTCTTCCATCTGCTAGGGTTAGAGTTTATTGTTTTTAATTGGTATCAAGCTTTTGTCTAGTCTTTAGTTCTAAAAAAACAAAATGCTAGTGCTTGATAGAACTATTTGATTTTGAGCCATATTGTCTGTGTTTTGGTGGTGTTAGCATGTACATAGAGAAGTTTTAAGCATTTTGAAACGGAGACTACAATGTGCTTTGATAAGAAAACTGTTTGGGTAACTGTGATGTTTTGCTGTGTTAAGAGCTTAGAAAGAGTATTTTTCACATAAGTTAAAGCTTGTTAGCGATTGAAAAAACGTTCTATTAATGAATGTTTTTTTATGATCTGCTTACATTTCAGATGGATTCAAGGTGAGTGGATGTTTTTGTCATCCATTTTATATCATATAGTAGATATTAATAGTTATATATTAGTCATATATTAGATTATAAAAGAGTTCAACTATTCTACTCTTGCTGATGCTGACATGTTTAACCATCACAATTTTATTTTTTGATTTAGGTAACAGGACCAAGGGGGGACAGAGTGAGTTTTTTCCTTTCTTTCTTCCTCTGTATTTTCCTTATCTTTGTGTGTCTTCCTCGCCTTTATATCCAAATTGAGATGAGATGGAAGAGGAGAGAGAGAGAGAGAAAGAGGGAGAATAGATGTGTTGCAATTTTTAGAGGCGATGACAATGTGTGCAAATTGTACATCACAGTAGATTGCGTGCAAGCACAGATGCCAAGTTTAGGTCTCAAAAGCAAATATTTAATCGTAAATGGGACTGTGAGTGACATCAGAATGATATGTTCCATTGTTTATGAACTAGATAGTCAAAATGCTTGGCCCTGTGGTCAACTGTGGTCTTTCTCTGTAAGCATTTTCTTAATAAAACACAGAAAGTTCTGTTTCTTTCTATTTGGCCTACATCAGTTTCAACAGTAAAAAGTTACGTTACTTTATGTGGGAGCAGGGACATCACAAGTTTTGAAGGACGTGGGTGGGCTTAGCCTGTTGGCCACAGTTGTGAGTGAGTAGCAAAACATTTTGATCATACGTAAAGGAAAAAGAAAGAAATTCGTGTGAATCATTCCACACCCTTGTGGTTTAAGGTACCTGAGAGCTGTCGGTAAGAAATTTGATACAATATATATAATAGCGAACCTTCAGCTAACACTGAATGGGGCACAGTAATTTAGGCTACTTTCAGTTTAATTTTCCTATGCCCCAGAAGTTAATGTTAGCTGCCGGTTTGTTATTCGGTCTCTGTCCCATCAAGCTTTCTGGTTCTTTTTCCCAGACAGCGCTTGGTGACCTCAAACAACAGAGCTATGGATTGATTCACATGGGATTTCTCCTTTAATACGCTACATTAATTTATTATTTCATTAATTATAAAGCATTCATCAGGTTCTGTTGTCTGACTAATTTTCCCTGCCTGCCCTCTTTGAAACCCCCTGCCTTTTCTATCCTATAGGCACTATTAAGCCTACATGTTGGTCATGTTCATGAAAAAGATGCTGGCAAATATTTCCATGAGTGCGTGTAGAATAAACTAAGTGTGGCATATAATTTATAAACACTTAGCTCTTAACCCAGACCCCAATCTACTTGGCTTGATGAATTTTCAGTATTGGCTGTAATTTCTTGCTGGATTAGGCTATTTGGATACAGCAGCATCATCATCGTGTCATGTGTTGAGTTTTTTAAACAACTGCACCAAGATAAAGATAAATGCCTCTGCATGCACACACACAGAGCTGCAAAATGTATTAAGAAATGTATTAAGACATGTATTAAGAAATATATTAAGAAATGTATTAAGACATGTATTAAGAAATATATTAAGAAATGTATTAAGACATGTATTAAGAAATATATTAAGAAATGTATTAAGACATGTATTAAGAAATGCATTAAGAAATGTATTAAGAAATGCATTAAGACATGAAACGCACATTCAAAGTTAATTTTCTCACATAATGAGAAAGCTGAGATTGAGCAATTTCACATGATAGGTGATAGGACTGGTAAATTGGGCCAGCGTTAGGGGGGCTTAGAGACATTGGACCTAACGACCTATTTTGTTTGTTCTGTTCTGTTATTGATTCATATTGACTACACTTTTACAATTACTATTTAAGCCACAGTTTGCGGCCAAATCATATAAATTGTTGACATGCAGAAAAAAAGGGTTATTGGCATGACAAAATTACTCTTGACAGAATACATTTGACAATTGATTCAACACTTTTGCTATTAATATTTCAACAGTGATCTATTTCCTAAATATTTTGTCAGGTAGGGCTATTTGGCAGAGATTTTCATCCACATGATAATGATAAAGTTAAGTCCAAAACAGCAGATATTTGCGCACAAGTAATTGCATGGATATGTGAAAGCATTTGAATACGCCTAATGAGAAACTGCTTTAAAGATGTGCACAAGATATCAAGATATGACTAGAAATTTGGAAGTTGAACAAGTAATTTTGAGAATTACAGTTCTGATCTCAGAGACCTTTCACAGCGTCAGTGTCTGATGTCATCCACAAGGGGGCAGTATGGCTGTACACAGTAGGCACCAGCAACATTGTACATGCCTCTGGGGCCCACCTTTCTATTTCCTGAATTTTTGAATAACGAGAAGCATTAAGAGAGATGCTCTGCTGCATGTTATAATCCTGTACATCAATACAATTAAGTGAAATGAGTTGATGACATTGGGCCTTGTTCATAAACACTTACAAATTAAATTTTTTTTAAATCAACTTCTGGAAGATTTGTATTCATCAATACAGGTTTTTTAATAGGACCTTAAGAACAAATTTAAGAAAATTCTTAAGAAGATATTGGTGAATGAGACCCATTGTTCTTTGGTAAAAAAAACTACATTGGTTGACTCCCAGTGCCCCCACTCAGCCCTGATATCTCTAAGAATTAAGTTGCATAATTGTCTTTAAGTCTTTGAGGGTTCAGGGATTAGGGATTGGCAAGACATTGTGATTATGTTGCTTCAAGAAAAAACAAGGAACAGTGCAATGGGCTTCGGTCAAACTTACTCTAACCAGTAGACCACAACTGTCCCTGTGGCTTCTCTTAATTTGCTTACCATCCATCACAAGCTGTAGCCTGATGCATCAAATGCTTTCACATTGTTTCACTTTGTGCAAAGCATCTGAAACATATCCATTGGGATACGCTTGCCCCTGGTAGGCAGATATCTTCTGCTTCAACCAATCGCTACTGCTTCGTCCTGATATAAGTTACAAGCTAGAACGCGCTTTCAGCCTTCCCTCTGTTCGCTGATTGGCACGCACAGCCCAGAGCCAGTGCAAGCCAAAGTACTACAGACAGATCCCTGACACAGTGGTGGAGCTAAATGAACAATTGCATGAAAGCAATAGGCAGCACTAGCCCCACCCCCCAGCCCCCACCCCAACAGCATTCCATGCACTTTACTCCCTTCCCTGCCCAACCTCCCTAATATACGCACAGTGCAGACAGACAAACATTGCATCTTACACCAAGCAGCTACAGTATGTGTATGTGACAATAACATTTCCTTGACCTTTTGTAAAGCATTATGAGGACTAGACTGCTCCGTAAATTTACATTTATGCATTTAGCAGATGCTTTTATCCAAAGCGACTTACATATTTGTCATCAATTACATCAGGGCCAGTCTCCCTTAGAGCAACTGAGAGCTCAGTGTCTTGCTCAAGGGCACAAATGGTGGCAGCTAGGATTTGAACCCACAATTTTCAAGGCTACTTGTATGCTAGCCAGGTTCCTTAACCACGACGCCACCACCGTAAATATAAAGTGTTGTTGTTGTTCTTGTTGTTGTTGTATTTATGTGTTATATTGCGTCTGTCTTTATGCTTTGTTCAGGGACCAAGTGGCCCACCTGGTGAAGATGGCAGACCAGGTGACCCAGGCCCAGAAGGACCTCGTGGACCCCCGGACCACCTGGGCTTGGTGCGGTGAGTTACACACACACACACACACACACACACACACCTAGATTCTGTATGTGGTTATGTGGTTGTTCGTTTGTTTGCTTGTTTGTAAAATATAGTTACCAGTTCTTCTGCTGCTGTAAACCCTTGTGTGCTGTTATTTAGTTGTGTTATTGTGTGTCTGTTTTGTGTTTGTCTTTAGTGTGTATTTCTGCTTTTGTGTGTGTGCTTTGTGTTTGTCACCTACACTGGTTTTTGCTGTGTTTTTGTATTGTGAGTGATTACATCAGGTACTCCTGTTTTGTGTTGCGTGTGATTGTGTATTGCTACCTCTTCAAAGGTGCTTTGCACTGTTTTCCATTATTTTGTGTTTTGTATAATTGTACGTTTTGTTCTGTTGTTTTCTGTTATTGTGCATCATGTACCATTTTTTGTCATGTACATAAAGCCAATAAAATCTGGCATTTGATTGAGGTTGTGGACAAAAATTCAATTTTCTTTGGAATTGTTCAAATATCATATTTCAGCATCAACAGCATGACACCTTTCCTCTATTCCTCACAGAACTTCTTGGGCCAATATGGACAAGAGTATGTTGGCTACTTTGGTAAAATCGATGGTGGCTATGGTGGAAAAGATTATGGAGGTGGAAAGACTGGCGGGGTATGGAACTTCCTGTTTCTCTGCTTTTTGCTGGGGCTGCAGTATACACATTTACACTTCTTTTGTTAATTCATAAAGTATACTTATGTATGCAGTATACACATTTACAGTACCTTTGTTAATTCCTGGACAGGTCCAACATTTTCCCCCTTTCAGATATCACTAGTTCTCCCATAAGCATGCTTGCTAACTGAAGAGTAGATGTTTGGCTTGGTAGCTGGCCTTGGTCCTGAAATGCCTGAAAGCAACACCAAATAACTTTATGCAGCTTAAAATAATGTTTCCAAAATTGTTTGATGGTACATTGACTCAGAACAGGACAAAGGGGACTTTTGAGTCCTAAAACAGTGCTAAGCAACTTTGCTTGCTGGGGCAGGAAATGTACAGTTTGTGAAATCACTGCTTACAGACTAGACGTATCGCAAAGCATTATGGCTTCTGCAAGTGTCCATAGAAGCATTATCTCAGGCATTATGTATGACAGGGAGGTAAAGACTAGATGGCAGGCGATTGGGGAGGAATTGGGAATGACTGCTGGCTACGTCCAGGACAACTCAAAACCAAAAGTGTTCCATTTGAAATACACAAAATGATGCCACCAATATCTGTTTATGAAAGTGTTTTAATCAAGGTGTGTGTGTGTGTGTGTGTTTGTGTGTGCAATTTTTGTGTGTAAGTTATGGTAAGTTAGGTAATAAGTATGTGTATAAGTGTACCGTTTAATATGATTGCTGACTTTTCTTTCTTGTCTCTCACTACCTTACTCTCTCACTCACTTTTTCTCTTCCATCATCTCATCCATCTCTCCATCCAACCCCAACTCCTATCCCCAACCCCAGAGTGTGTTTTCAGGGCAACAAGGCCCACCAGGCCCACCTGGTCCTCCTGGTCATCCAGGTGATGAGGTATGGATTTTCCTGTTCACTTGTTTTAGTGGTCTTGGTTGTAGAATATGAAAAAGTGTAGAGAGTACTTCTGTATTGGCAAGCAAGCTTTACTTTATGCATTTAGCAAATGCCTTAATCCAAAGCAACTTACACACGTCAATTACTCCAGGGCTAGTCTCCCCTAGAACAACTTAGGGTTAAATGCCTTGCTCAGGGGCACAACGGTGGCTGCTGGGATTCATCCCCAAAATTTCCAGGCTACTAAATTGTTAGCCAAGTTACTGGTTAACCTCTATGCTACGACTGCCCCAAGTGGGCTATATACAGTCAGATTTAGTGGCCTTGATAGTACAACCTGTGAAAAAGCACTTCTGTATTAGCAAGTAGGTTATATACTGTCAGAAAAGGAATGACTGACTGATGCCATATATTAGGGACAGATATCTTTTTTGTCAACATTTTACAAGTTAGGAAAAAAACTCTGCAAACATAGTGGTGAACACACATCTATTTATGTTATGCTCTCTGGTTCTGTTTATTTTGAGTGTTTTTGTTGTTGTTGTTGTTGTTGTTATAAAATCTCAGGGTCCCAGAGGAACTGATGGCTATCCAGGACCTGCTGGTCTTTCGGGAGAACGTGGACGCCCCGTAAGTGACTTCTCTGACCTCTTTGTCTCCGGGACTCAGGAATTTGGAATAGACGGTTACATGCGTCAGCCAGACTTCCTGCCATGTTATTCAGATGCATCTCTTCTGAGACTGAATGCAGGAAGTTCGATAGTCATTTCTGAAAAGAATAAATAAAAGAAAATATGTCACCATTTTGATAATCAGTAGCTAATAGAGGCTTGATTGATGTTACAGATCTATGTGTACTGTGAGGTTGTATATCTAATTCGAAGGTTGTTGTTTTCTTCTTCTTTCTCCTCCTCTTCCTCTTCTTCTTCTTCTGCAGGGTCCTCCTGGTCCTCCGGGTCCCCCTGGTATCCCCGGTAGCCGTGGACAAGATGTGAGTTCATATCTGCTTGAAGGATCCACTCACATTTGTCACTGTCATTTATAAATGTCATGAATATTTTATTCTGAATGTGATGTGGAAATTCACATGTTTCTATAAGATGACTGCTAGTGATGTATGCAAAAGTAGATTCTTTATGGAAATGTTGAAAATTATGTTGTGGATGTACTAAATTTAAATTGTGCTTGCTGTAGAAGGAAATATTGTACGTATTCTTAAATCTATTACTTATTGTGCTCTGTAGGGTCCGGAAGGCAAAGATGGTGGACCTGGTGAACGAGGGCTGCCTGGACATCCGGTAAGCACATCTACACACACACACACACACACACACACACATACCCTACAGCAGAAACTATCCTGTGTTCTAGTCTCTTCAGTTGTGCTTCTATTTCATCCGAAGGACAATAAGGCCTTAAATTAGAAATCACAAAGCATCACACTGTCAAATGGGACATCAAATGCCACAAGAAGTTTAAGACAAAAGTTCAGTCTTGACAGCAGGGACTCTGTGCAGGTGGTGGCACTGAGGAATGTCTGCACTTTGCACATTTTGCTATTTTTTTGTGTAACCCCTCCCCCAAAAAACATGTAAAATCAAATCGAAATTGCCGCTCAAAGAACTAAACAACAATACAAGCTGCCCTCTTCTCTTGGTTCCTGAGTTGGAATGAGATGCTTCTTCCAAAAAAAAAACCCAAAACATTCTTCTCATCTCGTTCTTCTCAGGGTCCCCGTGGGTTGCCTGGCACGCCAGGACTTCCAGGCATGAAAGGATATAGGGTGAGTGTGGCATGATGAAAGTAACATCATTTCTATTTTTATAATTATAAACCTTTGACCTTTGACCTTTAACTAGACCACACTTTCAGGTAATTTCTTCTCAAAATCCTGCGAGTCTCTCATGGATGGACACACAGATATACAGACAAATACAAAAACAGACAGACTATCACACACACACACACACACACACACACACACACATACAACTCACACACACACACAAACAGATATACAGACAGACACTCCTTGAGACATTCCTTAAGGCCCTTCTAGAAGCTGGCACTTGAGTATAAGAAATTTTCATTACCGATAAATGTTTATATATGTATGTGTGGCAATAAACTTAGTGAGATCAGAAAGCAAGTGCAGTATATGAGTTATACAGTATAACAATATAAAAGTGGACTCTAAAGATGATGATGATATCATCCTATGACGTCTCAGGGCCGGGATGGCATGGATGGACCCAAAGGATATACAGGTCTACCAGGACTAAAGGCAAGCAAACTCTGCATGCAACACAGAGCCTGTTTTCAGCTGCTTTGAGTGAACTTCTGATGGCAGAACATAGTCTAAAGCCTAAGCTAAGGAAATAACTGCCGTACAGTAAATCTGCTTAATGTCCTGTATAGAACATGCACTGATGTTACTGTCAGCATTTGAGATGCAAAACATGTTTGAAATGTGTGTATTAACATACACAACACATACACACACACACACACACACACAAGCATAAACACACACACCCACACACCAGTTTGTAAGTACAAATGCCATGCAAGCATATTTATATATAACACATATTGTGTTTTTTAAACGGCCTGCTTTGGCAATGCAAATAAATATTTGTGATGCTAGTAAAACTCACTTGATTTGAATTGAAATGAATTGATCTGGCCAGTAAAATGTGTGTGTGTGTGTGTGTGTGTGTGTGTGTGTGTGCGCGTGTGTGTCTGTGTCTGTGTGCGCACACTGCTTTCATTCCTGGTCCTGTGTTCGCTCATCGCTCCAACAGGGTGAACAAGGTGAATCTGGAAAAGATGGCGCCCCAGGACATCCGGTCAGTTTGACATGGAGAGACTTGATACTTTTGCACATTGTTTCAAAAACAACAATGAAATAATACTACTAATAATAATTGTAATCAGAGGCACAACAGTTGCAGCTGGGAACCAAACGCACGACATTCAGACCACTGCCACTCGTTTTACTGCAGTCTAATGTTAGCTCTCTTTAGCTCTCTGTTAGATCTCTGAGCCCATAATAACTCTGTCAGTTCTCTTCTCTTGTGTGGTAGGGTGTGCGAGGGTTGCCTGGAGACCTTGGCCTACCTGGAAACCGAGGAACCACTGTAAGTTTCCATAACATAAATAAAACATGGTAAAGCACAACACCAACTTTTTGAGCAGTGTTGGGAATTGAGCAATTTGGGAAATACTAGCTAGGCTGATGCCGTCTTTGCACCTCTGCTAAATATTTTATTTCATTACAGTACTGCATCATGCAGCTCTCAGAAGGCATCTGATTCTGCGGACAAGAAAATTTAGAATAAATCAGAAATTGAGGGCAGAATCAATCGTTTCTAAGTTCAAACAAGCTAGTGTCACCGTTGCTCAATATTACATTTTGCTGTTATACTAGTCGGAGCACTCTCCAAAGGCTTTGGTTCGCTTTGAATAGACTTTTCACATCAAAATGGCTGAGTGAAATATAATGGAATCTAAATCTGTACATTCTCCTCTGTATCATCTTCCTTTGAAATCGATAGGGTCTCCGTGGTCACGATGGTGCTCCCGGGGCACTTGGGTCCATGGTGAGTGTTAATTTCTGGATACAGCTGTAAGGTCTAGCCAAAGAATCTGATTGGTTGAAAATGCATTTATTCAGTGTTGAAATTCTTGTCATCTGTCAAGTTATTTGAGTGTATTATTTTACAGTGTCTTCAAAAGAGTGACATGAGCCTGTTATAAACACCTCATTAATATTTATGACTATTGTCATGAAGTGTCATTTGGTTTCATTAATGGTCATGGTATGTGCCATGTCATGTTTATGCTGGGCTCATGTCACACTTATGTAGCTAGGCTAGTGCCGCTTAGTGCTTCCACTCAATTTCTCATTCAGCTACACCGCTGCGTCAGGGATCTACCCGTAAGTTTAGGTTTCCACTGACTCTGGGCTTTGGGGCAGTGATGGTGCAGGCGCTAGTGGTGCTGTTCGAGCCCCACTCTGCCTGACCTAATCGAAGTGTCCTTGAGCAAGATACTGAACCCCAAATTGCTCTCGGTGGCACGTTGGCACCTTGCATGGCAGCCTCCGCCACCGACGTGTGAATGCATGTGTATGAATGGGTGAATGTGAGGCATACTCTGTAAAGCGCATTGAGTACTCGTAGGAGTAGAAAAGCACTATATAAATGCAGTGTATTTACCATTTACTTTGTGGACCAGTCAGCGAACAGAGGGAGGGCTGAATGTGAAGGTATTGAACTCAAGTTGAACACGTTGAAAAAAAAAACAATTCAAGTGGTGCATTCCAGCGTGTAACATACGTCACCACCAAGCAGTAGCGATTGGTTGAAGTAGAAAGTATCTGCCCACCAGGAAGCAAACATATCCCAGGGGATAGGTATCAGTTGCGTTGAAATGATGTAAAAGCGTTTGATGCATCAGGCTAGTGCTTACAGTGGGTAAACACCTTCAAGTAAAGTGTTACCCAAATAACTTTACTGATGACAAGAATTACAGCATTGAATGAATTCACTTTTAGGTGATGTTGTTAATGACAATAGCCATCAACATTAATAAAGTGTCACTAATGTTCATGATATGTGTCACGTCATGTTTATATTGGGCTCATGTCACTCATGTAGACACTTTCAAATAAAGTTTAACCTTTATCTGATGGCTCTCCAACTTGATGGCTCTACAAGTAATTTGTTGTATTCTCCTTGTAAGGGTCCACCTGGACTACCAGGCCCACCTGGTTTCCAAGGTTCACAAGGAAGCAAAGTAAGTCATACACACACACACACACACACACACACAAATAGAGAATACACACACAATATCCTGCACCCCCACCACACACACACACACACACACACACAAACACACATACATACACTCATTCACTCATGCACAACTACACCCACACCCACACATGACCTCCATCCCAACAAATGTGAACACCTTAAAGGAAAAGTCTAGAGTCAATCAACCCACACCCCTGTTGTTTGAGGTTGCTGAGTTCTTTTGGTGGGTGCAAGAATGACTTTGGTATGTATAACACAGACCAAATTTTTGATCCTGGAAAAGATGACACAGGTGAGGCACAGGACAACTAAACTGAAGTTTCGGTAGCGCTTTAAAATAATATGTGTTAATAAGGCATTAATAATGCATTATTAACAGTGAATAATATAGTACTAATATAGTAGGCATTATAGTAATATAATATAGTACTATAGTACAGTTAGTTACCTGTTGTTATCCTTTAATAACATTAGTTAACTATTAACATGGAGTTCGTAAGTATGTTAACAAGCAACTTGTAAGCATACTGAAAATGCTTAATAAACATGTCATGCAGTAGTAAATAAGGTCAGTCTAGACTAAACTGTTGGAGACCTGGGTTAAATTCCTAGTTGCTGTGATATTTTAAAAGTGGTATATAGAGGAAATCTTTGATTACAGCTGAACCAAGCCTGTGGAGTTTCAATAGGCTAAGTGAAGTATAGGCAATGTAGCCCTTGCTTTAGATCAGCGGGCTGTAAAACATACAACAAATCGGTAAGAAAGGTCTTATAAGTGTATATTGATATGGATGATAGGTGACAATTGGTTTATTTAGCATTTACAGTATGTATATTTGTAATATTTGTATATTGTGTGTGACTTACAGTTACTTAACTGTTAGTAATGCATTGCTTACTGTTAATAATGGATTATAAATTTATTATTGACACGTGTTTTTAAAGCATTACCAGTTTCCTCGCCCTTAACAGTCAGCGTTGGCTGCTGTCTCAATATCCAGCCTACGTTGTACCCAATATCCTTATTCTTATTCCTTCCGACAGCACTCTGTAACCGCAAACAACAGGACTGCGGGTTAAGTGACTCCGGACTATTGCTTTAAATACACTTACCAAGACTATATTCTGACTGATCCCCATCCAACCTCCATCCCCAACCCTCCATCCTGATTGCTCTCCCCTCAGGGACCACAAGGACTAAAGGGAGATCTAGGGTCACGTGGTGACAATGGGCAGCCCGGACCAGCAGGAAAGCGTGGCCCCCAAGGCGCCGCTGGAGAAACCGTATGTACCATGGGTTATAGATGATGATATCCTACACTTAAGTACAAACAGCTTGCAATAAGGTCATAATTGAGATATCATGTATATCTTACAATTTTGCACGAGCAAAAAAAATAAAGATGAACTGACTTTGAATAGACTTGACATGGCTTGACATGAGTCTATCATACAGATGACATGACGTCATAAACAATGACTCTTATGTCTCACTTATGACAGGCTCATGTCACTCTTTTGTCAACAGCGTCAAGGAAAGTGTAACCAATTAATATCACTGTCAATATAATCCTTGACAACAATTTGTTAGTGAACCCAAACTACTGAGAAGTAATGAACATTGTTCCCTGGCCTACAGTTCTTAATGGTGCCTTAAATTCACAGGGAAAACGTGGAATAGATGGAGAACCAGGTGCAAAGGGTGAGCCTGTGAGTTGATGCCTACTGCAGCCCTCACCCATCTATTGTGTGTGTGTGTGTGTGTGTGTGTCAGAGAGAGAGACAGAGAGAGGGATAGAGAGAGAGAGAATGTATGTGTGTGTGAGAGAGAGAGAGTGTGTGTGTACGTGTGTGTGAGTGTGCATGTGTGTGTGTGTGTGTGTGTGTGTGTGTGTGTGTGACAGATAGAGAGAGAGTGTGTGTATGTGTGTGTGTGTGTATGTGTGGGTGAGTGTGCGTGTGTGTGTGTGTGTGTGTGTGTGAGAGAGAGTGTGTGTGTGTGTGCGTGAGTGTGTGAGTGTGTGTATGGTTATGCGCACAAATATACAGTAAGACAAAAGAGCCTTGACTCATCATCAGTTGTGGTCCTCTATTCCCACCTCAAGGGAATGCCAGGCGGCCCGGGATCCAATGGCGGACGTGGACCATCTGGCCCCCCCGGCCCACCTGGAGGCCCAGGCTCAGAGGGAGCCAAGGGAGGCATAGTGAGTAGTTCATTACTAATCAGTGTGTGTGGCATTGATCTGTGTGTGTGTGTGTGTGTGTGTGTGTGTGTGTGTGGTATTTATTTGTGTGTGTGTGGTACTTATCTGTGTATGTTGGTACTGATCTGTGTGTGTGTGTGTGTGTGTGTGTGTGTGTGGTACTGATCTGTGTGTGTGTGTGTGTGTGTGTGTGTGTATTACTTATCTGTGTATGTTGCCACTGATCTGTGTGTGTGTGTGTGTGTGTGGTGCTGATCTGTGTATGTGTGTGGCACTGATC
Organism: Tenualosa ilisha; assembly: GCA_015244755.2. Classification (NCBI taxonomy): domain Eukaryota; kingdom Metazoa; phylum Chordata; class Actinopteri; order Clupeiformes; family Clupeidae; genus Tenualosa; species Tenualosa ilisha. Next base: position 2,779,086 of record PYXC01000453.1, read on the forward strand.
TCAGTGTGTGTGGCACTGATCTGTGTGTGTGTGTGTGTGTGTGTGGTATTGATCTCTGTGTATGTGTGTGTGGTACTGATCTACAGTAGCTTATTTGTGATACAGATCTACATGTATATGTGTGAGACTAGTCTGTGTGTGTGGTACTAATCTCTTTGTAGTATTAATCTGTGTGTGTAACACTGATCTGTGTTCTTTGTGTGTGGTGCTGATCTGTGTTCTCTGTGTTTGTGGTCCTGATCTGTGTGTGGAGGGTACAGTGCAGGAAAAATTGTAATATTCTATAAATGAATTATAATGTGATACAAAGGTATGTCATGTGTCTAAAGAGTTAAGACAACAAACCAGAGCAGATTAGGGTTAGGAATGTGGGAAACAGAGGGTGCTGGTGAAAACCAAATAAACATCTATCTTCACCAGGACAGGGAATAGATATATATCTTCACCAGGACAGGGAACCTAAACAATCTAAAACAATTGCAGGGCGAGATGTCAAATGTCATTGTGAGGGCAGGGAGGTCTGTCATTTGGTTTACATGTGATGTCTGCTCTGGGGCGTAGACAGGCTTGTTAGTATACATTCCTTGTGTAGGTTTGTGTGGGTAACTTGTCTCCGACGTTGTGATTAAAGACTGCAGTGATCCACCAAGTTGCCTGCCTGGTATTTTTTGACCACAACTGATCTGGGTTCTGTGTGTGGGGAGGTTAATTTGTGTCCTGTGTGATACTGATCTGTATTCTGTGTGTTTGTCAGGGTTTAACAGGAGCACCAGGACACAGAGGAGACCAGGGACCAAGAGGAGATCCAGTTAGTACCCCTTCCATATACAGTATAGGCTTCGTTCTTGAGCACCTGCAAGTATTCATTACCTGGGGTGTGTTTCCATAGAAACCATAGATGCTAACAAAGTTAGCAGCATTGCTGGTTGCAATGCAATTGTCCATTGACAACCAGCTAAGTTGCTTACTAGTCAACAGCTATGATTTTGGGAAACGCACCCCTGGTCGCTTGAGCTAAGTTGTACAGCAATCACCTGGCTTACTTACACTTGTCCTTGCAATATTAACAGTTAGACATTTTTTACTATCTGCTATGACCTACATGTCATTACAATAAAGCACACTAGATCCAGTTGCTTTTTGCTTAAATAAGTAAGTAAGAATTTATTTTTAGAGCGCATTTCTCATGGACAAAGTGCACCCCAAAGCGCTTGATATGAGACCCATAAAATATACATATATGAAAAACGATAAATATAAAATGCAATAAAATAAATCAATAAACCACTTAACAGGCTGAAAAGCCATTTTGTTCACCTTTAGTGTTTTCTGATGTGTGATGTAACAGACTTGAAACGGCATTGCACTACACATAAATTCTGTCACTGTTTTTACACAGTGATTTATATTGAATTTATTTTGATGCATTAGTAGCTGCCAGATAATGATTGTATTACTGCACTGAGGCATTTCACAGCGATTTGTATTGACTTTGTTTTGATACATGGTTATCAGCCCGATGAAGTCTGAAAACTGGTAGTAATGTCATCTGTGTGCATAGGGTCAAAATGGAGAGAGGGGACTCCCTGGCCTGCCAGGGTCTGAGGGGAAAAAGGGTCCCAGTGGTGCACATGGTGACCAAGGAGCTCCTGGACTCCCTGGGGCAAGAGTGAGTTGACCTCTGACCTCAGTAGATACACACACACACACACATACACACCCTTTCTCACTCTCTCTTTCTCTCTCTCTCTCTCTCTCTCTCACACACACACACACACACACACACACACACACATACAAACACGCACACACTCACACACAAGGAAATGTCATAAGTTCATTTGCCCTGTTTTCATATAGTTTTATTTGCAGATACTTTCACAACCCATAAAGATAATACAAAAATAAGGAAATGTGAAATATATAACAAATATTTGTAAATGTTTCAGTAACTTGTGTGTGTGTGTGTGTGTCATTTGAGCAAGCGACATCACACAAGATACAATCAACAGAGAAACTGACCACAGAGAATCGGCTTTTTTGATTGTACTCATTCACACTTGTTGAAATTATGTTTTGTCAGGGACTTGATGGTATGCGGGGACTTCCTGGTCAGCCAGGACTGGTAGGAGCAAGGGTGAGTGTTGTGCAGACTCTTATTACCTGTATGATGATGAGAAGAAAGAGGAGAAAGTGTCGAATTTAGAAATTTATTTTCATAGAAATATAATTTATTGACTGATTAGAATGTTGATTGCTGGATGGATTGACAGGTAGATGAATGGATGGATTGACAGGTAGATGAATGGATGGATTGACAGTTAGATGAATGGATGGATTGTGTAACTTGGGAAACGAATGCAAGAAAAACATATCCTTTAAACGAGAAATCCAGTGTCAATCTATAGCCCTGTTGTTCAAGGATACCGAGTGCTGGCATTAGGAAAAAGAACAAGAAAGTTTGATATAGACAGAATAGCAAGCCTAGAGCTAAGACTAACTGAGCAGGGCACAGAGATTCACTGTCAGTTTCATTTTTCTGTACCCCATTCAGTTAACATTAGCTGCCTGTTCGCTTTTCAGTAAGTTGTATAACATCTTTTTCCGACAGACCTCGAACAACAGGGCTATGGATTGGTTCACACCAGATTTCTCCTTTAAGATACTTTTACGTGCATTTGTATGTCCAATTTCTTTCTGTCTCACTCTCTCTGTCTGTCTCTTTCAGGGTGATAACGGAGGGGTGGGCACTCCTGGTGATGCGGGAGAAAAAGGGGCGCAAGGGGATCAGGGTGCTTCAGGGCACCCTGGACCCCAAGGAGACAGGGTAAGAAAGAATCTTTCACTCATTAACTCATTCATTCATTGAGTCATTCATTCTTTCATTCAACCCTCATTAACTTCTTGGAAAGCATGTTCATAGTTTATTAATACTTTTAGTTTATTGTTATATTCTCGTGTGTGTGTGTGTGTGTGTCTGTCAGGGACTCACTGGAAGCCCTGGTGGCCCTGGAAGTGATGGTGGCACTGGCTCTCCGGTAAGTGTACAAGCAAGCGAGCATAATGCTATATGTATAACCCACACTGGGAAGCAATAGATTAGTGGTATTAATTCAGCTTCAGTTATTAGTAAACCCTGCGAGGTAAAGTTGCACTCCAAGAAAGAATGGAAATGAGCATTCTCATCCTCACTATGTGGCCAAATGGCATGTTATTAGAGTAGCCCTCTCATATGGATATTCAATTCATTTACTGCCATATCATTACATTACATTTATGCATTTAGCAGACATTTTTTATCCAAAGTGACTTACAATTTCAAAGTGACTTACATCTTGTCAACTAGTCAACAGTGCTTTGCTAAAAGACCCAAGGGTGGCAACTGGGAACCCAAAACCTCCATGTTTCTAATATGCTTGCCAGGTTCTTTAACTGCTACGTTCCACTATCTAATTGGTATATGTGTCTTCTGATTTGACAGGGGACACCTGGTCGCCATGGGCCACAAGGACCACAAGGTCCTCCCGGACGGCAGGGCTTCCCTGGTGTCATGGGACCTGACGGTGGCAAGGGTGAAAATGTGAGTGTTCCTTCATACCATAGATTTACATTTACATTTACATTTATGCATTTACATTTATATTTATGCATTTAGCAGACACTTTTATCCAAAGCGACAAAAAGAGGATAAATATTCAAGCTACAGCACAATGAAAACTAGCTAAGAGTGCATATCGCTAACATGTGCAGTATGGAGAGAGAGTGGGAGGTGCGTTGTAAGTGCATTCTTAGTAGATCTGATTAAAAAACTGGCTCAGTGATTTCACTGACAGAAATCCTTTAAGGAGAAGTCTGGGATGAATTAACCAATAGCCCAGCTTTTGAACGATCACAAACTTCAGTGTTGCCTTCGTCTTCCTGTTGGTCTCAGATGGGAAGCTGGTGTCTTTGCTCCACCCACACGTATTGCAACCCCATCTCTTAGTCTACATTGTTCTCCTCAGGGCGACGATGGGCGGCCTGGAGACATGGGAAAACGCGGTGCTGATGGAAATCCTGTGAGTGACTCTTTCCTTGACCCCTGACACCATGACCTTTAGCCATCTCCCATATTGCATTCTTTTCATCTGTTTATGAAAAACTCTTTAATTAATGTTTAATTAATTAACATAAACTCTTTAATTAATGTTTAATTAATTAACATGAACTATTTAATTAATTAACATATCGGAGAAACGTATCAGTGATTGGTTTGTGTCATCAACACATTATCCATGACATATACTTAACCCCAAAATTATTCATGCAACAAATTTTGTGGCACATTTGTATCTGAGCAATAGTTTTCTTCTTCCTTACAATGACATAAACATGAGACAGAGAATGGTACGATGTGCTGTAATGTAGTGATATAGATTTAAAAAACTGTATTTTCTTGGTCTACTAAAACAAACAACAATGTTTGAAATCAAATTTTGACATGAGTATAACAAATTAGTAGGTACTAATAATTAGTCTTTGAAGAAGCTGTGTTGCACTTTACATTCCATTGTTGTTCCTCCTATGCTAATGAGCTGTGCTCTTATTTGCTGCTGTAGTACAGACACTTTGCAACGGTAAGCTTGTAATGTGTAGGGTTTCAAACTAGCCAACAGAACCAGATAACTGCTTTGTTATTGCAAGGTTACTGTTATAACCATGGGTTAAAACTTATGAAGCCTGTTGAATTCACCAGTGTACACACAGCTTCTTTAACTGTTGCCATTATTTGTATTGTATTATAGTAACTGCAGTCACTATAATTAATACAGTACATATCTACAGAGACATACTTGTATTTTATAATGTGGTGCTAGATGATGTGCTCGTCATTTTGGCCTGTTTATGCCTCCAGGGCCCCCCTGGAGCAGATGGAAAACCAGGTGGACCAGGAGGACCAGGTCCAGCAGTATGTTTACTTTTATGTTTACAGTTGGAAGTAGCACACTGAGATATTTCACAGATAATCACATTAGCAGGAGTAGCAGTGTATACGTGTGTGTCTGTGTGTGTGTGTGTGTGTGTGTGTAGTATTATCTGTCCTGGAAAGGATAGAAGACCAGGTTCACAGGGACTTCATCTGAATACTTAACTAAAACTTAACAAAAATTTAAGCTTAATTTAAGTTAAGTTTTACTTATATATAATTGTTATTTATAATTTACAATTTATATTTTACTGAAATATTTACTGACTGTGCATTCATGTTTATTTACAATGTGTGTTTACATTGTACGTCACTTGACATAATACAAAAACAGTATATCTAATGAATTAACAAGACCTGTACCAAGTTTTCACTCTTAAGCAAGAAGCACTACTTCCCATGTCATATTAGCTAGTCATATTAAATAGAATTATGACCTAAGACAACATTTAAAAATCTCCACTGGAAATTAAGTTTATTCTTGGGTCAAACATAATTCTGTTGAGATGCGTCCAGTGATTGAATACTTTTGAGGTTGAGTGTTTTCCTTTTACGCAGGGACCTAAAGGAGAGAGAGGGATTCCAGGCTTGCCAGGAGGACCGGGGGCTGATGTAAGACACACACAAACACACACACACACACACAGTTAAAACCTTTGCTGCTTGGACAGGCTTATAGACTACACACTTTCCTTCTTATCAAACATCAAGATGCCTGAAATAGGCCAGATTGACTTGAAAATGCAGTAATGCCATTGGTCAATGTCTTTCACTCTTCTCTTTCTGTCTTTCCTTTGTCCTCTTCCTCTCTCCCAGGGTGGTCCAGGGCCCCCGGGATTGGCTGGCAATATGGGTATCCATGGTGACAAGGTAAGTTGCATCAGTGTGTATTTGGTATGTGTTTAATGACTATCTTCATTCACTGAACAAGAGCAATGAACTGTACTTAGTGTCTTGGTATCTACAGCCAAATGGACAGGCAAAAATACAACAAATTTGCTCTATGACAGTATCCCTCTCCATGACAATATATATACAGTATATTCATTATTCAATGAATTTATCCAGTGCAACCAAGGAGACCTATTGCAGTCAGAACAGGAGAATTGCCTGTCAGGTCAACTTAGAAAACAATATAGATTGCTTTAATAAAGATGTTTTATTAAAAGATGAACATTCCTTCAAACCTCTACAGGGTGAGCCAGGTGAACCAGGCATCCCAGGACTGGCAGGAGCAAGAGTGAGTAACACTAACTGGCTCTAATTAACACTAATTAGATTTGATGTCGAAGACTGTTTGATTGATTTGATTGAATTTGGCTTAATGTTAAACACATCAAAAAGGTGAATGAAAAGATACATTGTGAGAGACATTGTTGTGGAATAACTCCCAACAAACAGCAATATTTGTCAAATATCAAATTTGAGTATAACAAATTAGTAGGTACTAACAATTATTCTTTGAAGAAGCTATGTCATGCTTTACATTACATTGTTGTTTTGCCTACGCTAATGAGCTGTGCTCTGATTTGCTGCTGTAGTACAGACACTTTGCAACGGTAAGCTTGTAATGTGTAGGGTTTCAAACTAGCCAAACTAGCCTAACAGGAGTAACTCCCAACAGTGTGACGTGGGAGCCCAATGTGCAAAGACAACAAAGCATTGTTTACCACTGCTTTCATAGTAATTTTAATAATTAAAATAGATAATAGCTTCAGCGAAAAAAAGTAGTCCGTTAACATACAGATCAGCTAATTGGTTATGGCAACGTTCTGTTTTACTTTCCTTGACAGCGGTCTGCTATACTTTGCGTTATTAAGAAATATCAGACCGTAGAAGGTGGGGAATATCCTTTGAAGTGAATGGAGCATTCTACAGCATTTTGTATTCTTGCTTGTGCTAAGACTGCTAATTGTTTCTTGGTCAGCAATTTCTTTTCCAATGTTCTGAGACTTGCTCATTTCTCAGACTTCTGTTAAAGGGACACGTGGCAAGTCTGGGGATTTTCACTACACAGCCACCTTACAGTTGTCCATTTTATGTTGTGCCTTTCACCAACATCCTAAATTCAAAGTATAGTCTAAGGGGCTGGTTTGATCACAAGCCCATTAATTCTCACCAATACATGAGGATTTATTTGCAAACCAAAGAATAGGAACCATGACAATGATAATCTTCAAAGAGTTAATGTTGACTGTCAAAGTAATAAACGCTCATATGAAAGTTACTTTCGGTTTTACTCCTCAGTTTGGCGACATAGGCATTTTGCCCGTAAATATGCGAAGAGGCCAGGAGCCAAGAGAACCATCACTCACCCTGTAATGACCACTGGCTGGTAAATTAACATAAAAACAGCAAAAAAAACTTAGTTTCCCTTTAAAAGCCATAATTCAGTTTACACCCATATAAACTGTATAGTAGTCTTTAAGCAATGGCTGCATAGCACTCTGTGAATGACAAATCATTGTCAAAGAAAAATAAAGGAAGAAATGAAGAAAGGGAAGGAAAGAGCAAGAACTAAATACAGAAACGTCTTATGTTTTATATATAGAAACTTTGGTGATGGTCTCACTCCAAAGACTTACATTTTTTATTATTTTGTTTGTTTTTGATATTTGTTTTCACTTTACCCCTGCCGCTACCAATTAAAAAATAATAATAATTTAAAGTGTAAACATAAATGTAATAATTGAAATGTAAGCATAAATGTAAAAAAAAAAAAGCATAAAATGTGCAACTATCACCTACATATCTAAATCAAACAAACAAAACAACAGTCGAGCATGAAATAGAGTGAATCACCTTGTTTGATACCAAGTTCTCTGTCTCTTAGGGTGACGTGGGATTCCCTGGGCCAGCGGGACCACGTGGTGTGCCTGGTCTAGCGGGCCCAAAAGGACTTGATGGAGAAGCAGGAGCTATCGGCGACAAGGTACTATAATCCACTTACATATACAAATATTTATCTTGTCTGATATGTCAAGATCCTGCTTCATACATATTTGGTCAGTAATGATAGTAATACCCCCATATCGCTGTGTGCCCACCCCCATTACAGGGGCTTCCTGGCCCACGGGGCTTACCTGGTACACCTGGACCGCAGGCTCTGCAGGGTAAGCCAGGGGCGGAGGGTAAACCTGGCCTGGCAGGTATGAGAGGGGTCAGGGTAAGTACATCATTTTTGAAACGTCAACAATTCAGATCAACAAAGATCACAGTCAAATAACAGTTTGGAAAAGCACATTATAATCCAGTCCAATCGCCAGCACTAGGGGAAGGCCCCGTGTGGCTACGCTAGTCCATTCAGGATGTGTCATTTTTTTAAGAAAGGCATTGTCATCAACAAGTGCCCTGGTCGTCTGAGTTCGACAATAACTCAGAACAACAAACATCATATAAACATGTTATAATAACCACCACTTTTTAAGACAAAGATAAGACACATACATCTGTTTTAAGAAACTGCATGTTTAGGCTTGCTCAGAGGTACAAATGGTGGCAGGCAGAATCTGAATTTTCTACTAAATCAAATAAAAATGAACAAACAAATTAGAGCTACTCTCACCAGATACACAGTCAAATATTGAAACTGAAGTGCATGTTCTCATTGAAAACATAAGCAGTTCCATGGAAAGTTATTTTTTGCCACACCCACAATACCAATAACATAATCACTGCAAAGGTTGAATGAAAAATTGCAAAATATTTAAATTATACTGTGCTATGCTATGCTATGCTATTATGCATGTGATAAAACTATGTCTTGTCACATGCATAATGTGGAATTGCCCGTATACAGAAACCTAACAGGTTCTTATTTGTCTGTCATCCCTCAGGGAGAGCCAGGACCAAAGGGGATAGATGGCAAACCAGGCAAACCAGGTCCTCCTGGTAAGGCTGGCTTCATCGGTGCACCAGGTCTCAATGGGCTGCCAGGTGGTAAGGTTAGTCCCCCCTTTACACAAAGTCAAAGGACAACACTTTCACACACATTTTGGGCTGACGTGTGTGCGCAGGAAAAGACTCAAGGTCAACAAATATTGAGCTTGAACTTAAGATCTGTACACAATCTGTTTAAAATATACACATGCAAATCATATTTCTGTAATCAATGTGAACCATTACCCTGATCTGCCGATATGAGCTAAGGCTGTTTAGATATTAAAGGTATCTTGAAGGGGTCGCAAGTGGTATTAGGTGTTACTATGGTAACATGTGTTGAACAAGGTGTTCAATCCAGTGTTCTTTTCTGATAATATGTCCAAAACATTTAGTGTATAAGTAGTAGCTCATACCTGCCAAGATTTGAGTAGCAGAATCCGGGAGATATTTTTGCAGGGGACGTGGAATGATGAGCAAACTGAAGTGGGCTAATCTGAACTGGGCTAATCTGACGGAAGTTTAGGCTTTGTAAATTTTGGGGATTCCAGGGAGAAAGGACAAAACAGGTGTCTGAAATACAGGAGAAACCCAGAAAAAAACGGGAGTGTTGGAAGCCATGCTGTAGCTGCACAGTCCCAAATTCAAACTCACTGTTTGTGTGTAGCATTTGTGCATTCATGCTTGTGCTAGTACACCCACAATCTGTTTCCTGTGGTCTGTCCCAGGGTGATGATGGTCCAGGTGGTGAAACAGGAGACCCAGGTCCTGCTGGTCGAGCTGTGAGTTACCCTGTCAACATAGTCACTGTCATTGTCATGGCCCTTTTTGGATAACAGTGAGGTTGTCCTCACTGTCACTGAGCATCTGCATACACACACAATACACAGTACAATCTGATTATTATTCATGTAGCTCTTTTTTACAGCAATTTATAATGCAGACATAGGGGAGTTGTAATCACTGTCACAAGCACAAACACACACATATAAGTCAATAAAAATAAAGAAATTGAATCAAGATGTGCAAGTGAATGAAATTCAACCAATGTGTTGTTACAATAATAAGTGTAAATGTAAGCTACACTAGGTCTCAATCCTCTAATAATTCCTCAACAGGGCAGGCCTGGCGACCGAGGACCTCCAGGACCTCCAGGCTTCCGTGGTATTCCTGTGAGTTTCACAGTCAAAATCTGATTTTTTGTGGTCTTGCTGATACACAACTAATCAAATGCTCACTTAATGCAGTGCTTTCTATGTAATTTCATAAGCAGTCATGTCATGGTGTCATTACTTTTTTGGTGAAACTGTTTCTACAGGCTGTGAGTAAAGCTTCTACAGTATATTAGCAACAAAGTTTAAAACATAAACATGTTTATAACATAAATGTAAACATGTTTATAACATAAACATAAATTCCTGAACATAACCAACAATCCTAATGGAATGCAACAAGCTAATGGGACAACACTGCACAGAGAACTGGATTATCATGACATAAGATTATTAGCCTCCAAAGGCAACAATAATTCCAATAATGTACTCATGCTAACTAAAGCTTGAATTGATTATAGAATGTGGCTTGTATGTGAGTGTATTGGAAATTGTAATGGAAATATTTTTAAAAAAGGATAAGAAGGAACTGAAATACAGAATTAAAATGTGTTTATTTACCTTGTCACTCCTGTTTCTTCAGGGTGCAAATGGTGACCCTGGGCCCAAGGGAGGACCAGGAGAGAAGGGGGCAGATGGTGACCCTGGCCTCAGGGGCGAACAGGGCGAAGATGGAGAGGCTGGTCCTCGGGTATGTAGGCCTACTAACCATATATCTATAAAAGGTTCACTAAAGAAACAGAGGTGGGTAGCCCGGGCTCAAATTAAGTTGTAAGTAGTGATACAGGAAGCATAAAAAGACTTTTCCATTAACTTGACACAACTAAAGTGGCAAGTCAAAGCAATATAATTAATTTTCCATCATATATGTTGCACTAACTTTTTGATGTGCAGTATTTTAAAGCGAATCATCTTTTTGATGGAAAAAGGGCTATGTACTGGTTTTACCTGTGCAATTAGCACAGGTGATTTCTCTAATTAACCTGTTGTATTAATTAGAAGCAGCTAGTTTACTGAGTAATAGGAATAAATGTGGTAGGACTTTTGCTTGAAAGCCGGGTTACCCACCTCTGGAAAACCTTGCAAAGACCACTACATCATTGTGACTGATCTTCTTAGCTTGCTGACTGTTTGCCAATAGCTAAATTAATGACATGATGTGAAAGGTTATTTTTTTGTACGTTATTTTGTAGAATTATCACATGCCATTTATAATGACATACTGTGAATGACTAGCTAGCATTATCACATGTGATTCATAATGATATATGTGAATGCCTCTTTATATGGCCAGTGGCAAGCTGACATCATCACACGCAGTTCATGATGACATGCCGTGAATGCCTTTAAAAAGCTAGCTTGCATTTTGACCGCTTCATAATCAGTGGTCATGTAATTACATGCACATGCATGCAGGAATAATCTTATGTCAACGCTCATGTGTGTGATTCATGAAGCTGCTCGTATTGCTCAGATATCAGCATAAGAAAGCGCTGGTGTTCGCAAATAGATAAATAGAACTGAAACGAGCGTAATTTAAATGTCACCCCCAAATATATTCTGAATTTAAAGACCCCACCCCCTAGAACTGACACGAAGGTACATAATATGTCCAAAATCAGACCTGTTTTCTAACGCAACGATACCCATGTGACATGCAGCTCCAACTGAGTCAATTGGTTTTGACAGGCAGCATCAAAAGAACACGCGAAAATGGGGGATATAAAACTTTATTTCTCAGACAGAACGTATGAATTACTGATATAACCCTACAGTGAAAAATTATTTCACTACAAAATCACACAACAGTCGTTTGTACCTGGAGAAGATATATGACTCATGTATGCACTGTTGCACACAGGCTATGTTTAGGAAAGGCGGTAAATGCACAGGAGTAGTTTTGTCCAGCATAGGCTACATTTCATGAATATTACTCATAACTTCACAGTTCTCTGACAAACATTCTCGAATGTTTGCTGTGCTATGATCCCCTAACTTGAAATAGTGCGTATACCATGTCCTGACTTGACTTAAAATAGTGCGTACACCATGTCCTGACTTGACTTGAAATAGTGCGTATACCATGTCCTGACTTGACTTAAAATAGTGCGTACACCATGTCCTGACGTGACTTGAGCGTAAAAACCACTCATTCTAGCTCATGTTCAGATTGATAAATACCCAGTTTTTCATGGGAATGAGCATACACACAGTTTTCTGACGTATGATCGTTTCGTAAATAAGGGCCATAGTCTCAATAAAATATGTCTCAGGTAAAAGCTGTGTATTCATGTGTGTGTGTGTGTGTGTGTGTGTGTGTGTGTGTGTGTGTGTGTCCATTCAATCCATTTAGGGTCCACCTGGTTTTATGGGACCCAAAGGATCAAGAGGCCCTGCTGGTCCACTTGTAAGAACATACACTGTTACTCCAGTAATCATGAATGTAGGAGTCATGTTTGTGTAGTAGCTGTTAATAGATTTCCATGCCCACAAGTCTCATCAGCAATTTAATCTAACACCTTTAGGGTCCCCCAGGCTTCCCTGGTGGTGTTGGAAGAACTGGATTACAAGGCAGTCAAGTAAGTCCTCTACCTAATCATACTACATAGCTTTGTACATAAACTGTATTTTTAAAAAGGACAGATAGAAAGAAACTGGCCACCGGTCAGTTGTTGAGGTTTATGTTATTACATAACAATTATAATATTTCCGACTACACATTGTTAATAACCTGCTTTGAGTAATAAAGATGTCTTGATCAACCGCTGTGGGGAGTCCCCAACCCCAACCTTTTCCTGTGTCCAACCAGGTCCAAAAACTGCTAATGTTATTTTACATTATCTACATTGTTATCTTATAGGGCTTCACTGGTGATGCTGGGGACCCAGGAGATGATGGCACTGTTGGTCCCAAAGGTGAACCAGGCCCGCAGGGTGCACCTGGAAGTCAAGGACTACAAGGTCCCGCCGGGCGACAGGGTACCCCTGGAGAGAAAGGGCCAGGTGGAGAAAAAGGCAATATGGTGGGTGCCACAATTTTTCTGTTCTTGTTTTTATTTTATCATTCTGTTTCAACCAAATGGCTTTAAATTGTATCTTTAGGTGTGCTATACTGTAAATAACACATGACAGTCAAATATACCATATTGGCCTGAATATAAGATGACCCCCCTTTTTTAGACTCATTTTGGGAAAAAGAGAAAAAAAAACATATGCATTACCCATAGAGGTCTGCATAGAGGCTATAGCCTTGCGTGTCAAAGGGGCGAGTTGGCCCTGCCTGTGAGACACTGAAACATAACGATGATTTGCTTCTCTCATTTCCACCGCACAGCAACTGATTTTCAAAGTTTGTTTGCAATGGTAACAGATGTTGGCATGTTGAAAAACCCTGACGTTTGCGCAGCATTGCCTATCTGTATCGGTGAGTTTTCTATAGTTTATCATAGATCATAGACTACCGCTGAAAAGTTTCTCCTCAAAGTCTATGCAGGCGCTGGGCAAGACATTCAGTCACGCAGTGACAGTCCATTGCTCCACATTAGAGACTTCTGTATCCCGAATATGATCAAATATGAAGTGCCAGCTTTGTGCGCTTTTAAACACTGTGTCCCAAATATTATCAAGACCGGGTCAAGGAATACTGAGGTTCACGTAAACCCAGTCATTCTTTTAAACCACTCAAGGCTAATTTTTGAATTTTTGAATCTCTTACCTCTCCATTGCGTGTGACAGTTGCAGGCCAATGAGATGCTACAGTTTCATTTAACACACACAGACACAAAAAAACCCAAAAAACATTTTGGCCGTTTTTTTTTTTTTATACTACTTTTTGTCTAGTCCGCGAATATGATGATCCCCTTTTTTCAAAAGGACTTACAGGACAAAAATATCTTATCTTATCAAAAATGTCTTATATTCGAGCTAATACGGTAACAACAAGATATGTAATACATACACATACACAAATACACACACACACACACGCACACACACACAGAGAATGAGCAATAGACACACAAAAACTTTCTGGCTGTCATGGAGTTAGGTACTTAATGCAACAGCAGCTTCTCCACATAAAAACTCATAATGTCCATGTCCACAGAAAAGCACGTGGTACGTTTTCATAAAAAAATCAGAATTTTAACAGGTTGCTGATGTGGACCAACAGGCCGACCTGAACACGGACCTAGTACTAACTGCCCTTATATCTCTCTGTCATAGGGTCCTCCTGGTGCTTCTGGTCCTATTGGCCTAATAGGTCCGCCAGGACCGACGGGCTTGCCTGGGAAAAGAGGTCCAAATGGAGGTCAAGGCAACCAGGGCAAACCGGTAAGAGTCAGCTGATTGTTGCATCACTTTTATGTGTGAGGAAAACTGATGTGTTTTTCTCATGTGAAAGCAAGCCAGAAAGTAAGGCACAAACAGTGTTTTATCAGAGTTAAGTTAGTTAGAACATAATAATAATAATAATAGTATGTGTTCTATGTGTTTATTCTGCTAGGGACTGCCTGGTCCTGCTGGCCCTGATGGTGATAGTGGTGGCCCGGGTCCAGATGGACGGCCAGGGCCTAATGGACCACCTGGTCCCCCAGGACATTCTGGTCCGGAAGTAAGAAACACTACCATTTTGCAGAGCAGCGCTAATTGTATATGTGCGCACTCACTGTACGTGCATTGGTATACTGATGATGGCAGTGACGAGGGTAGAATTTTCATAAGAAGATCGTAAATCGGACATACGAAGACTGGACGTTTGTCTCCTTAATTCTTAAAACAGATCATTGCTAGCTAGATTGATCGATTGGTCGATCTTGGACTTATCTCTCCTCTAAGTTCTCTAAAATCTCTTTTTGCTTGAGGGAATAGTAGAGGCAGAGGATGTGTTCATAAATTTATGTGTGTGTGTGTGTATGTGTATATGTGTTTGTACGCGTGTGTGTGTGTGTTTGTACATGTGTATGTGTGTGTTTATATGTGTGGGTGTGTGTATACGTGTGTGTGTGTTTGTACATGTGTTTTTACACGCGTGTGTGTGTGTGTGTGTGTGTTTGAATGTGTGTGTCTGTGTGTGTATGCGTACATGCTTGCATGTGATCTCTGATCTCCTCTGCAGGGTAAACCTGGTCCAGGGGGTCTTGATGGACCAGATGGGCTACCAGGCCGAAAGGTAACCTATCAGCCTTCTCTTATTTACTCAATCACTCTCTCTCTCTCACACACACACACACACACACTTGCCATTAGCTTGCATCTCTCAGAACACTGAACTGGGTTCAGTTCTTGATGTGTCTCTTAGTGTTTGCCTCATCCTAGATTCATTCAGACACACGGCTATATTAAGTGCATTGATGTACTATTAATGATTGTTAATATGGTGATATTTACTGACAGGTGGAACTGGTAAAACTGAATTGAAATTTAATGCAATTACACACACTACTGAATTTGAACTATGCATGAAAAATGCAGGAGAACTGAGACCTAGTAGCACCTTTGCTACTATTTTGTCTCTGTCTTCTCTCTATAGGGCGAGCGTGGTCCCACCGGCCTCCAGGGTGAAAGTGGTAGACCTGGGCCATCTGGTGAACCCGGACCCCCAGGGAATATGGGCAGGCCTGGCAACATTGGAGATACTGTAGGTTATGAGATGCATTTGTTTTCTTATACACACCATAAACAAGGGCGGTGCTACAACATAGTTGTTAAGGGACAGAACATACTGTAATACAAACATTTCCTGTTATACGTGTGTAAATTTGTGTGCGTGTGTGTTTGTGTCTGTGTGTGTGTTTGGGGGGGGGTGGGGGGGTAGTTTGAGGCTTAGGGATCCATTACCGTCATTAACTAAGGACTAGGTTGTCCATCAACCCTAGATGTCAACTTTAATTGAAAAGGATGTGCAGAATTAATTCAATTTTCAGATGGGCCAGGGATGGGCACAGGTTGAAATGTTCTCTGTGTTTTGGTCATCTTTCTTCTGTAGGGCCCCACAGGTAATGCTGGTCCTGCTGGAGATAATGGGAGACCCGGAGGCCAGGTGCGTTCATATTTATAAAATGTTTCTAGAATTTTCTAGGATTCATCAGTATTTCGCTCATCTGTCTTTGGACAGCACAGAGCCTTGTCTAAGGTACACCTAGTTGCATACCTGTAGCAGACATTCTTATACAAAGCAATATACCATAATGCAAACATACAGTACCTTGTTTATCAATTTGCATTTGCACTTGCATTCTTGCGTCTTCTTGAAGGTCTTCTAATATTACATTCTCCTAGCTTTTTGTCAATATTGTTTTTGATAATAAGAACCTGTTAAATGAATGTCAATGAACATTGGGCATTTCCATGCAAGTGAACGTTTTTGACACATCCATAAAGCCAAGAATATGTCAGGTATTTGTACGATGATAATGATTATATTACAGTTTTGGGGGTATTTGCAATACTCTGTGGACCGTGGAGGGTACAAGGCATTCGCTATCATGAATAAATGTTATGTTAATGTTAATATTATTGCTGTCATTTTTTACTATCAATGACATCTCTAATCCTTCTAGTTTATTATTTTCTTTAAGCTATATGTACTTACAGTATATTCATATTTTTAGCCAAGCATGTTTGTTCTTAATGTGGTATTTTTGTTGTTGTACGTCGCCTTGGAAAAACGCATTTGCAATATCCAATATTGGCTGTTAAAACTGAAATTGGTGGCCCTTGCAGGGGCCTCGAGGTCCTGCAGGTCTGAAAGGTGACCGAGGCTGGCCAGGGCGGAGGGGTATCAAAGGACACAGAGGAATGCCAGGGGCACACGGAATTACTGGGATTCCTGTAAGGATGACTACAACTGATTTACCTTTAACCCTTTGAACCCGACCCAACATGCATCCGAATTGACACACCCATTCTTCTTTGTTAAATTTCTGTGATGAATGGTTGGGTAGAAAATTAGCATTGAATTTATATCAAAATTAATGAGTTACGTATTGTGTTTTATATAAGAAGTGCCAAGTTGTAAGGCAACTCTTTGAGGTTTGATTTTTATCACTAATCCATTAAGTCATGTCTCATATTGTGGATTCATGCCAGATAAGTCTTTGAGGATGCAGGGCTTAGGACCTAATGGACAGACATTTGGATTCATCCTATGAATCAGACCTATGTGCATGACCTTAACAGGGGCAGGGAAGGTCTAGTGTGCACTTTACCTTGTAGGTCTACATCACTTCTTTGCAGAACTTTGCTCAGTGTTTCTTTCTGCTTGGCAGGGCAATCGTGGAGATGCAGGACCTCCTGGAAATCCTGGGCCCATGGGACCGAAAGTGAGTATAGTGTAATTTGACCCAGATAGCGTTAGAGTGCAGATAGAGTACATTTCCCAAAGCCATAGTTGTAATCAGTTAGCTAACCAGTTAGCATCCAATTAGCAACTTAGGTGGTTGTCAATGGACAGTTGTATTGCAACCACCACTACTTTAAATTTGACTTGGACACACCATGTATGGGGTGTTTGTTGGAAGCCTGCTAGCAGAATGCCTGGAAATCGCTAGTACTAAAACACTAGCGGTCCACCAGCTTGGCCTTTTAGTGGGACAGCCAGTGGCCCACCATCCTCTAGTTGCTGGGGGAGTTGCAGCCGTATACCAGTAAATTTTGCTAAATCAATGTTAACCTTGGTTAATAATCGTGAAATTACAGAATATAGGGGTTAGCAAGCATAGCACTATGTATAGCATCAGAATTAATATACTATAATGGTAGCTGAGTCTGCAAATGGCAAAACATCTGAAAAGGGCGGCCATGGCCCACTGGTTAGGGCTTCTGTCTTATGACTGAAAGGTGACTGATTCAATCCCCTACCAATAGGAAACATGTGGGTGGTTGAACATCCCGTGGGTTGTTGTTGCACTACTATGAATAATTGACGACACCTACATGACTCTGGTACACACTCTGTATTATGAAAAACAGGAATTCATAACCACATTATAGACGCAGTCTTTTTGAGAGGAAGACGGCGCCAGCAGAGGGACAAACTTAAACTGTCAATACACAACAAGTTTCTACTACAGTACTTAAACCTGCAGATGTGCATACTCATGTTCTTGTGTACTATTTCCAGGGTCTTCCAGGAAAACCTGGCCGACATGGAAAAGATGGCACCTTTGGTCTAATGGGGGCCACCGGTCCACCGGGACCCCGGGGTCGCGATGGAGAACGGGGACCTCAAGTAAGATTCAACATCATGATTTTAAAAAAATATACACAAAGCAGTGCTTACCACAGGATTTTGTGAGGCTGGGCTGTGCTGGGCTGGAGTGGGGTGGGGCAGGGGCTTTGCGGGGGCCTCTGGAATGTGTGTTCTGCTCACCTGTTTGCTTACAACTTTGATGTCCATTGTTTTTTACAGCAAAATAGACCTGAATCAACAATGATGAAAGAAAATAATGCAAACAAAAGAACCTGAAATGGGAGTATGCATGCATCAGATATGGTTGAGATTTATGCGGACCATATTTAGACTATGGTGGGGCAGATTAGACTATGGTGGGCAGCCTTAGTCTAGGCGTTGTATGGGAAACTCTGAAAAGAATGAACTATAGAAAACACTCACTCAAGTTCAAGTGGAAATCAGGGAGGCCCTGGTCCCTGAAAGATTCAAAGATTTAAAATCATGATTTTTGTATGCCTAAATGAACTACAAAAACACTCACTTACTCACACACACAGACACACAGACATACACACGCACACACACACTCTCAGTGTGTAGATACCAGGATTTTGAGCTGAATTTTGAGTTTTGTACAAAGTAGGCTGTAACAATGTTTGTAAACAGTTTCCTGTTTGCTTTGAGTTTGCTGCAAAAGCAAAGTAGTTTGTGAACACACAGTTTAACACTCACAAACAGTCTGAGGAGGTCACTGTCATTTAGATACAGGGTTGCAGGACAAAGGTTTACAGATGAAAGTAAATGTTTACTGTTTATTGTTGAAATAAAGTGTTTATTAGACTACTGGCACACAATATTTTGAATTTAACAGTTTGTAGAACTTTGTAGCACAGTTTGACAACCACTGATATATATATAATAACAAAGCTATTCATTTCATTCAATTCAATTCAATTTACGATATTATTGTCTTATGGCAGCAAGGAGAAGCCAAGAGCAACAGGGGCAAGGAAAAACTCCCTTATGTTAGTCTAGGAAGAAAACTTGGGCAGACCATGACTCAAGGGGCTAACCCAACTGCCAGGGGTCATGCAGGAAAAGAATAATCAGTAGTAACCATGATAGACGACAAGTTGCCCATGGTTTTATCTAAGCATCAGAACAGTTTCAAAATAATGTCCCATAACATTATATAAACACAAGGGAATTCCATGAAAACACCACATACATGCACAACAGTTAAAAAAAGAAAAGTGAATGCACCTTAGCACTGATCTCCAGGTCTTTCTTTGGCCTTCTAGGGACCTCCAGGCCCCCCAGGACCTCCGGGCCCTCCCGGTTGGACTCATCCCCCTCCTCCTCCTCCAATAATCAGGCCCTCACAGAATAAAGGCCCTGGGCCAGAGTATGGACCAGGCCCAGTGTATGGCTACGATGACTATGCTCAGGCACCTTACCCCTACTACCGAGCAGACAGCCCAGATGCAGGGGCTGAAGTGGAGGCCAGGCTGAAGACTCTGAGTCAAGAGGTGGAGAGGTTGAGGAGTCCAGAAGGCACCCAGCAGGACCCGGCCCGCATGTGCCACGATCTTAGGATGTGCCACCCCAACTGGAAGAGCGGTGCGCTAATGCACCCTCAACTCAAACCCCACATCCACCCCCTTCCACCCCCAATACCCACACACAGACACACACACACACCCCAACCAATTCACCTCACTTACGTATAACCACCCTATTGTATAACCAGTGTGTTCCAGATGCAGGGTTTTTGTTTTTTTCCTTTTTACAACGTTTACTGTACCTCCTCTCTTGTCCAGGTTTTTACTGGATCGACCCCAACCAGGGAACCCCAGACGACGCCATCAAGGCCTTCTGCAACATGGAAACTGGTGAGACCTGCATCTACCCGACCGTGTCCACTGTGCCTCAGAAGAATTGGTACACCAGCCAGACTACCAAGAAGAAGCACGTATGGTTCAGCGAGTCCATGTCTGGCGGTTTCCAGGTTTGTTGGCATGTGTTTAAGGGTATCTGGTAATACTTTCTATGAACCCAGTATTCATAAAGCATTATAAATGCATTCATAAAGGGTTGAAATGCATTCATGAAGCCTCATAACCAATGACATTAGTATTTATAAGAGTTAACATTATGATGTTAGTTATAATAATCACCACTCAGAAACCTCCAATATACTATATACACAGCATTGTTTAGTATCTGTTCAGCTCGCTTGGAACCTCGACAAAGGTGACACCAGAGATGGTAGTCAAATGGAGCTAGTACCAGTCAGTGGAAAAGGGCCATAACTCTATACCTTGTTTACCTCTTCTTTCCCTCCATGCACACAGTTCCAGTACGGCAGCTTGGCTATCGACCCTGATGACATGGACATCCAGTTCTCTGTCATGCGCCTGATGTCGAGCGAGGCATCCCAGAACCTCACCTACCACTGCAAGAACAGCATCGCCTACATGGACCAGGCCTCCAGCAACCTGAAGAAGGCTCTGCTGCTGCAGGGCTCCAATGACATTGAGATCAGAGCCGAGGGCAACAGCCGCTACACCTACAAGGTCTCAGAGGATGGATGCATGGTTAGTAATAGTTAATTGTGCATAAGGAATTTCATCTATGTTAAAGGAGAAATCTGGTGTCATTTAATCCATAGCTCTGTTGTTTGAGGTCACAGAGTCCTGTCTGTAGGAAAAATAAAGAGAAAATTTGGTTCAACATAGACCAAGTAACAAACCAGCAGCTAACATTGACTGAATGGGGCATAGGAAAATGAAACTGAAAGTGTGTTTTTGTGTCCCATTCAATAGTGCTAACAGCCAGTTCACTATTTGGTCCATGTTGTGTTAGATCTTCTCGTTCTATTGATTGGAACAGGGCTACGGATTGATTCACGCTGGATTTCTTGTTTAATTGGCTTCCCTGCTGAGAGGTCTTATTCTTCAGGTTATACTATGAGTATTTTATTAGGACTCGGACAAGGATATTGCAATGCTTTGTTTCTCCACATCAAAAGACCATATTAATGGGCCAATTTCTGTATCTCTTTCTGCCTATCAGTCTCACACAGGCACATGGGGAAAGACAGTCATCAAGTATAGAACAACGAAAACATCTCGCCTGCCGATCGTTGATATCGCTCCAATGGACATTGGAGGAGAAGAGCAGGAATTTGGAGTGGAACTTGGCCCAGTGTGCTTTTTGTAGGGAACAAAAAATAACACAAAATTTGGACTCTGTGGAAAATATTTTTCTGTCAGTCGTGTGTTTTATATGATTTGTTGTTTTGTTTCAGTGCCAATAAAGCAACTTCCTTCTTTGTGCGTTTTCTTATTTTGAAGACAACTTCAACAATCAATACTGACTAATTTTTCAACCCATCAGTTCAACTGTAGATGTCATCCCCTTGGAAGCATGGAACAGATCTGTCATGAAACCATGGTGCTTTATTTTTCCAAATAAATCTGTTTGTGTACTGAAACAATGGTGCTTTATTTGTCAAAATAAATCGCTACGAAAACGACTGGTTTACTTATTGTTTTTAATACTTTTTCACTGGAAACAAAAAACTCCAAATGAAAAGCATAATCATAGCACACATAAAAGTAGTAATAATGTTAAATGATAGAGAAATATTGATAAACATTGATGATATTAATAACTAATAACCAGGTTGTTGCTAGCAGTAGGCCTATCGAGATGCAGTATAGGCAATGCATTTCCACAAGGACATCACAAAGCACTATGGATGCAAAGAGACAAGCAATCATTTAGATTTTTTGAATGAAATGAAGACGATGGTGTTGAAGCTGAACTACTTCAGAGATCATCTCACATTTTGTATTAATTTCCATTAATTGGAAAAGTCTACTCTGAGGCAGATCTTGGTAAGACTACTTGTAGTAATAGTTTACAACCGCAGAATTGATGAAAATGCAATAACAATAATTATTCTGCACTGCACAAACAAGTCACTGCTAAAAAGTTTAAGTGTTCTTGATTGGCCCTGATGTAACTGATAGTTGACAAATGTAAGTCGCTTTGGATAAAGGCGTTTGCTAAATGCATAAATATAAATGTAATGTTCTTGAGTGTGCATTTTTTTTGTTGTTGTTGTTTAGTGAGCATTTTTTTTTTTTTTTACCCATGAACACATACCAGATAAGAAAACTTTGTAGAATGCACAAACTTCATTAAAACTGTGTGGTTGCAGAACAAGTTTCCTCATAAGAACATTTGGTAAATGAGTTTTGTGTTTGTACTCTTCTGTGAAAGAGTGCCACCTAGTGGTGAGAAAATGAAAAGCCATTCCCTGCAGCATTAAATATCCTTGCTAAGTGTGTTGCCAGGTAAAGCACAAGTAGATGGATTGGCGGATGTGGAACAGGAAGCATGTGGGGGAATAAGGCGTAATTTATGGCATGGTGTGGGTTGCTGAATCAATCGACAAGAAACAGGTGAACAGAGTTGTCACCTGTCCCAGTTTTATTGGGATTGTCTTTCTTTTTGGTATTATGTACCAGGAAATATTATGCACTAGGCCTAGTTAAACATGTTTGTAAAGAACAAAGATCCAAAATATCGGTATTAACATCAGCCATTTAAAAACCCATATCAGTTGACTAGTCATGGGTCATCGCACAGGTCATCAAAATGTCAATTTTTTTGTCTGACATACTGTAGATGGCAACCCCATGAGTGGGTGAAACAGTAGGTCGTGAACTAGGCATGAGTAGATGAATAGATCTGTGGATGGATTGGTGAATGAGGTGTGGGTAGATGAATAGATCAGTGGATGGATTGGCGAATGAGGTGTGGGTAGATGAATAGATCAGTGGATGGATTGGCGAATGAGGTATGGGTAGATGAATAGATTAGTGGATGGATTGGCGAATGAGGTATGGGTAGATGAATAGATTAGTGGATGGATTGGCGAATGAGGTGTGGGTAGATGAATAGATTGGTGAATTAAGTATGGGTAGAAGAACAGATAGATGGATGGGCTGATGGATGTAAGTTGGCTGAGGGAATACTGTACTTAATATATAAATACTGAATTTGGGTGGTTCAGTGGAAAGCATGGGCCGGATTGGTGGATTCGTGTCATCAGGTCTTCATTCTTGGTCTGGAGATTCCATGTCACAGGGCTCGGCATCAGCTTCTTTGTCCATAAAGGCCGGGATGTCCTCGTAGAGGGCACAGTGTTCAATGTCCAACCCCTGAGTTTGGCACAGAAAGACACAGACTATGACTGGATCATAATCTATCTTAATTTTTACACACATAGAAATATTAATTGCTTAAGACATGCAGTGAAATAGCATTCTGTTTCTCAGCCTATCATGTGCATAGTGTCTGTGTCTGAATGCCTCTCTAACCCTAAGCCCTGCTGTACTTGTCTATTCCATACAATATTTAGTTTGTTAACAATGGATTGCAACATAGACAGAAATGAATGAATCAGTGGTTGTATAACAACCCACCAAAAAACAAAAGCAAATTGCCCATCTCTCCAACTGGAACCAGATTGATAGTAGCCTAGTAGATAAAGAGAGTGTATGCAATGCGGATCGTCATGGGTTCATGTTTTTTTTTTAGTAAAGTTATGGTTAACTTTAAAGGTAACAAGGGCAATACTCCAAATACAAATGACAATATCAAATTCATTTTGATTCTTTGGCACAATAAATGTGTATCCATGGTATAGGTCTACTAATATCAATGGATGAAATTTCAATCTCTCTATCAAAATCTGGTTCCTTTGAAATTCTTAGTAAAAATGCACCATAGTAATAACAACAGTCAAGTGGTTTCTTATTGTGCCTTTCAAGATATCCAAGGTTTGACTGAGTTGGAGGAAGGGGTTTAGAGACCAAAGGCCTTGCTAAAAAGGTGTGTTTTTAGGTGTGTTATACACAAGCCTAAAAAGGGGTGATAACAGATGTAGAGGGGTAGCTTGCTCCACAGAGAGGCACCAACATGGAAGCTCTGTCCCAATCTGGTGTGACGGATGGCCAAATTGTGGTAATCAGAGGACCACAGGGGACTGTAAGTGTGATCGGAAAGTTATTGAGATTGTGCAAATGATTTGTAGAGGAGCAGGACTTTGCAAGAAAGGTAAATTTAGTGCTGTCAATCGAAAAATTTATCTGATTAACCACAATAGAAAATTTTAGTCAAAAAAGTAAAAAAAATTAAGTCAATCACAATTAATCACAGTTAATCACACATATAAAGTTCCATAATTTTCCTTTATTTTTTGTGAAGAAAGGATGTCACACCCAGTGCCCCTGCTTAGTGAAGACCCAACATGAAAGAGTGTAGTTGCCAAAGGCTGGATAGTGGGACAGTGATGGCGTAGTGGATCCTGGCTAGCATGCTAGTAGCCTGGAAATTGTTGGTTTGAATCCCAGCTGCCACTGTTGTGCCCTTGAGCAAGGCACTTAACCCTAAGTTGCTCTAGGGGAGACTGGCCCTGATGTAGTTGATAGCTGACAAATGTAAGTCGCTTTGGATAAAAGCATCTGCTAAATGAATAAATGTAATGTAATGTCTGTCTATGACAGGGGTGCCCAGGGTGGCCTTTCCCTTGTACTCTCATTCAATGTGTCTGTCAGCTTTTTTAAAAATGCCATTATGAAATATCTACAACTGTCATTATGCTGCTTGTATTCTGTTCCTTGTATTTATGTCAAAGAGAATCTCTTTTATGCCCAGACAGAGCTCTCTGGCAGATTTATGGTTCTACATTGACTCAGTGCAAAGGGCACTTGTTGCCTTGTCATTGTCGTGGTTCTGCATCGAGTGTGTCTGCATTCACATAGCACAGTTTACAATATTGCTTTGAGTGGAACTATCTATCCTTCAACCACACATCCGCAGAGTCTAACAAATTCCTTTGTCATTCCTTTTCATTTTGGGTAACATTACTGTTAAAAGAGACACTGCATATTTCAACAATTTTGTCTCGTTATTGTAAAAAAATATATATATGTCAGAACAATTTACAAAGTTTCTGGGCAGTCAGTTTATGTTCTGTTAACAAGCAAACTTCTCATGCTGACGAGGTGCTGAATCTAAAACAGGGCTGCAAAATAGACACGATACCAGGCCCGCTGACAGCCTTGGTCACGCCGGGACAAAATACTCTGAGCTGATGATGACCTGATGCTGTTTCCATACACATAAGTATACTTGGGTGTAAATAGCATACCAACACCCGGGTGCTTGTCTCTGCTATTCCACACTATATACCCCTAGGTGTAAATAGCCACATTTACTATGCCCACTGGGTGCAAACAGCATTGTTGGCTATATACACCCGAGTGCAAATAGCATGTGTCAAAAAGACAGCTACCAACGTAATTTTGTTTTTACACGAAAGTAGAAAACAAACACCCAAGATAGCTTCAGCAGCGTGTCCTTTTCATGACAGAATAGAATGAAAGACAAATGCAAACTTTCAGATGAGTTCTTTGTTCTAAATAATCCATCAGTGGCATCAATGATATAACAATTCCTCTGCGCTGTACTTTCAGTTGTATAGCAAGTGTGTGGGATGGGATGACTCTCACTCTCTCATTTTTTCATGGTGTCTGAGTTCTCGCTCTCTCTCTCTCTCTTTCTCTCTTCCTGTTTATGCAGCTGAATGTGTATGGGTCACCAGTCAAGCATGAAGAGCACCACCGTCTGTTATTTCTACTTTATCTACAAATGTCTGGCTGAGTTTCTTATCAGTACAATATGTGTAAGATGAGCATGTGTCTAACATTTTCCACCAAATACAAAATAATCCGGTGCAAAGTAGAGTTAATAAAAAGTATAGTGTAATATAAAAAAATAGATAAAAAAAAAAAAAGTTTCACAGAATGCCGTTGTTTAGTGTTTTGAAAAAAAAATCGGAACTGTGAAATTCAAACAAATTGTGTTGTTTAGTGTTCTAGTCACACAATTTTCACAAAGTACATCGTTCAGGTTAATGTGCATTTCCTGTCCGTGCAGCTTTGCTGTTTTTCCCCAGAAGAGGCTGTGCTATCTAATCCTTTGTCTTTGTGCAGTCCACATTACCTCATAAGTGTGGTCATCCTCAGGCTCTTCATAAATAGTCTCCTCACTCTCTGCCTGCAAGTTAGAAGTGAATGAAGGAATGAATGAATGAATGAGTGAGTGAGTAATTGTTATCATTGCCCAAAGCACATAGCTGAAAACTATCAATCATAGAAATGCATAGTATAAGAACTGCATGTATAGTTCAGTCTGAATTGTGTATGTGAGTCAGTGTACATCTATGTGTGTGTTCTCACCTGTTGTTTGTAGCAGAGCTTTGATATCAGTAGGAATGTGGCCAGCAGAAAGGCCTGGAGGAACATAATCACATCCTTCATGTTACTCCTCCTGATGGTTGACTCCAAGTTCGTGTGCCCTGGACCAGACACAAACACACACACACACAAACACACACACAATGCATTTGTATTTATGTAACTGTAATTATGAGATCACTTGAAAAAGTCTCCCAAGACAAAAACATAAAGTGTACATGCTTTGTACAGTTGGGCCCAGGACCAGACAGACACACACACACACACACAAATATCATCAAGTTGTCTCCATTCAACCAACCACTGATGAAAAGAATCTCTACTGCCTGCAGAGACACTGTAGGCCTCTTGACGTTCATGTAGCAGTGTTCAGATTTGGCTTAATGTGCTGCACGCTGGAATTAACAGTTTAAGTTTGCACTGTGCAAAAGTTCAACATTTAGTACTTTAAAGGGCTATTCCAGGGTAACTAATAGACGACCTACTCATACTGACAGCACTCAGTGACCTCGAACAACAGGGCTATGGCTTATCCTTAAACATGCGGTTTTCGTTCCGGGTACAGTATTCGGCCACCCACTTTTTTTAGTGGCAGGAGATGAGTGAGTAAGATTTAGGATGTTTATTTGTGCTTTGATCTATGGTTTAGCTCGGTAGTAGGTTTTAGCCAAAATTATACAATATTATCTTGGATGGCACCCTTGCTAACGTATAGACGTATAGAGTTTTAGCATGTATAGAGTTTTAGCACTTCAAAATAGGCTCAGAAACTCCCAGTACTGTTAATGTGGTTAGCCTTTGTCAAGTTCATGCAGAATCAGACTTAGCAGTTGTCTTAATTACTGAGCAGTGCCGTTAGCTTTGTTTTTCTCTGTACTTAGCCAAATACTGTTTAAGAATTATTAGCATTTTCAGAAGCGACATTTTGTTTTGGCTGTTATACACTATTCATCTCACAGTTCACAGCAAAGGAGGAGTCACATTAAAGAGCACAACCTGAAGAAGCGGATTTATGTGTGAAAACGGTCCATAATAATAGGAATAATATTTGCATGTGCCGTTGTCCCTTAACTGGACGAAAACCGGTTGTTTGAATATAATTTGCCCCCGAAATATCCCTGTAAGCCACCACTGTAAGCTACTGCACGCATTCTAAGTATATTTCAGATAGATTCCATAAGAGTGGCATATAGCGGCTTTAATTCCAATGGTGTGACAAGTTTTCATGGAGTTCATTCATTTTGGAGTTGTCTCAAGCACAGCTATTGCTTTCACTTGCATTGCATTTCATACAGCAACCACCCATGGTGAGATGTCGTATTGCAGAACAGACCTGCACTTGTTGGTTTGCATGCTAACTTGGATAGGTATGTAGACAATATGTAGCTTAAAGTTACACTAAATTACTATAATGTTGTTGTTTTTTTCACACTCTGTTGCTAATTCTAGGGCATTTTTTGGGTTGTTTATTTACATTTACATTTACATTTAGGCATTTAGCAGACGCTTTTATCCAAAGCGACTTACAAAAGAGGATAACATTCAAGCTACAACACAATGAACTAACAAGGAGTGCATATTGCTAACAAAGAATCTGCGCTGTTTTAAGTTGAAAGTGCAATAGTGTAACACAATGTAGAGAAATTAAATTATTAAGTGCATTCTCAAAGTTTACGCCAGGAGATATTCTTGGAAGAGCTTAGTCTTCACGAGTTTCTTGAAGGTGGAGAGGGTATCAGTTGATCTGGTAGCACTTGGGAGGTCATTCCACCAGCGCGGAACCAGTTTATAAACACCACATGTAATGCCAACTCTATTCAAGAACATCTCTAAGCTTAGCTAATTTGGGGGATTTCTCCAGACAACATGTTTCCCCTTTCTACACTGTTCTGAAGCACCCACAATGGAAAGCTCCTCATACTGAAATAAGTCCTATTGAGAACATGTAAGATTAGATTCTTCTCTGCTTCAGCTATTGTGTTAAAAGAGAAATCTGGTGTAATTCAATCCATTGCTCTGTTGTTTGAGGATACTGAGTGCTGTCTATAGGAAAAAGAACAAGAAAATTTGATACAACATAGACTGAATAGCAAATTGGCAGCTAATATTAACTGAAAAAATATCTGTGTTCCATTCAGTTAGTGTTAGCTGCCAGTTTACTATTTAGTCTATGGTGTATGAAATTTTCTTTCTTCTACCTACCGACAGCACTCGTGCCCTCAAACTACAGGGCTATGTATTGATTCATGCTATATTTCTCCTTTCAAGCACTGACTTACAGCAATGCATTCTGGTCTTGCATCATGGACTTTTGCCCAGTGGGGCTTGTTCGACTAGACTGGCTGTCTGGTTTAAAGCAATGCATTCAGAGGGGCAATGAAGGCTTTTGTCACTGGATAAAAGTCTTTGATATTGCTTTTCCCCAAAAGAAAAAGCCCCACCCAATTAGCCAGCCAGCCAAGTTGAACCACCCTAAAGTCCCATTCAGTCTAAATAATCAAGTCCAGCATGTATTACTTTTTTACTAAGTCAACCTGTCAGCCTGCCTGCACGGTGTGTATATATATATATATATAGAGAGAGAGAGAGAGAGATGTGTGTGTGTGTGTGTGTGTATGTGTGTGTGTGTGTGTGTGTGTTGTGTGTGTGTGTGTGTGTGTGTGAATTTAGTCCAAATAGAGAAAATAAAGATATATACACACACATACAGGCTGTGCGCCACTTACGGTGAACTTGCAGCTCGCTGCCTGGCCCCAAGGTGCCATTGACCCGGCAGAAGTAGACACCACTGTCAGTGGGCTCCACCTTGACCAGAAGGATATAGCCGGGGTACAGGCTGAGGATGACTCTCTCATCCTCCGTCACCAGCCAAGGTTTGTCTGTTGCAGACGAGGCTTTCAGCCACTCTACCGATGTCGGGGATATCCCTGCATGGGTCTTACAATTAAAGAGCGCGGTCTGACCTGATTTCAGACCCGCAAACCGCGGCCGCTGGTACAGCTGCATCTGCACTTTGTTTTTACCTATGAACAAATAATCAGACAAAACACATTACTGAATGCGTAAACCATGTGTAAGTGGGGTTCAAGAACAAATTTCTCTGTAATAACAGCCGGTGAATGAGGAGCAGTCAGCAGTGTACCATTCTTTAGGGGACCAACTGTGCATGACTGGTAAACTGTGTGTGTTTGTGTGTGTGTGTGCGTGTGTGTCTGTGTTCTAAAAGCAAAACTGAGCATCTACGAATTCTTACACTTAATCTGATCATCTAATATCTTTATTAAAACTCATTCTGTGTGCTGCAGCCTGCAGTCTATAAAAATAGCTAAACCTTCTTCTCCAAGTGACTTCCTCTTTTGAAACCCAGGTGGAGGGGAAGAGCTTCATTAAAAACAAACAAAAGGACTGAAAGCACACAGAGAAACACCCTAGTTAAGTTTATAAACAGTCGTTACTAAATGCTCGGCTCTTTCAACCCAGGCAAGTACAAGGCATTAGCTGACATGATAAACATATAAGCATGAACAAACCATGATAAACAAATGAATAAACAAGTACAAATGTGAACTCACCACTAATGTAAAACACAAAGTGCATAGTAAATGCTAAATATTATGTCAGTATCATTCACAGTTGATCATTGTTAATAATATTAACATATTAACCATACGATATTTCATATCGGTTGAATAGGGTACAACTCTACAACAGCTATAAAACACCATCAAAATACTTACCTGATACATCTACCAGGAAGAACAGAAATACCAGTTGTCTGAGCATGGTGTCTTGGAGATGTATTCCAGTGTGTGTCTGTGTGTTGGTGTGTTTTCTGTGTGTTGAAAAGTTTGAGAGATATTAAAGCACTGTAGCAGGTATAAAACCTACTATGCAAAATGCTATCGAGCATGCATGACTGTGTATGAGTATGTGTACGTGCATGTGTGAGTGTGTGTGTGTGTGTTTGTCTGTCTGTGATAGAGAGATTAAGTGGGTATGTGTGTGAGAGTAATGTTGCATGCAATGCATAAGAATGTGTGTGTGTGTGTGTGTGTCAGAGAGAGAGAGAGAGAGACAGAGTGGGAGAGCAATAAAGACACAGAGGAAGAGGAAGAGACTTCTGTTTTTTTCCATGCATGAGAGTCAAACACAGGTCTATGTTAGTGTACCACTGTGTCTCTCGGCCTTATATGCAAACAAGTTTAATCAAGCATCAGTATTCTCAGAAAAAACCATGGACATGTGCCAACTGCAGCCAGCCAGAACCATTTTACTCATTACAGTAAAAGAAAACGCCACTTATTTTCAAGGAAGGAAATTATTACAGATTTAAGGATTCCTCTATTCAGCTGTAGAGTTTACATGAAAAAAATGTACAGGTAACACTTTAGAATAACAGATGCTTATAAGGCATTCATAACGTAAATAATGAACTAATTATGAACAAAACATTTATATAGATTTGTCAATGATTAAGAAATACTATGTTAATATGTTATATATTCAAATGAGCATGTATTCCCCCCAAAACAATTATTTTGCCTGGTTTTAACAGTACAAAACATGCAAACCATACATTTAATAAAGAATAGTGCAAAGACAACATATCAGCTGTTGAAACTGGGCTTAATTTTTGCTGTGGGGGGAATATTTACTCAATATTCACGCAAGTAGGTGGCTGGAAGATGCGTCTTATATCACCACAGATGTATTTTCTGGTTACAAAACCTATGTTTTAAGATTAGAACATATGAATGTCTATTCAGAGACAGTCAGCGCTCCATATACTTCTGATAATGAACTATCTGCAGTCAGCTGATGGAAAAGCTATGATGGAAAAACAGAAAGTACCCACCTCCACTTCAGGGACCGCAGATGGCAGTTATAGCTAGTGGCTAAATTTGGTACAAAGCACTTATTCTCTTTGTCAAATGCATTTCCAATGTATTTCCTATATAGTACCTTAAAGATATGAATGTAATCAACAACAGTAACACAGAGAAACTCGATCAGCTCACAGCTGCTTATAAGGAAGCAATGGAGGAAACCCCTCCCAAAACGGCCGTAGTTTACGAGAGACTACACCTTAATGATGTTTCAGATTTTGTGGTGGTGATTTGTATTGTTTGTAAGATTAATGTATAGAGTGTTCAGAGGTGTATTATTTTTTTGGTGTGATACAATGACCATCTAATATTTCAGTATGACCATATCATTAAAACTAGCCACACGCCAACAAAGATCAAGACCTAATCACGGTCCTGGCCAAGTGTTGTAGTGGTGAAAAGGGCCAAAACATTTGGCCAAGAGGACTGTGGGCCTTGTTTTGTTTTTGTTTTGTTTTGGCTGCACAGGCTAGCAGTTGGAATCCTACATAGGCCGTTAGCTTCACAGGCTGGTCTGGCCATTCCTCCAAATTCCCCCCTGACCTTTCACCTTTGACCTGAACAGCATGTAGTATGTAAGGAACTCAGAGAGTAATGAGGAAGACATCTCCATGCAGTAATGCTTTCACTCTCACTGTGCCTGAACAGCATAGCAAAGCGAGGCAAGGCAAGATACGTTTTATTTTTACAGTGCATTTCTTACACCAATGCATTTCAATGTGATTTACAGACTATTAGAAACTGTATGACTGAAGGAAAGCATGAAGAGGTTGAGTGCATGTAAAAAAAAGCTAAAAAGCACAACTTTAGTCTAAAACTTGAGACCTACTATCAGTTTGCTGTTCTCTACCTCATTTCAAAAGCAAAACGTATACTAAAATGGAGATATTAAGTTTTCAGCACAGCCTATTATTTGATTATTATTTGACAGGTGATACCTGCATATGGATTTGATGTGGTGACACATGGAGTACAGAAATGTACTACGGCTCCCTGTCTGTGCCATCTTCTTTCACTTTACCTTGACCTCATTGGAAAAGGTCATGGGATAATGGAAAGATATAAAGATAAATTCATCCATAGGACTTAGGAAATGATTTTAAGTGAAACTAAATCCACTTACACTTACAGGAAATTGCAGGTGTTATTGATCTGTGTCAAGTTGATTAGTTGTTTTGTTTGAAGGAAGTTTGAAGGAAGCACTGCAGCACCTTTCCTAAACACTTAGAGAATCTGAACAGCCCGTACCGCTAAATATTTCCGTGTCATTTCGTCAGGATAGGAATTTTCCTAAACAAAGAAGATTCTGTGTCAGTATGGCCGGTTAGCTACAAAGCTAGGGACTTAAAAGCTGTGTCTTAACCCAGCTGTGTTCAGAATCTCTAAGGTCCACAACTTACCTGAAGTGCAGCAGCCCAGACCATAAATAGTGGCTGTGAGATAGTTATGAGGTGTGGGACTGGGGTAATTCAACAGATCAGCTGAATGCAGTACTGCATGCTGTAATGCAGTACCATTACAGAAACACTAGAGGGCAGGCATCCTATAAGGACAAGTGTTGCGTAAATTGTGTCTTTTCAACACTAACTACCTAACTACCTATTTGATCAACACCAGCAAAGAGCACAGCTGCCTAGCTTGACTAATCTCACCAGTCTTACAGCACAGCAAGCATGTACATATTGGTTACAGAGGTCTAAGTGCAACAAATACATAGCATCCATTACAAAGCGAAATACAAGGTAACTGTACAGTCATACCAATCACCTGTACAATTCAGATTCAATAAGTAACAGACATTTATCTTTTGTTTAGAATAGTTTATTCTAATAACGTATATAATTTACACAAATATAATTGTTTTCTTTGATAATACAAAGGTAACATCTAGAAAAAAAGAGAGAGAAATGCTTCCAACACAGTACAATAAACAGTATATACAGGCAACATGGTTGGTAGTTTGGCAAGCAAATAGCCTCGGGCAACTGAACATGATTCTTCTTTCATAATAAATGTAAACAATGGCAAAGACAATTTATACAATTTACAGCACACTAATGAAACTCAAAAAGTGCATTCACCATTGATATTAACCTGATGCATCGATAGTGAGGTGCTTGGCTAAGTTTAAAGGGCAAAATTACGTTTCCTTTATTTTTTTCAAGTGCTTTGTTGTTAAGACAAGGAGAACTGAAGAGTTTTCTGAGCTGATGCTGCGTTCAGTGAAAGTCAAGAGGAGAGCCCCGATATTTTACATGCCATGTTGATGTAAATAATACATCTTAAAAAATACTAATTTGCAGTTGAATCTTCTCATCACAAGAATCCTCTGGGTTACCCTGAATGCAGCATGAATATGAAAGAGATGTTTCAAGTGATGAAGGAAACTACTCAATTTGTGAAGGTTAAAGGTGGCCATATCTACCTATGTTAAAATAAAAATGACTAAAACCACGGAGAGAAACAAAAGGCATAAAAGTGCTAATTAGTTCAGTTAAATGTACATTAATGAGTTTTGTTTATTTGCTTGCAAAAGTAAAGCAGTTGTTTATACATTAAGACTTATATCAGTTTAAAGATCTCTCTCAAGCCAACAAAACTGAAGCAGGTTCTTAAAAAATATATTTGTCAAAAGCCAATAATTTTTCCACAAGTGTCTGACTCTGAAAGGGGACTGACAGATCCAGGTCAAGGTTGAGGCCATTCCAGAGGCAGAGGTTAAAACTATTCCAGAGACTAAACTTCTTTTGGACTGTGAACCAACAGGGACTGGTAGGAGAGTCTGTCCTCCACTAACCATTAAAATAAGGGTTTGAATCTTAAATAAAACATCACAAACAATTGCCTAATATTAAGGTCTATTCCTTCTCAAGGTCCTTTTGCTACAAGCATTAAAACGATAGAAATTTTATTTACTTGTTTTTTGACTGGGGGGAGTCGAAATAGGTATGTTTCACAGCCAGCAAACTGTAGCAAACCACTGCATATTTATAATATGTTTTAATGGCTTTTTACAGAAGAATACAGATTTTTACCATTTCTCCTTTTTTCGTTTTGTAAGAATATTCCCAGGGGTTTTAGCAAGTGTGCAACTGCAGATAATCATAAAGCTCTCATACTGACTGGCAAAAGTAACTTCATTACCTGTAAGACCAACATACATCTGTTGTAAACATAGAATTCACAGTCACAATCATACCACTGAAAAAACCACAGACAATGAAACACTGTCCACACATCAGTTGTTTATATTCACATGTACGGAAAATGAACAGGGGGTATATGAGCAAAGAGTCCAATTTTTAAAGGAACTGAGCTACCTGTGGAAAATCTGGAAGAGCCAACCGAAAAAGTGAAACGTAAAAGTATGTGATTACTTATTTAATGAAAAATGTGTTTGAGTGACTACACAGTGAGCACATTGACCATTTCGAAATAGCAGGCAATAAGGACTCCAGGGAAATCAACAGTTTTGCATGCTAATCTTCTGTGAAGGGCCACTACAGGAACAGAAGCTGGGGAGCTATAAATAGGTAAATAGGGCAAACTAAAGGGGAGGCACACAGAAAGGTCTAGAAGACCCGTTACCATAACTACCAGTTGCATACAGGCAAGGGGGAGGGAGGAAGGAGACTGACATACTCTGCTTGTAATGAAAATAAAACTTCCTATGCAAGCCAATAAACCTTTATATTATTTCACCATTACAAAAAAAATGGTAAATGATAAGGATACAAAACCAAACTTTCCGCTCTAAAACAAATTAATATATGAATTAATAAATAAGGCTCGCCTCATCAAGGATATAAAGACAATGGCCTCTTTGAAGCAATACTACACTGGGCTTGTTGGACATCTTTGCTTTTCATTTTAATCACCATAAATTTAAAAAATCATTTAGATACTGAGATTTTCCAAATCTCAAAGTATTTAAAATTATTTCTATTTTATTTTTTATTTATTATCACATTTAGTATTACATAGTGAAGATACTGACATATAATGATAAGAAGTTAATTTAAAATAATATATATTCTTTTAAAAAATGACACTAACATATAAGATTTTCCTGTTTTGACAAAAAAAATGCTGTCCTGTTCACATTTAGGTCACCATTCCAGAAACTTTCTGATTTCAGCGAGTGCAACACTGATTTGCAAACATCCGACCAACAGACACTCATGCCCAAACTGCTGGCATGAACAACAGATTTTTGACGCTACTTGGAAAGTCCTTGCTTTGCCCTAAAACAAAGTTATGCTTGTCTATGCCTGTATCTACTGTTTCTTCTGCTTTGTTGTAGGATGGTATGTGAAAGTGTGTAAGAACCTGTGACAAATATGGCATTTAACTGAATAAATACACAAACAGCACAAACAAACAAACTAATAAATAAATAAACAAATAAATGGAATGTTCACAAATCAGTGTTTTACTTGAGCTGAGGGCAGAATGTCTGTGATGGCTATTTTGGAGAAACGTATCTACATTTGGGACAATGTTGAGAAGAAACGTGTTCTGGTATTCACAGTAATCTGTGCATATTTGGCTTGGGGAAACTAATGATGATTGCAACTAAAGACTCATTCAAACTCTTATAAATAAAAAAGAAAGCAAGCCAACCTGCCTTTCTCACACACAATGTAGTCCACTCTCTACCGTATTTTGTGCGATCCCATCTTGTTAAGTGCTGTTAAGTGCCGGTAGAGTACGTTTACGTGTGTGTGTCTGTATGTGTGTGTATGTGTGTGTGTGTGTTGTGTGTGTGTTTGTGTGAGGGAGTAAGTGAGTGAGATACCCTCTCTCTCTCTCCCACCAACACACGTACCCTCTCGCTCATCTCCACACCGAGAGCTGCTGCTGTCCCAGAATCCCCCACCCCGACCCTTTGAAGGGTGACTCTGCCACCACCACCGCCACCACCACCCGATGCCGCCACGGGGCTTCCGGTCCCCTTATACTACGGACTCCCTGAGCGCTGCCAACTCCTCGCTGGAGAGGGGGAGCCGAGGAGGCGCAAGCTCCAGAGGTGCCGAATGCAGCACCACCTCGTTGGTCACCTCCACTGGCACGACCAGGTGGTGCCCTACGGGCGGCCGGGGGTAGGTGGCATGTGGTTGGGGCTTGGGCTGCAGCCTCGCGGAGGAGGAGGAGGTGGAGGTGTGGGGCTGTTGAGGCGCAGCAGGAGGTGCCGCGTGGGCGACAATGACGGCTGCTGTGGTGAGACTGGTGGTGGTGGTCGTGACAGGGGCGTTGGGCGGCGTGGGCCTAGCCCTTATCTCGAGCGCCAGGGCCAGTTCGGGGTTACTGCCGTACAGGGCGTTCATCTTGCGTGCAATCAGTCCCTCTGTCTCGGGCGGCTGGTCCTCACCCTGTCCCCCGGACGACGGCCTTCGCTGGGCTCCCTTCTGACGGTGTAGGTGCGCGGCGTGGCGGACGCCTCGGCGGAACAGGTACGCCCGGTAGGCACGCTGCAGCGTCACGGCCGCCTCCTCCTCCAGTTTGTGCCGCACCGTCGTGGTGATGGGCTCGAACGAAGCCGACGTGGGGTTGTTCATGATGAATTTAAGCTGGATGCTCTCGCGCATGGCCGCCATCTCGATGGTGTCACCCAGCACCTCCTGCGTGAGCGCCAGCAGGATGTCCAGGCAGTGGATCTTGTCACCGATGCAGATGGGCAAGTCCATGGCCACGAGCCGTAGCCGGTTGGGTCTAGG
Source organism: Tenualosa ilisha (assembly GCA_015244755.2). Classification (NCBI taxonomy): domain Eukaryota; kingdom Metazoa; phylum Chordata; class Actinopteri; order Clupeiformes; family Clupeidae; genus Tenualosa; species Tenualosa ilisha. Next base: position 2,816,154 of record PYXC01000453.1, read on the forward strand.
GATGCGGAAAGGCTCCAGCAGCGTGTGGCAGAACTCGGAGAGGCGCTCGTAAGGCAGGAACTGCGTGGCCTCCGGGTCGAACTTCTCCCATGTCTCGTAGAACATCTCGAAGTCGTCCTCACAGAGCGCGTCGCCGCTCTCCTCCTGTGCCGTGTTGAAGTTCTCCAGGATGATGGCGATGTACATGTTGACCACTACCAGGAAGGACATGATGATGTAGCTGCAGAAGAACATGATGCCCATGCCGGGGTTGCCGCAGTTGCCCCGCACGTCCGACCCTGGGTTCTCGACGTCCGGGTCGCAGTCGGGAGGCCCGCTGTTCAGGATGGGCAGCAGGAGACCGTCCCAGCCGGCCGATGTCGTGATCTCGAAGAGGCAGATGATGCTGCTACCAAACGTCTCGAAGTTGAACATGTCGTCGATGCCGGCCTGTTTCTTCACGTAGGCGAAGTTGGACATGCCGAAGATGGAGAAGATGAACATGATGAGGAAGAGGAGCAGGCCGATGTTGAAGAGCGCAGGAAGTGACATCATCAGAGCGAACAGAAGCGTCCTGATGCCCTTGGCGCCTCGGATCAGGCGAAGCACACGCCCGATCCTGGCCAATCGGATCACACGAAACAGGGTGGGCGACACAAAGTACTTCTCAATGATGTCAGACAGCATAAGCCCTGAACAGACAGAACACACCAGCGTCAAGAGTATGACGGCTCCTTTTGGATGATGTAAACTGTACACAAATCTTTATAACCAAAACAAGACTTGTGTGGTCTAAAGTTTTTAAGAACATTATGAACATAATAATAAGCATAAAAAGCTAAGGGTGTGATTGGGCATTTATGGCCACTTACAGCTGAATAAAAATATTGCTTGAAGCTTGAACAAATAGTCTTGATGCTTTTAAGGTCTTGCTCAATTATATTACCAGATTGATTTCACTCAGACATAATACTGGAATGCACGTAAAAGTTATTTTGGTTAAAAACATTCAGCCATGCCAGCTTGAAATGCTTGAAATAGCCTAGAAAACACACATACACACACACACACACACACACACACACACACACACAGACATACCAGCAATAGAGAGGATGACAACAATGAAGTCAAAAACATTCCAGCCGATGGTGAAGAAGTAGTGTCGGAGAGCAATCATCTTGAGCAGGCACTCTCCGGTGAAGACCACAATGAAGGCCAAGTTGATCTTGTAGAGAACGTCCTCCTTCTCTGCGCTCTGGTCGTCCGTCTCCACCATCATGGTCACCATGTTGAGGCAGATAAGGATCATGATAAAGATGTCAAAGGCCTGCTGCATGATAAGGTCGTAGACTGCGCCCAGGACCACGTTCTGCAAGACAGGAAGTGAAAGGAAGTTGAGAGTTGAGAATGGTGGCAGCATACCGTAGATATTAGATACTAGATACTGTATTGTCCATCAAGTTCTATGGAATGGAACACATCAATGCTGATGCCATATTCCTAGGGACAACATTTCTCACAAATGAATGATAGTCAATTAGGGGCTTCCTCATCTCTTTGGTGCATACCGCCACCTACTGTACAGGAGTATATAAAGGGACCTAGCAGGCTATGGAATTGTCTGTACCAAGATGGCAGCACCATTGATGTACGTATGTTTGAGAAACCAGTGCAGTTTCTATAAATCTTTTTCTCTGTTTGACAGGAACAGCAGAGCTGTTCAGGGGCTTTATGTTCCTGCAGTTTTCTTTCAATTTTGTGCTTACATCAATTCAATTCAGTTCATTTCAATTCAAGTTCAAGCTCACAAACCTGTCAAGTTGCACCATCAACAGCAGTGCAGTTTCACCCAACACATCCCACCCATACTGTATGTGCCTCAATAAAAAGAGTTGTGTTTCCTCCGAGAGGAATACAATTATGACAGAAATTTGTTATGCACAGAAAAGTTAAGGATGAGTTTGACAGGCTTACAATAATTCTGTCAGGGGTATTTTGTCTGCTACGTGTTGAAGCGATGGCTTGGGAACAAGAGAGAGGATTAAAAGACTGACTCAAAGAAGATTAAGGAATGGATCTGACAGAATTGTTTCTGTGTCACGGATACTTTATGTGCTACAAGGTGCAGTCAACGATGCTAAGCGATTTGTAAACATGCAACTTGAACGTTCAGTTCATATCTCCCCACAATCTCCTAGCTCTTTTGTTTAATCATTTAATCCCAAAAGCATCTGCTTGGACATAAACAAACACAAAACCAAACACAAACAAAAACAAAAATTTCATGACTGCTTGTGAAATGAGCGTGATGATTGACAGTGTAACTCACATTGGGTCTAGGGATGGGTTTGACTGGTTTCTTGGAGCCCAGCTTTTTCATGGCTTCATGGTACTTCTTCTGCTCCTCTGTCATGAAGACTGCCCCTCCCAGGTACAGTGGAAGAAACAAGACCAATGATTCTTTTCCCTCAATAACAATTATCAGCACTAATTTAGCGCTAATTAGCGCTAATCATCAATATCATAAAATCTCAGATGATAACATAAAACAATAAATACTCCCTATGTATTCTTCTGGTCCAAGGTTCAACAAAGTCTTGAAGTAGCCATGTCCTCAAAAATGACCACATCATTGCACAAGTGTTCAGGTGATGGAGGGGGGTGTGTGTGTGTTTGTGTATGTGTTCATGTAGTAATTTGATGCTTATCTTTTGCTTCTGCTGGTTGAAGTTGTCAATGATGACACCGATGAAGAGGTTGAGGGTGAAGAAGGAGCCGAAGATGATGAAGATGACGAAGTACAGGTACATGTAGAGGTTAATCTCATATGACGGCTGCTCCCCCGGCTGTAGGACAGACGCAAGGGAGAGAATGTCAGATATGGTGCATGCCAACACCTGAGATCTCACCTGTGTATGTGTACTTTGTTGGTGCAAGGTGGCATGGTGCATCTCTCCCTCTGCGTGTGTGTGTCTTTTTGTTTGCCTGGTGTGTGTAGTCTTTGTCATCAACTGCAGGCAGTAATTTAAAATAAAGAAACTAATATTAACTTATTTGTTTTCGTTCTGTTTCTCTCTTTCACTCTCTCTAAAAATATACTCTAAACAAATAAATACAAACAAGTAGATGGATAGTATGTTATTACATACAAATGCATGTACAATATAATCAACATGTATCACTTCTTCAAACCAATGAACACTGAAGCACTCAGTCAATAAATAGTTTAGCTGCAGTACCTCTCGTGAATCCACTGCTGCATACATAATGTCCATCCAGCCCTTGAACGTTGCCTTAGAGAGAACGAAAGATCGAGTGTCAGGTAAATAATACTTTTTTTATTTCATTTTTTTTCATTTTCATTTCATTTATTTCATTTTTTAATAAATATCAGGTATGTAATACAATTATTTGACTTGCGTTGCCTGATGCATGATTAAAAAAATGACACTTTTGACAAGTCCCGCACAGATATGTTGCATAACAGCTTACCACTTGCAGTAAGGAGAGGTAGCCCATGCCTACGTTGTCATAGTTGACCTTGACGTTAGCCCAGCGCACCTCGTTGGTGTGCATGAGGGCCATACAGTCACTGTGGTTATTGACCACCTCAATCGGGAAGATCTCCTCGGTGGTGGTGTTGATGCAGCGGTAGAACTTTCCGGCAAACAGGTTGACACCCATGATGCTGAAGATGAGCCAGAAGATGAGGCAGACGAGCAGCACGTTAAAGATGGATGGGATTGCGCCTACTAGTGCGTTCACCACGACCTGTTGTCATGGAAACGGCAAGAGGTCAGAGGTCAACATGAAGATCAAACATCGCTAATGACTTTCTGACATCCTTAATAAAACACCAGTAATGAACAATGATGGAAAAGATCCCCAATATTTGCGTACCCTCATTCCCTCAAAGCGGGAGAGCGCTCGTAGCGGCCTCAGTGCCCTGAGTGTACGGAGTGATTTGATTGGTCCCAGCTCAGAGTAGCCCATCAGGTTGGCTGTGAGACTGATGAGAGACACCTATACAAGAGGAAAACACATATCAACATTTAGGACACACACACACACACACACATTTAAAGGACACACTAGCCCAAATGGACACACATACTCTCACAGATCACAGATTGTGACTGCAGTGTTGCAGCTACAGCCTGTCTAATTATCATCATTAAGAATTCATAATAATTCATCATCATTTATCATTATATGTAAAATAAGATAATCCATAGTAGCATAATTTACAATGTATGACATATTTCAGGCACTCACTTGCAATCCTTGAGGTAGGCATTTCAAGAACAGAGAAACGAAACAGGATTTCAGTGTTGGATTCACATCTGTCCTCATATTTGTGTATGTGTTTATCTGTCGACATGTGTGCATATGTATTTTTGTGTACATGCATGTGCATGTCCATTTATAAATCAGCTTTGGGTTTCGAAACAACCAATCTGATAAAACATGAAAAACTGGTGCCATGCCAGGCCGTGGTTATGTGGCCCATGTTGTCTGTACTCACGTCAACAATGAGGAAGTCCAGCCAGCACCAGGCATTTGTGAAGTAGGTCTTGAAGCCGTACGCAACCCACTTTAGCAGCATCTCCACGATGAAGATGTAAGTGAAGACTTTGTCTGCGTACTCCAGAATGATCTTAATCGTTCGGCGCCGCTCAATGTAAATGTCCTCAAAGGCCTGGGAGAGAGACAGCATAAGAGTCATTCACTGTATCTGATGCTGTAATGAAAGCGAGATACTGCAGAGACCTTATTACTGGGGAAGTCCGCCTATTCTAGAGTAAGTGGGGTTTAAGTGTCTTGCTCAGGGGCACAGTGATTCTAGCTCCTGATATTCATTATGGTCCACAGGCTTTCAGGGACTGACTGATTGATTGAGGTTGTGAAATATTAAAGATTTCTAGTCACCAGAACTATATTTGGCTTGAACGCTTGTGATTTTTTTCTCCCTGTGTATGTGTCTGTGTGTGTGTTTCATTTATTTAAAATGCCTCGTTCAAGGGCACAATGGTAGAAGCTGAGATTCGAACACTGTAAAAAACAATAATTAACACTATAAAAAGTAAACAAGTTAAATTTTTTTAGTGTAAAATGTTGCTTCAAATCATGTCAAATTCAAATGTTGCTTGCATTTCGGGAGCACTCACCAGAGCTCCACTGCTGAGGAGGATCATGAAAACAATGAAGGTCTCAAAGTAGTCGTGCTCTACGATGGTGAAACACGTCCGCCGCAGGTTCCACCAGCTCTTTCCTCTGCCTTGCGTGATGTCCACGGTCAGACAGGGGAAGCGGCGAACACAGTCTAGAGAAAAGTAGACATGATGGAATGCAGTCTAAAAAAGGCTACATGGACATGCAGTCTAAAGAAGGAGAGAGAATAGGGTCTTAGAGTGAGGAGAGGAGAGGAGAGGAGAGGAGAGGGGAGGAGGGGAAAAGAGACTGGGAGGAGGAGAGGAGAGAAAAGAAGAGAGTAAGAGGAGAGGAGAGAAGAGAAAAGAGAAAGGAAAAGTGAATAGAGAGTGGAGAGGAGACAAGAGGAGAGGAGAGGAGGGGAAAAGAGACTGGGAGGAAGAGAGGAGAGAAAAGAAGAGAGTGAGAGGAGAGAAGAGAGAAGAGAAAGGAAAAGAGACTAGAGAGTGGAGAGGAGACATAAGGAGAGGAGAGGAGAAGAGAGGAGAGAAGAAGAGAAGAGAAGAGAGAAGAGATACCCACTCTCAGTGAAGCAGGCCTCTGGTTCCTCTGGCTCGGGTTCAGATTCCTCCTCCACCTCTGGTTCAGGTTCTGGTGGCCTGTAGTCCACAGTACTGCACACTGAGGAGTCATCATCTACTAACTGAGATCAGAGCAAAGCTTATTACCAACACCTGGGAAAGGTTTCCAAGCTGCACAGTGCTTCCTACCAGCACTATCAGTAATTGGGACAATACCTAACCAATGACAGCAAACTACATGGTGTATCTTTGGTATGTGGACAAAACAAGGCATTTCAGGACATAATCTTGGGAAACCCACTTCAGACAGAGCCTGCTGAGAAACAGGAAAAAGCAGCTGTTTGGGTACCTTCTGAAGCTTCTTCCCTTCATCATCGTCATCCTCGTCTGAGTCCTCATCGCTCTCCTCATCCTCCACGTCTGACTCGGCCTTGGCGATAGGCACCTTGATCGTGCGGTTGCTGGGGTTACAGTTGGGCATCCCGTCCACCATCTTGTCCAGGTGGTTCATGGGAAGGCCGTCCTTGTCCAGGGTGCCGTCCTCGCCACCCTCGTCCTCGCCGGGCGGCTTCTTGCCCAAGGCGCGCCTAAGCAGACTGGCCACGTTGGCTTTGAGCCAGTCAATGCCACGCGTGATGCGCCCGATGGCAATCTGGAGGTTGTTCTCACCGTCGTCGTCGCCCGCTGACAGGTTGTCCCCGCTGAAGGAGCTCAGCAGCAAGGCAAGGAAAAGGTTCAACACCTGAGAGAAGGAGAGACAGAGAAAGAAAAATGTGAAAAGAGTGAAAGAAAAATGTTTTTTAGCACAATTTTACAGTTTTTTTATGTGAAATAAATTACATTTTATACAAAGTTGCCAGCAGAACATAATTTTAGTAATAAGTTTGTTTAGTCACTTTAAAAAAATCAGATAATGTCTGAAAAAATAGAATTGTATGTATCTTTGTGAAAGCATACTGTTTCCACAATCCCCTTTTTTTTCATGTGACCCCCATATCTGTGACCTCACTGTGTCATGTCACAGTCTGCCTATCCTGTAAAGAAAATGTTTAATGAGGTCTCCAATGTCATTGAACCCACGACCATAAAACTAAATCTTTTTCAATCCCAAAGTGGCATGTCGGGCGTGTTACACGGCACGTATCGGGTGTGTGTGTGAGTGGCGTGGTGACGAGGCATTAATAAATATTATGTTGTCCTGCAGGGTGGAATGGTGCGCAGCGGAGCGAGGCGAAGCGCGGCTATCTTTAGGGCCTAAACCCCTTTGCAGGTGACACTCCAGGGTCCTATTTCCATCCCACCAGAGCCTGGATCATGGTTACAGAGGGAGCGCAGAGACTGGAGGGGATCATTCCACCACCGCTCAAGCTGTGAATCAGTAAGAGCCTCACAGAAAGGGGGGGGGGGGGGACAAGAGACAGACAGAGAGAGAGAGACAGAGGAAGACAGACAGAGAGAGAGAAAGAGAGAGGGAGGGGAGCAGAAGAGAGATGCAGCTAGGGCTACAGGGACAGTTGGAGACAAGGTGGAGCGACGTGGAGGGGAGGGGAGTGAGACCCGAAACCCCAAGGAAAGAAAAGGGAAAGAGTCATACTGTAGATCTCTTATCCGGTCTTATCCAGAGTTGCAAGTAAACAAAGACAGAAAGACAGATAGAGAGCAATGTCCACATAATGCTTGCAAGCTCAAGTATACACACCTACTCACTGTATATGTGTGTGTGTGTATATATATACATACATACATACATACCCACTTAAATAGATGAACATACATATATACATACATATATACATACATATATATATATATATGTATGTAAACAGACCATAACAAAATGTACAGAAGTGAACATTGAGAAACTGTATGGAAGAGGCAGTCATCACAGCAGGACAGTGATAAAGTCCTTCAGCAGGACATAGCTATCCAGAATCACAGTATGAAACCAGCCTGTCATCTGCTCACCTGGGTAATCTCATCTCATCAGACTGAGTGGGGAGAAAAAGATAGCCTTAAAATTACCTCATCTTTTTTTTTCCAAGGTGAGGTGTCAATGAGGCAGGAAATGCCTCCACACACAGTAACACCATCAAGATACCATATGATACCCAGACACAAACACACACACTCACACACAAACACACAACCACACATACACACACACACACAAACACACAACAAGCTACAAGGGTACCCTCCATACCGACTGAGTCTATGCTTCTAGTTGTACAAGAACCATTGCAAAAAAATTATCTATACAAAAAGCTGCCATTCAAATACCAAATCGTACTACTACCACTACCACTACTAGTAATAATAATAATAATAATAATAATAATAATAATATAACAATAATAATATTAGCAGTAGTAGTATTAGTATTATTATCACAATAATAAACCTCAATAAAAGGATTGTTTATTAGATATAATTTGCATTTATCACTGTTCTCTGGCCTCTCTGGTTGCAAAATGACACAGAATATCCTGAGAAGACCCATCAGAACTGTGTGTGTGCCAGTGACACATAGCGACAGTCCAGTCCAACACATCAACAGTATGTGACCAAGCCCACGGGTTACATGAGACACCCGTAAAAAGGCACGCAGGGCGTGAAGGCCTGCCGTCATGAGTAATCTGATTACTGTGTTCCCGATCAATTAAGAGCCAGACCCGCCGCTCCCGAGTCCTGTACACACCACACACCCACACACCACCCTGCTGTCCTGAAACTGCAACTCAGGACCTCTACCAACACCACATATCATTTTTATCCATGAGTCTGGGAATGTAGGTGGGGTAGCAGGGAACAATTACTATAGGGCACTTCCAAGGAAAATGGAAAGCGGACCTTTTGTCACATACTTAACACCAATGCCAGGTATTTGTATGATGTGAATGTGAACTTATATGAAAGTTGAAAATTAGATAGTAGCCTACTCAGCTGTAAAGATTACATGAAAAATTCAAATAAAACGATGCTTGCTCATGTTCTGCCACATCATAACATTGAGCAGCCTTAAAACAATCACAGGACTAGGACACAGGACACAGGACACAGGACTAGGACACAGGACACAGGACATGCACATTCATGTAAATTTGACTTAAGAGGACGTGGGGTAGCCATGGACTACTGGTTGGGGCTGTGAGCTTGTAACCGAAGGGTTGCCGTTTTGATAACCGACCAGAGGACCATGTCTGAAGTGCCCTTGTGCAAGACACCTAAACCTCTCTGCTCCTATGTATGCTATGTATGCATGGAATAGGATCAATAACCAGTCAACTAACAGACTTTGCTGATGCAAGGGTGTGAGTGTATGACACACCACTTATTGAAAATGTTAATGTGTGTGTGTGTGTGCATATCTATGTGAGTGTGTGTGTGTAAGCATATATATGCATTTGTAAGTGTGTCATGCATATTACTGTGGGGGGTAGCGTGTGTGTGTCTGTGTGTGTTCGGAGGTGTGGGAGCCCAACAGTAATATGGTGAGGCTCTAAGTTAAAGGATTCTGCTGATATGATATTTGTAAGAGTATGATGCACAGCTTATGGGATACATTAGGGTGGGGGAGATTCAGGACAAGTGTGTGTGTCTGCGTGTGTGTGTGTGTTTCTTGAGTATCACACACCCCTGTGGAGGGCCCAAGCTGCTTCTCAGCTGTCTGTGTTTGTTTCATGTGTGCCAGCTCGCTCACTTGAGATGGGTCTTAGCACGTAGCCAAGGTCAGAACCACTGTTGCCCACTGCCAGTCATATGACTTACAGAGTCAAGCAGGCCGGGCAGCTGTCCCACTGCAGATGCTTGTGGCGAAGACAGGGGGCGCCACAGGTGGAAGAGGTGACGCTCTCTCTCTCTCATATACACACACACACACATGCTATATGTATGTATCTGTGTGTTTCTGTGTGTGCATATCTGTGCACCTGTGTGTGTGTGTATTTGTGTATGAAAGTAAAATCTATGTATCACATATGCGCAGGCGCACACACACACACACACACACACACACAGACAGGTGCACAGGTATGCACACACAGAAACGGACTGTATATATTCATTAGAGGTGTGCATGTCTGTTCACCTGTGTGTGTGTGTGTGTGTGTGTGTGTGTGTGTGCACATTTGATAGATAGATGGTACACCTACACATATATACACAATTACCAGCCACAGACTAGAATACACACTGTCACACCCCACTCCTCCAGTAGTCACACAGTCCACACACGCACGCGTGCGCACACACACACACACACACACACACATATATATACACACACACACACAAAGATGAATGATGTTGGTCTTGGCTCGGTGTGAGGTGCCAATGCTTTTGTTAGCTTGTACAGATGATCCACTTCCTTTTCATTCTATGTTTAACCCCAGACACAGGAAGTGCACACACACACACACACACACACACACACACACACACACACACACACACACACACACACACACACACACACAGGAAGCTCATTCCCACAGTGCTGTAAATATGGCGATTATGCCGGCAGCTGCTAACAGCTCCATCTGCACCTCCTCTGTCTGCATTACGCTGTTTCCATAACCATACACACACACACACACACACACACGCACACACACACACACACACACACACACAAACGCACACTCACACACACGCACACACATACACACACGCGCCGCACACATGCACACACACGCGCACACACACACACACACACAAACGCACACTCACACACATACACACACGCGCGCGCACACATGCACACACACGCGCACATACGCACACACACACACACACACTGCATTTGCATACACTAAAGCTGAAACTTAAGTGCATTCCTGAACACACATGACAATTTTAGTTGGTGGTCAATGTCAAACCCAACAATTAGATTACATACTGTAATAATGAGATTACTTGCAAAAACTCTCCAAAGACAAAAAAAGCGTACATGCCGTACATATTGATTCATACTCTTACCAAATTATGGATTTAAATAATATTTTTGTTCATTTATAACTATCTCTCAATATATCATGGATCCCCTTGCCTCAATATTATGTAATTTAAGGGAGAATAGACCATTTTAGTCTAACAGAAAATGCACTGGTATGAATAGCAATAAGCATAAATATATTTAGTATGTTTGTCATATGCTTGTTTACCACTAATCCACCACCCATCATACAACAGTGTTGTTTTTCATATCTCTTTATCATCTAATCTAGTTTCTCACACACACACACACCACACACACACACGCTCCACAGACACACACACACACACACACCACGCGCACAGATACACACACACACCACGCCGCAGACACACCACACACACACACACACACTAACACACACACACACACCCTACCCCTTCCACTGCAAGTGAATGAGGCTTTGCTGTATTTAAACGGTGTAAAGCACCAACAGTGCTAACAATAGCTATGGGCTCCGGCTGGAAGCCCAGCAAGGCTTGACTTTGCTTTGGGGCCAGCTTAAGCGTTAGATCCGCAAGGCTTCCGCTCAACAGTTACTGAGATTCGCGAGTTAACAGGGACAACAGATGGACGGTAATGTTTTGTGTCGGGCGGAACTTTAATACCTGCCATGGACACAGGTGGGAACAGGTGGGTACAGGTTTGAACAGGTGGGAACGTCGATATCATAAATATGGACATAACATTTCCGCATGAGTTTGCCAGAAACACATCGAGGAGAATGACTGCAGCAGTGTAAGAGTCAAATAACAACAGTCTGCACAAATAGACATCTATAAACAGGGTAAATTTCCACGTCGCCAAGAGGGTTGTATTTTCGTTGTGACTTGTTGGTTTGTTGTCTATCTGTCAGCAGGACTCTGCAAAAACAACCAGGCAGATTTTTCTATACAGTTATATCCTGCACATCTAGACATTCACATAATAGTGAAAAAATCCTTTGTGTGTTTAGTGTGCATATCAGCAGGATTACAGGCCAAAAATACCAGAAATACACCCCCCCCACCCACACACCCACACACACACCCACACACACAAATGCATGCATCACCAGCTACTGACCTAACTATAGAATGAAATAATTCAGACTGTTGGGGAAGTAAACACAGGTGTGCTTCACTTCCATTTAACTTCAAAGGAAACAACAATTTAAGGCTGCACTAGTCCAACGGAAAATTAAACACTCCAATAAGTGACAATAAGTAGACTGAGAAATCTAATATATTCTTTTATTTACTCTTTCTGTCTTTCACTCTTTCATCCTTTATTTATTTTCATTTATTTATTGCTAACATACACATGACACCCTTCACTCTTTTCTGTTATGGCATTATGTGTTCAAACAGACTAACATACAAAATGCCATTCATTCATTCATTCATCCATCCAACCATCCATTCATTCATTCAATCTATTCTATTCATTGTTATTTCTTTCTTTAGTTAACTGCTATCATATTCATAGTTTATCATCCTGCCTATCATAGTGAACAGACTGAAGAGATGAATATCTGTTAAGTGGTAAGCTCTACCAAAATCCTTCTGGGCAAGTCCCTTCACTCATCTCTCGGCCGCCAACTTGAAACGCCTTTGGGTAGCTGTTTGGGATTAACAAGACCTGGTCCTATCAAAATGAATGGGGAGATATCCAAAACTCCAGATCTGCGGGTTGTACTGACTTAAAAAGTGTATTGTGCGAGTTCTTGTTTAAGTCTGAATTGAACGGTGTCAAAATCTACCCGTAGATTAAATAAAGCTCAAATAAAGCTCAAGAAGGCATTATTTAAAATTGCAATTTGCTCACTCCGCCTGTGCCAAAATTCGCAGTATGGCTATCACCATGGTGATGGAGATAGTAAAACAAAAGGTTAACCATCAGTCATACCGAATCCGACAAATGCGATTGGTTACTTTCACTGCAGGGCAGGACTTCCAGTTTCTCAGCTCTGCCATCTTAGCACTACAAACAGCAGCAATTACATTTCTATGGGAGGACTTTTTAAGTGATGTGTCTCCTCCTATTTAAGGGTCTCATGCTCAACTCACCACCAGGTTTCCGATGACCATGACCATCATGAAGACAGTGAGGCACATGGTGGCTCCTGCCACCTCCATGCAGTCCCACATGGTCTCGATCCACTCGCCGCACAGGATGCGGAACACGATGAGGAAGGAGTGGAAGAAGTCATTCATGTGCCAGCGGGGCAGCTCGCAGTCCTCTGCGATCTTACACACGCAGTCCTTGTAGCTCTTGCCGAAGAGCTGCATGCCCACCACGGCGAAGATGAAGACGATGATAGCCAACACCAGGGTCAGGTTGCCCAGGGCGCCCACCGAGTTGCCAATGATCTTGATGAGCATGTTGAGCGTGGGCCAGGACTTGGCCAGCTTAAAGACACGCATCTGCCTCCAACATGTACACCAAACGCAGCCAATGACAAGTACACACACACACACACACACACACATGTGCACATACACACACACAGACATGAACATACACACACACACACAGACAAACACACATGTGCACATACACACGTGAACACACACACACACACACATACACGTGAACATACACACAGGTACACATGCACACACACATACACACACACACACACACACACACACACACAGGCACATGTACACAGAGTAAACACAAATATACACCTCAGTTTAATGGATGCTTGCCATAAAATAGAGCATGATTAATTGTAAATGGTAGTATATTATAATCATGATAGTATATTGTTTAATAATTATACAAATCACTAAGAGTTTTTATTTGGGCAATTTTAGGTTGATGCAAAACTTCATCTTGTGCACTTTTATGTAACTTTAAAATTACTTTTGTATTCAGCTTAACATTTTTCTATCAAAATCTTTTTTTTTTTTCAGAAATCAAAAAGGTTTTTAAAGATTTTACTGTCCAGTGTGATTGGAGCTTACCAAACGGAAGGAGCGGAGCACCGACAGGCCCTGTACATTGGCCAGGCCCAGCTCCACCAGACTGAAGGTGACGATGATGCTGTCAAAGATGTTCCAGCCCACCTGGAAGTAATAGTAGGGGTCCATGGCGATCAGCTTGAAGACCATCTCAGCTGTGAAGATACCTGTGAAGACCTGGAGGGAGAGGAGAAGTGGGAAAAGGAATCCTGAGAGAGATCCTGAAATAAACCCCTCGGACAGATTACTGTAAGCTACATGATGTAACACAAATACAGTTTATGTTTACTTAATATGTCTAGTGACAGGAAAGATTTTATTTTACTTAATGAAACTCATGGTGTGTATTATTCACTTTATTCTCTTGAATAAAATATTCTCAAATGAAAACAAACAAAAAAATCAGCTACATCATGTTCTGCTCTTTCAATGTACAGGTTATGATTTCATCAGAGTCTTAAACTCTACTTTTTAATTTAACACTAATATGACACTTTCAGAGTCTCAGACTCTAAAGACCTCTGCACACTAGCTCCGACAAAGTGCGGAACACTGTGTTTTTCCATCATTACGATTCAAGTCTCTTTTGTTGGATAAAATTCGTTGGTGATGCAACAGGCTACTATGCTATGTTCGCTGCCTGCTGTGCTCAAACAAACAAATAAACACACACTCACAAAACAAAAAAATACAAACAAACACAAATGACTGAGCCGTGTGTTGTGTCTGTCAGGCAGGCTGGGTGTAGTCATACCAGGTTTCCCACTGAGAGCATGTGATCAAACTCGGGGCTCATGGGGTAGTGCTCCATAGCCATGAAGAGTGTGTTGAGCACGATGCAGATGGTGATGCCCAGGTCCACAAAAGGGTCCATCACTATAAAGTGCATCCACTTTTTAAAGACCACCCAAGGTGGGCAGCAGTTCCACTTGAGGAAGATGTCAGCAAACTTGTACCAGCCAGGCGGGCAAGGTCTCTGAGCCTCCTCCAGCTCTGTTAGATAAAGTGAGGAGGGTTAGGGAGAGAGAGGGGGAGAGAGAGAGGAAGAAGAAGAAAGGAAGGGAGAAAGAGCAAAAGAAAGAGGCATATAAGAGAGTGACTGTTTTGACTATTACAATAAGTCCAGTGTAGCCAGTTCTCTCTCCTAGTATATTTCTCTCTGTCTGTCTCTCCCTCTCTCTCTCTTTTTTTCTTCCTCTTTTTTCTCTCCCTCCCTCTATCTCTATCTATCTGTCTCTCTGGCCCTGATCTATGCCAGTGATTAATTTAGTGTGTCTGACAAACACTTTACAGCAGCACGTTTGTGTCTGCCCTGAGATCTCTGGCAGCTTTTTAAAAACAGCGGGGGCTTAGTGTAGGCGTCCAGGCCACGTCTGGCTCTAATGTGAGTTGTAATTGACTAGATTAGTGTTCGGAGTGGACACGCGGCCTTTGCCGGTCAAGGCTTTGGGGCAGCACTGTCTGGACGGAGGCTAGAATGGAGATGATAATCGGCCAGTGTGTTTGAAGAAATCCCGAGTACACACACAGGACCATGCCCTTCGCTTGTGTTAAGCTTGAGGCTATTCTAGAGCAAATGAGTTGAGCTTGTGGAGACTGAGTTTTATTTCTGTCTTCAAGCCCAACTTATCTGCAGTTCTCATTTGTTTATATTTAGCTACTTCACCTGAATGGAAAGTAATATAATTAACTGCATGTATAAAACCAAAATAATTCCATCGTAGAAAATAATTATTTATATCATATTCCGAAAATAAGATCTAAGGACGTTTATTAATACAGTTGATGTCACTAACAAGTGAAAATGTATATTATTTATCATGTAAAAGCTAGTGTTGAAGTCCGACAATCATGATGGGTTGATGTGATGGTGAAGGTGGTGATGGAAATGGGGGTGAAGAATGATTGTATTCAGAAATCTTCTGACATCACAAACTGATATACTGTTCTCTGCTGCCCCTCATCAGTGTGGCCAGAGGAAGAACTGCAGCAATGAGTGTCAAGAAAACTGTATAACTCCTCTTTTTGTGTTGATCTCTCTCTGTCTCTATTTCTCTCTTTCTGTGTGTGTGTGTGTGTGGTGTGTGTGTGTGTGTGTGTGTGTGTGGTGTGTGTCTGTGTACTCTGTACCATCCATTGCATTGGAGAGCACCGTTAGTGCACTAGCTGTCCGTTTGGTCAAGCCCGGCTGCTCCAGGTACATCATGCTGTGTTTGGACCCAATGGACCTGGCATCCTTACTCTTCTCATCATCTGTGCATATCTTCACACACAGACACACACACGCGCACACGCACGCACGCACACACACACACGCACACACACATATTCAAACAAATAAAAATATAACAGTTAAGGTTGTAGAGATCATATAATTTCTATAGACCCTCATATAAATTATATACATTATACATGCCCTCAAAGCCGCAACCATCACCCATCAACATCGCTATTCTTTCGCACTTCAGGAGGTGCTGTGATGGAGCTGGCTGCAACACCTGTACTATAAACAGGCAGGTGCCCATGGGGACCAAGCACCTGTACTATAAACAGACAGGTGCCCATGGGGACCAAGCACCTGTACTATAAACAGGCAGGTGCCCATGGGGACCAAGCACCTGTACTATAAACAGCAGGTGCCCATGGGGACCAAGCACCTGTACTATAAACAGGCAGGTGCCCATGGGGACCAAGCACCTGTACTATAAACAGGCAGGTGCCCATGGGGACCAAGCACCTGTACTATAAACAGGCAGGTGCCCATGGGGACCAAGCACCTGTACTATAAACAGGCAGGTGCCCATGGGGACCAAGCACCTGTACTATAAACAGGCAGGTGCCCATGGGGACCAAGCTTCAACTCTATCGCTAACGCTATTTTCTGAGCCCACCCGAACTATTTCCACCACTCGCTTCGTCCCTCTGGTCACTATCCTTTCAGTGTGGAGTCAAAAAGCCAAAAACTATACTTAAAAAAGGAATCCTCACTTCTTTTTCTGAAGAAACTCTGTTGATGACCAATCGCGGCACAACTCTTCCGTTACAATCCTTAATGACATCATCGTTGTCTTGGAGACTGCGTGTGTCATTGGTGCCTCGACTTCGGAAAGTCCGCTGGCTAGCCAGAGACATCCGACTACTTGCAATCATCTGCTAATATTACAACAATTTAGTTAGTATCAAAGCTCAAACCTGCTGGGGTTAAACCATTTTTTTAGGTAAGGCCACCGTAGGCTAGGGTAAGTGATTTTAATATATTATGTTTTTATAATATTCTCAAGGACATGAATCAGACAAATGACAATGACAAATTATGATTTATGCTCTGTGTTCTCTGCGAAACCTCAGAAACTGATTTGATTCAGCAAACCCTCCTTTCTAGTTCTTTCTAGGAAATTTTTCTCTCACCTGACCACGAACTAAAAAAAATCTACACATAAACAAATATAAAAAGTATGTGAATAAATGAATTTTAGTTCGTAATAAGAAAGTAATCACAACTAATCCTCACACAATGTCCCTTTTCTAGTTCTGCTGCTGGTTTGATGAGAAGTCGTCACCTGACCTCATCCTCTTGGTTGCGGAGCTGTTCTAGAAGCCTCTGGAACTCCTCTTCCTTCTCCTTGGCCTCAGCCAGGGTGGCCTGGTTCTGTTCATCGTACGCCATGGCAACCACAGCCAGGATGAGGTTGATGAGGTAGAAGGAGCCCAGGAAGATGACCACCACAAAGAAGAGCATGTAGGTCTTACCAGCTGCTCTGAGGGTCTAAGCACAGTCAGAGACTCAACAACTACAGCAACTCCCAAAGGACATTTCACACAAATATACTGACGATGTAGAAGTAAATATGACTGTGTGGGAGCAAGTTTGAGATGCCATATTTAAAGAGATAATTCGGAGTCAATGAACCCCTAGCCTTGTTGTTTGAGGTTACCAAGTGCTGTTGGTAGGAATAAGAATGAGAAAATCCATTACAACACAGACACTATCTGTACAGCAGAGGAAAACGAAAAACTAGTTTCCTTGCCCTTATCAATTAGAGCTGACAGACATTTCGAAATTTCAATAAGTCTTATTCTTATTCCTGCCGTCAGCATTCGGAAACCTTGAACAACAGTGCAATGGGATGAATGACTCCGGACTCTTGGTTAATGTAGCAAGCTTAGCATCGGCCATTGAGATGAACAGAGCCAGAGTTTCATCACTCTCTCCAGATTTATAGACCACTATGACAAGCAATACGCACCAGCTGGAAGAGGTTCTCCCAAAAGTCTTGTGTCATCAGCCTGAAGAGGGCAAGGAAGGCCCAGCCGAATGAGTCATAACTGGTGTATCCATAGTTGGGGTTCCGCCCGGCCTTCATGCAGACGAATCCTTCTGGGCACTTCCTGTCAGCAAGGGCAACAGTGAAGCTTCTGCACACACATACCATCACCTCTCTGCTCTTGTGTCTAAACCACCTTCAATCAACCTGTATCAGCCGCTGCAAAGCTCAGATTAATTCTCAAATACAGTGTTATATTACACTAAATATTTTTACTCTGGACAGGCAACGTACAAAACCACTCAGTGAGCAAAGTGTCTTGTGCAGGAATTAAACCTTAGATCTTGTGGCATGTCAGAACATTAATTTGATCAACAAATGTTTGAGTGTAGGATCTTGGTATTAATTAGCAAGTAAATTTTGCCTTGTTGATAAATTAGCTTTAGTTTGAGTAAAGACTTTGAAGCACCTTGATTGGCATTTATATTAGAACCTATGATATATTATATTTTCTTAAAGCTGATTTCGTGCAAATACAGTACAGTAAACTCCCATCCCTTTTGTCCTGCCCAAAACTGTCAGCCTATGGCGCGTTTCCCAAAACCACAGTTGCAATGCAATTGCCATTGGCCATTGCCTCGTTAGTTATGTAAGCTGAGCTGAGGCACATCTCACTCCTAAAGAAAAACATACCCAGCATCAGAGCTGTTTCCACACAGGAGGGCATCCAAGCTGCCATCTAAGAAATACTGATTGTCTGAAAGAGACAGAAAAACATTTCTGAGGAGGAATGAGGAGAAAAGTAGGCGTTAAACATTGTCATACCAGGAAGAAAAAAACGAAACAAGGAAGAAAGCACCACCACTAACCTCTACCCCAAATGTGCTATTCCCCAGTTCTAGCATAGCAACACTTGCTATTCACCATTGTGGTATCCAGATAAACACAACTCAGTCGGGAGGGAAATGTTGGTCAGGTGAGACCACTTAAAAGTTATAAACAGAGCTTTCTGCCATTTTCCCAATAATATCCTGGATGTTAGCATTAAATCTGTGTAGTAGCATTTTTTGGGGGGTGATATCTTAGGGAGCAATACCTGGGTTGTCAACATAGGCCTTGAAATCAAAGGTGCTGTTGTTACTGACGGTTGAGTTGTAAGGAAACTCATCCGTCGTGCTGAAGTCGTTGGAAAAGGTGTCGTTTCCAAGGGGCCAGCGAATACACTTGTGCCGCAAGTTCCCCATGAACAGCTGCAGGCCGATGAGGGCGAAGACTGCAAGTGCGAACACCGTCAGAATCATCACGTCACCCATCCTCTTTACTGACTGGATGAGAGCTCCAACGATGGTTTTCAAACCTTAACCACCCCGGACACAGGATGAAAAAAATGAATGAATCACTAAAGAGATGATCAGTTAAAAATACTGGAAATGTGGTAAACATTGGAAAGTGTACAAATCACAATGTGTGCATCACAACAGGAAATCCAACAACATTTTTTTAAAACTTAAGCTGACCTCTTAAACAGGGAAAAACTAAGCTCTTATATCTTATTACTTAGAGTTCTAAGGTATGCAAATGTCAGTCTTGTCATTCAGAAAAAAGTCATAATATGATAATTCAACAAAGCTCTACACACATTTGTGTTATGCAGCATGTATGACCCTTGACCTCAAACATGACCCTTGGTTAATATCTTACATCCCTACCCAGCTGAGCTGCACAACACCATCAAAACCACACCACAAAGACTACAATATTCAATATAAGACAACTTTTGCCAACTTGAGGGCTACATTCAGCTTACAGGCATGACACACTGTATCATAAAGCAGAGAGACACTCACCAGGAATCACTGTGATGGTCTTCAGAGCTCGAAGTACACGGAACGTCCTTAGGGCCGACACGTTGCCAAGGTCGACAAACTCTGTGATGTACCTGACAGGTAAAACATCAGATTAAAAACAAAACACAGACACAAAAACACATACACACACACACACACACACTCACACTCACACACACACACAAAATTGATAATCATGTGCTGTACCTGTCAGACAGTGGCATACAGTAATATAATGATAAAATTGAACAGATATGAGATGGCCTTACAATCACACACACACACACACACACACACACACACAGATGCACGCACAAACAAAGAGAAAATAAAAAAAAATCTGTTATGTGTCTTTTAAGAATTAGGGGGAGAGAACACAATTTATGTTCTTGTATTTACGTGACTTAGTGACAACAGAAAAATGTTTAAAGAAACAGTGGCATGTGAAACATAAGCTGAGCTCACTGTAGCGTGTTAAACAATAAATTCTTCTTACGCTGCACTTTTATAGGGTTTGGTTGTTGAACATGAGTATGGGCGCTTAGCTGTAGGTAAGTGATCTGTCTTAATGACGACTATTTTTAAGGCTGCCTAGTGTCCACTTAAATGGCAGCGCTAGTTAACAGCCATGGAGAGAAGGCATGTCCAGTGCATCAGTTACTTCAAGCGCGCATACAAACAGCCCTTTTGAAATGGCACTCAGCTCTGTGGACAACAATACACCAAATAAGTTTCATGAAAAATACCAACATCTGATCAGATATCTACACAATGACACATATGTAAGTTGAGAGGAACAGGTGTCCAGTGTCTAGTGAATGTCCACTATTGAAAAACATTGTACGTTATAGCACAATGTTGCGATGTTGTTAACATTGCACTGAATTCAACTGGTGCTCCAAGAAACTGAATATTGGAGAAACAGTCATTTTTAGACAGGCTGATTTCACAAGCTTTATTGGAAATGACTATGATTAAAACTCAGTAACTCTGTGAAAAGTCAAATCCTACTTACGCCATACTGATCACCATGAAATCAAGCCAGTTCCATGGGTCTCTTAGGAATGTAAAATTTCCGATGCAGAAGCCTCGTGATAACACCTTTATCAATGCCTCAAAGGTATAAATACCAGTGAAAACGTATCTGAAATGAAATACACATGAAACTTTAAGTGAGGATCTTTTAATATTGTCAGAATTGGACTCTCAACATGTAAAAAAAATACTACTGCTACTGACAGCATTGACAGTAAGTGCCTGGTTGGTAGTGGTTATGGATTAACTAACATCTGTGTGAGTTAAGTAACACTGGATAATTTGTCGAATGTTGTTAACTAGATAATTAACTGAAAAAAAACCCACACTCTCATAAAACAGTGAAAGTATAAATGTCGGAAATATAGAAATAATAAAAACGTTATGAATAAAACTAAGGTTGGTATGTGAACTTACTCAACTGTCTTGCTCCATGCCGGGGGGTTACTCATGGTCATAAAGACGCAGTTCGATAAAATGGTGATCATGATGATCATGCTAAATAATTTAATGTACAGTCAAGGGAAAAGACAGGAGACAGTGCAAACAGATGGACAGGAGACAACTAGCCAGAATTAGGAGAGTGCACAATTAAGCAGAGTGCTTAATGTTGTGTTTAGGTCCAGTGTTAACTGTTACTGAGAACATTTACATTCACATTTATGCATTTAGCAGATGCTTTTATCCAAAGCAACTTACAAAAGAGGATAACATTCAAGCTACAACACAACGAAAAAAACTAACAAGGAGTGCATATTGCTAACATAAAATTTGCAGTATTTCAAGTTGAAAGTGCAATAGTGTACTAACAGTGCAGTACAAAGAGAGATTAAGTATAAGAGGTATGAGAACCTTTGAGAACCTTTGAACTCAGCTATACTGAACTGAAATAGGCAATTATATGTTTGTGTTAGAAGATTTAAACACATATTCTATATGCATACGGCCATAGTCAGCGCAAGATTGTGGTTTTGTTCAGTATATTTTAAATACAACATAAAATCTAAATTTAATATCAATAATCTTGCGAAGCACGTTACAAGCACTTCCACTGGTGTCCATGCGATGTCTGTGGACCTGTTGTTTACAGCTTAAGTTCCTGACACATCGATGCTAACTCAATGGGTTTAACTTGTTAGCTCTGTAAAACATATTGAAACTATTTCAATTCATACTGGCAACTGAGATTGAACTGAATAGATTTAAACAGCACAAGACTTCTAAACGAAAGGATATGAATGTATGAGTATTCTAATGGCTCCTCTTCGTAAGAGGCTGAAGGGGCTGAGAATGTAACAGGCAGGCTCTGCATTGAACCTGAAGATTGTGTTACCTTTGGTGATCACTATGAAGGTCTGCACAGCAAGGGGATAAAAACAACAGAACAGGTTATCCACGTTCAAAGGACACTAGCTGGGAAGGCAAATAATAGGCAAACAACAATGCTTAAAATAACAGTTTGTCTCACAACCGATGCTGAAACCACTATTTTTTTTTTATCAGTTTATTGTTTACTTATTTTTTGTTGTTAATAATAGACTGAACAGGGAGAGAAAAATATTCATGTACATAAAATAAAATATTGCCCCTTGGTGATAATAAAAATATACCAGATTCTTGATCCTAAAAATAGGAAGTGAGTCCGATTTCCAAATGACAGTTTGATCTTCTTATAAACTGTATATAAATGCTTCACTTTGTAACTCAGCCAAGCATGACAGTTCACTTTACATTCTGATTCTCAGTCTATGGTCACAACAAGGGCATATCAAGTGACATTATGCAAAATTAGCACTGAACTTTGCTCAGTCTATGCAAAGAAGACCGACTGCAAAAGACACTGAAGAGACTGCCAGAACTCAAGGCGCAACTGCCTCTCTATCACCTTAAAGAGAGGACATTAATTCTAAAGCAAATAAACAAGCACCTCCAACACTGATAATCTAAAACACAATTTTATTCATGTACTTTGATTTCCCTGCCCCAAAGTGATAAGGTACTGACTAGCTGTCATTTGTCATTATCAAAAATTAAGCACACAACAGGATGAACCTCACACAACCTCAGATGCTACAGAGCATAGTCTCCAGTTACCTGTAGTCTGAATGGGTCTTAAGACTGATTTTCCACATCAACAGACCATAATTACCTTAGCAAACATCAACACCAACACCACAAACCCAAATATCAGACAGTACAGAACACAGATGACGTAATAATATACGTTTCTTTTAGAATTTTTCATTCAATTTCACAAAAATGCTACTGAAGAAAATGACCATCATAAATAGGAATCAAAGTCAAGTCGCTATCAAACATATTAAACCATACTCAAACCTATGCTTGGCCTTCATAGAGAAAGACCCTTACAGAGAAGACACTGACTTTCTGATCTTTGAAGTAGGGGTCGATATCCTCTAGCGGTATGTTGAGCATGTCCTCCGGCGCATCTCCGTAAATCATGGGCAGGGCCTTCCCTGCCTCCAGGTCCCGACTGGGCTCTTTCGGGCCAGGCTCAGGCTCGGCGCCCTCGAGCTCCAGCCGCCGTCGCTCCTCAATGCGCCGCTCGATCTCCACCAGAGACTCCGGGGTGAAGCGGCGGAACACATCTGTGCCTGTTTGAGCTGGCAGGCTGGCCATCTTCGCATCGCGAAGAGATACCACCACACCGGGGAGGCTCGACAGAGAGCTGGAGAGGAGAGAGAAAGACATCAGGTGAAGCCCAGTCTCAATGTAATGTCTTCAAAATGTCTAACTTTAGGTTTTTCAGGTATATATTTGTAACTGTTTCAATAATCACTGTAATTACAGATATTTCTCCAACCATAACTGATACTGACATGAGTTGCATCAAGCTAACCCTCATCACAACACCTTTGAGCTCTGCTTTGTCTTCTAGTCACATACTAGTTAATGGCACTATTGAGAATATTACTTCTTTATTCCCAAGCACCACGCTTGTCTTAAGACAGAGAAAGCAGAGAGAGATGCTTGACAGAGCTTGACAGAGATCTAGGGTGAAGAGGGGATGGAGAGGAAAAGCCAGTCAGGGCTGGAAAAGATTGAAAGATAGAAAAAGGAGAGTGAAATGTAAAATGGTAGAAAGAATAATAACCAACAACTTCAAAGATATTAGGGGTGGAGGTTTGGGCTACACAACTACTGACAGAGATCAATGAGAGGCTGGAGAAGATGAAGACAAGAGGAGACTAAGTGTGGTTGGATAATGGTGTGCATGATTCTCTCCATCAAACAGCACCAACTGGCTAGAGAGAGGTGGTGGATGCCCTAGTGCCACAACTAAGCAAAATCACAATGTCATGGTCATGGTAGTCAAAGTGCTAAGTGGTATGCAACTGGATCTCTTTTTTGGAGCTTGAAGACCCATTGTCACATGATAAGGGGTGTGGTCTACAGTTCCACCCACAGTGGTCCAGAGATATACCTCCTGGTTCTCTACCATCACATCAGAACTGAAGAAGCCTTTTGGATGAAAGGTGGAACGTCTTCAAGCACCAAAAAGAAGTCCAGTTGCATACAACTTAGCACTTTGACAACAACATCTAGATTTAGCAGAAACCACGCAACTTGAAATAGTAACAACAGAATCGTCAACATTAATTGGAAAGTGTCTAGAGGATCCACGGACTTCAAGGCAGAGTTTTTTAAAAGTTTACACAGACAACAGATATAAACAGATAAAAATATTATCCCACCCATGGGGAGGAAAAGAAGAAAGATTAGATAGACCACAAAAAGAGAAGACAAGAGACCACAGTGACAGAGCCTGAATACATCAGCATTGCCTGCTCACCATGAGATGAAGGGATCACAAGAGGGATGAGGGAGAGAGAGGAATGAAGGATGAAAATAACAGAAGGAAAAAAAGAGAGGGGACTTGCAGGAGGTTAGTTGAGAGAGAGATAGACAGAGAGAAGGAGGAGAAGAGAGCAGGGAAAGATAAGGGGGGAGAGAGAGAGAAACAAGCAGATGAAGAATATGAGGCAGTCAAGTCAGCTGCCTGTTTTGCAGCACACCAGGGATGCTCTACAGGAATGAGAGAGAGACAGAAAGGGAGAGAGAGAGAGAGAATCAGGATCAGAGACACAAATATAACCCTGCATCTGAGAACCCCTGGAGATTGTCTAGAGTCAGAACGGATGGAGAACTTGTTAGATGCGATAAGACACGCTCTCCATTTCCTCCAGACTGGGTAAGCTCCTTTGAGCTGCACAGAGAGATGGGATGTCATGTACAGAGGAGGGGAGGAGACGTAAGGACAGGAAGGGGAAGGGAGTGAGAACTGAGAACTATCCACAGATGGTTCCAATGGAACTCTGAGCAGGACAACATGGTGGACAGCAGAAAGCTATTAAAATGTCAACAGGGACTGTTTCTCAAGCTGCCATATAAAATGTCAATAGGGGTCAATTTTATCGTATCCATGTTTACTATTTCAGTTCTGTGACAGGGTGAAAGTAAAGGAGAAGGAGAACATGAAGACATTGGCTGAGGATGAGAGCAAAATTAAGACAAAAATAATAAAACAGATAAAAGTATGATAAAAAGTTAGATAGATAAACACGTCTGTTTAAAATGCAGTAAATAAACATATACATATCAATCTATGCACACACGTCTTAGTTAGCTCTACATTGTACTGACAGAACTGACCCATAGAATAACCCTTCTCTTTGGGTGGTAGAAACAGTAATGACATGCCTGTCAGTGTGCATGCATGGACTTCTGTGTGTGTGTGTGTGTGTGTGTATGTGTGTGTGTGTGAGAGAGAGAGAGAGAGAGAGAGAGAGGAGGGGATACTGAGGACAGTGACTGGGCTAAAGACTGATAGAGGGGAACCTCATGTAAAGCCTTTTGATGACATGCTACCCTTATAGCTCCTACCACGCAACCTTCCCATCACTGATGATGGCAAACACATGCAACCTCACCAACTAACATAGGTCTTCAGCACAGGGCAGGTCAGCAGGGACACTTAACAAAACCCCAAACACACGGACCCCTTTATTAGGGTTAGGGCACAGGACTGTATGTAAGCACAGTATTGTCAGATCACTCCAAATTCAGGATAGTACGCAGCACTATGGACTATGTGATCATGTAATGAAATCTAAATAATGACTTCAACATATTGTATTTCACACTGGATATGGTAAAGGAAGCTTCAATACCATTTTCAAAACGTCAACCAATCTGTACTGCGTCTTGTCTCTAGCTCTTTCACTTACAAAAGTATGTAAATGTCTTAAATATCTACTTGAAAACCCCTCTGATGGCTTCATCAAGGCCCATGTAACATGACCTTAAAAGTGCTATACAGTGGTGTTTATGAAGGTGCACTGACCCACAGCATAAGCCAAATGTGAGTTTAGTTCAGGCTGTATGGAAGTATCATTATATAAATTTTTTTCTATTGTATGTAGTTTACTGTTTACAATTAGTTGCTGTTATTTATGAAATGGTTGAGAGAGTGACAGGGCACACTGCATTTCATTTGTTTATGCGACACTGTACTGTGCTACGCATATGACTGATAAAGTTAAGCTTGAAGTGTAACATAAGAACAACTTTCTGCTCACTTACTGTGCCTCACCAAAGACAATAAACGTTAAATAAAGTTACCAAATTGGCCAATTTTTCACATTTCAACTGACAAGAGGAGAACTTGGCATAACAGACTAAATTGTCTCAGAACAGACAGAAAAAATGACAAAAACAGTTGGATTTAACTATCCAACTATACAAACATGGTGGAGCACTGGGTATTTCACTGATTAACAATCAGTCGACCTGGATTTGATGCCTGGACACAACGCTGTGAGTCTGTGTCACTTTAGATAAAAGCATCTGCTAAATACCACAGCCACATCCAACAATCCAACAATAGTATCAGTCAACAGACAATAAAAAAACAACAAAATGCTGAAAAAGCGTAAAAGTGTAACCCATTGCAGTTTAATACCAAGGATAGCATCCTCTAACTGATTCACCTGTGTGATGCAAGACCAACAGAATGCCACAGTGGATATAACAGTTGTCTGTAAGAGCGTGTGGGGGTCTGGCTCTCTGACATGATGATGTCAAGTTTAGCAAAATCTAACAAGCTAACAGTCAAGTCAGCAAACACAACACACAATTCATCAAACACAATCAAACAAGCAACACATTTCATTATATTCATTATATCATTACTAATTTCACATTTATTTTTGGCTTGTTTGTTATTTTGTTAGAATAGAATAGAATAGAATAGAACGCCTTTATTGTCATTACACAGAGTGTAATGAGATTCAAAGCTGCCCCATAGAGTGCACACATAAAATGGATTGAAACCATAGAGTGCACACAAAAAATAATATAACAAACAAGCCAAATAATAAAATAATAAAATGAACAAAGGACTTTTTCAAAGAACAGTTTTAGCCAGCCGTTTCTGCTGAACATATATACTCTCTCCAGACCCAGACCGAGGCTGGTTTCTGTGCACATGTTTACTTATCTATTTACTTCTAGTCTATACTGAGTGTCACAAGAATGAGATGTGATGAATGGATTTGCTAATATATTTAGTATTATTATTTTTTTAAATGAAACGTGGTTCTCGAGTGCGCTGAATTTCGTTGCATGTTTAGAATGACAACAAAAAAATCTAATCTAATCTAACATTGTACACTGTCGCACAGCACCCAGTTTGTGTGTGGCCCATTTGCCTTTTCTACTCATCTCTGTAGGTGTCTCTGTTTATCAGGGCGCTCAAAGTCCTCTCCCCACTAGTTACCCCCATGTACACCACACACCCCAAGCCCAAAAGCACTACCCCCCCACCCACCCCCCAACACTCTCAACACCCCCATCCCAGCCCCCAGCACTCCTTCTCCCTTTCTCTCTTTCCCAGGACTCTACCAGAGCGGTGACCCACATAAAAGTGTCAAGGTAATGACAAAGTGAGGAGGCCAGGCTCGCAGACGAAACCGCAAGTGCGAGTGAGAGAGAGACAGAGAGAGAGAGCATGAGGGGAGAGAAAGAGTAAGAGAGAGGCAAGGAGGAGGAACTTTCCCACAGTACCCAAAGAAACCCTCACATTACTGCCCCACATCAGATTACTTATTAGCTTAGCAGACGCTGCCGCCGCCGTCACCACTGAAGTCCCCAACACCACCCCCCGAAGTCAACCCCCCCTCACACCCCAAAGCCTCCATTGGCCTGACTGGCTCGTTGGATAGCTGGCTCACATTGCTCACATCTTGCATCTCTCTCTCTCTCTTTCCCTCTATCTCTCACTCTCAATGTGTCTCTCTTTCTCCTGCATGTTCCGTCAGCAGTAGAGATCTACGAGGGCCCCTGAGTCTCTGGAGCAGTTGAGGTTACTAAGCCCCGCCATTTTGTGTGGAGAAGGGTTTATTCCAACAATTGGTAGAGTTGGGTAGAACTTGGGTAACAGTCGCCACTATCCACTGTTTTCTGGCAACACATCTAACCATAATTTACATGATGGACAAAGTCCAGAGTCTTAAATCTACTAAAGCTAATTGAATATAATTAGCTTGCTAATTTAACACGATGGGCAAAACTTAAAGTGCAAACAGTTTGATCAGTCCTTCCAAGTGTTAATGTTAAAGGAGAAATCCAGTGGGAATCAATTCATAGCCTTGTTGTTTGAGGTCACTGAGTGCTGTCTTTAGAAAAAAGAACCAGAAAATTTGATACAACATAGGCTTAACAGTGAACCAGCAGCTAACATTAATTGAATGGTGCAAAGAAAAATGAAACTGAAGGTGAGTTTCTGTGCCCCGTTCGGTTAGTGTTAGCTGCTGATTCGCTAATCAGTCTATATTGAAACAAATTTGGTTCTTTTTCCTACAGACAGCACTTGGTGAGCTCGAACAACAGGGCTTTGTATTGATTCACACCAGATTTCTCCTTTAAGGCATGGCAACCTGCTGACAGGCTTTGCACTCTGGCCTCAATTCAAATTAAGACCCTTATGATGTGATGTTCTAAGGTCCTTAAACATCTGCAATCTATGAACCCTTTATGCACAGGGTTTCGCAAAATGTCTGTGCATGCATGGAAGTGACCAACAAAAGGCATCTTCATAGAGACTTGTTTGTAAAGGAGGGTGCCTCTTGTTATGTGCAGTCTCTTGCCTCGGACAGTAGCAGAGGCAATCTTGCATGTATCTGACCATGGGAGCTGGGGACAACAGAGTACCATTATGCAGTAGCCAACTATCCAGCATTCTCTCTCTCCCCTGACTCTGTCCAGCATTTGCGTGCACACACACACACACACAAACACACACACACACACGCACACAAACATAGGATTCAACATTCATTTTGTCAGCAGCATTGCTAATCAGGGAGGGTAAATAGGGCTTGCACACATGCACACAGACACACATACTCATATATAAGCATACCTTCACACACTTGAGTTCTCTCATTTCTCTCTCTCACTCTTTCTCTAATCGTCACTCTTTCTATCCTTGCAAACTCTTTTTTCATACACACACACTCACGCAGCCTATCTCTCTCTCTCTCTCTCTCACACACACACACACACACACTCACACACAGATACAGTGGCTGCCCAGCTGCCGTGGGCCATCAGAGTTGGGCATCGGATTACAGAAGCACGATGACTCCACTCATTCCTGACTCTCTCTGGCCTCCTTCTTGCCGTCACATCCCACCGATAAACAGACCTGTATGCCAACGCCACTGAGCAGTGCTAGGAGTCACAAGTAGAATCACTGAAAAAACGACGACAGAGTTTCCCTCATCATGCTCAGCCGTGTCACTGACACTTCATAGACCCCTCATTACATTCACAGCAATCAATGAAATTATAAAGCGTCATCAACAAACCCACCAGAAACACTGAAACAACAGATTTGGGTCAGCAAACCACATTTACTTAGACAGCGAAATAGTTCGCTAGGATCATTTAAACAATTGAATATCCTTAGAAACGAAAAATAGACCTGTAGGCCTCTATACCAGTAAAAAAGCCTTCAGCTAAAAATATAAAATGCCCTCATAATACTCAACAGCGTCAATGAAACTACACTTCTGTGACTATGTAATGAGATTCATTTAGATTTCCTTTGACCCTTTGCAGACTTACTCTTAAGCAGGAGGTGGAGAGATACTGGTAGCTTGCAGGCTACTGGTTGGAGACCCCAGACTTTCAAACTTTCAAATGATAAATGATAAAATGATCTTGAATAGACCCAACATGGTACCAGTTCCTTGACATTAAACCTTTTGGCCAAGTAAACAGAGAAACACAACAAAAGTCACACAACAATCACCCTTATAAAGGAAACGTCCAGGCCCACTGAAACAAGGCCAGTACATTAAATAATGTACACAACTTGTAAACCACTCCACTGCTTAGCACACTATCATTATACTTATTATTTACATAGTAGACGATGAACAACAGTTATCAGTGATGTCATTCCAAGTCCATGTATAATGTGTGCATTTGTAACTGAACTAAATCTGCTCGTGATCATGTGCCCTATTAAAATAAATAGGCTCCAAACTCTATTCAGGTTCCCTCGAACAACATTTTAATTCATCATAACACATTCACCATCAATCCAGCCTGCATTCCCATTACTTGTAGTAAGGCAGACTGCTCAGGAGATGTAACACCCTTTTCCTGTTCTTTCATCTATTGCCAGCCCTTCATCACTGTCAGAGCACGTTCACACACACACACACACACACACACACACGGACTATGATCGCACACACTTGCACAGAGCCATCCAACCATGAACACACACACATAACATCACACACTCTTGCATAGAGCCATCCAATCATGGATGCAGACACACACACACACAAATCATCTCACACTCTAGCAAAGAGCCATCCAACTATGGATATAATACACATACGCACACATAAACACACACACACACACACACACTCTTGCACAGAGCCATTCATCGATGGTTATACACACACACACAAACACACACACACACACTCTCTCTTGCAAAGAGCCATCCAACCATGGTTATATGTACACACACACACACACACACACACACACATTCATACACAGAGCCATCCAACCATGGCCACACACACCACCCTCTATCTCCCTCTGCCACCCCTGGCGTGTATTACACACAGAGCACCCACTGCCAGGGGAATGGGTGCACAGGGGAGAGGGCTGCTCTCTCAGTTTTCCCACAACTATTAGGCTTCACTCTGCCATTCTGGGTGAGACCGTTAAGAAGGCATCTGAACGCTGTGCTCTCTTTGCCCTCCACCACTCTCTCTCTCTCTCTCTCCATCTATATCTTTTTCCATGCCTCTTTCTTCCCACATTTTCTACCTGATCCCTCCATCCCATCAATCTACCGCTCTACATAACATGTCTTCCTCTACTCACATGCTCCATCTATGCGTCATTACAGCCATCTCTCTACATAAAATATATATCTCACTATATATATATACCACTATATATATAAAATATGTATCACTTCCTCACATGTTCTATCTCTCCATATATATCTCTCTAAATATCTATCTATCCATCTGTCAATCATGTCTCTCTCCTTTCATATTCTATACAGTCTGTCCATCAATCTGTCTCTCTTCTTACATATTCCATACAGTCTCTCCATCAGTCTCTCTCTCTCTCCCCACATGTTCAACCTCTTATCTGTCTATTAGTCTATTAGTCTGTCTATCTGTCAGTGCTCTAACTAAAAGTATCGTAAATGTAAAGTTGACTGGTATTTGTTAGATGCTTTTGTGCAAAGAGACACTGTGGGTCTCGCAACATGGGGCCTGGGAATTGAACCAGGGTTTGCTTATGGTCAGATTGTCACCACACCCTATCTTTCTAACTGCACACAGTTCTCTCTGCATATGACCCTCTGTCTGTTGGTGTGTCTCTCTCTTCACATAGTTCACAACCACACTCACTCTCTCTCCATCTTGCTGTCCATGACAGTTATAACAGGCGGTGGTGGCGTAGTGGTTAAAGAACCTGGCTAGCATGCAAGTCGCCTCATCTCTGCTCCTGTATATCTCATCATTCAATCCTTCCTATTTTCTTTCTTCTCCCTATAGACTGCTCTTCTATGTGAGTCCTTGATTTCTGTATCAACTGTCATCTCTGTGAAGCATCTGCAACTCCCACTATCCCTCTCTCCATCTCTCCATAAAACACTTCCCTCATCTCCTTCACTTGATCTTTAGATCTCTGTCACACCCTCCCTCCACTCTAATGGCAGTTTTCCACTGAATGGTATCAGCTCAACTCGACTTAACTCTTCTCGGTTTGGTTTTGGATGTTTCATTTTCCACTGCATAAAAGTACCATTTAATTAAACTGGCTGCTATAGCTCTAAACTATCTGTGGTATCAGTTCAGCTCGCTTGGAACCTCGAAAAAGGTGGTACCAAGAATACCTGGTACCAGGCACCAGATTTTAGTGATAGAAAAGCAAAAAAAGCAAGTGGGGTTGAGCCGAGCCGAGCCGAGCCTGTACCAGTCAGTGGAATAGGGCCTTAACTCTCTCTCTCCCTCTCTCTCATCATTCTCTTCCTCTTTCTATATATCACACCACAACAACACCCTGTCTCTGTAAATGCTAGTGTATCATTCCCTCTCTGTCTCCGTCCCTCTCTCTTATCGCTCTCTTCCTCTTTGTCACACTGTCTCCTCAACAACCCCCTGTCTCTACTCTTCCTCTCTAAATCTCTCTGTGTGACTCTCTTCACTAAATCACACACAGTTTCTCTCCTCTTTTTACACCTCCCCAATCATGGCATTTGCATACCTTCAACCCCCGTCCCTGGACCTGGGAGTGGCGTGTGGATGTAGACGCCTCAAATATCTAACCTGGAGACGGATATGTCCCCCTTGCCCAGGATTACCGGAGACATTTCCTGATTGCATCACGTAAATATGTCAATCGTGAGGTTTGCGAGATTGCATGAACCCCTCTCCCCGACTCTCCCATCAATAACCACACACACACACACACACACACTCAAAGTTTGTGTTCTCTCTCTCTCTGTGGTACAAGACATGTACTTATAGGCTACCGACAGCAGAGGAGTCAATTCAACATTAAAGGGAGCAGGAGGGTACAAGCAGAGGAGTCAATTCAACATTAAAGGGAGCAGGAGGGTACAAGCAGAGGAGTCAATTCAACATTAAAGGGAGCAGGAGGGTACAAGCAGAGGAGTCAATTCAACATTAAAGGGAGCAGGAGGGACAAGCAGAGGAGTCAATTCAACATTAAAGGGAGCAGGAGGGTACAAGCAGAGGAGTCAATTCAACATTAAAGGGAGCAGGAGGGTACAAGCAGAGGAGTCAATTCAACATTAAAGGGAGCAGGAGGGTACAAGCAGAGGAGTCAATTCAACATTAAAGGGAGCAGGAGGGTACAAGCAGAGGAGTCAATTCAACATTAAAGGGAGCAGGAGGGTACAAGCAGAGGAGTCAATTCAACATTAAAGGGAGCAGGAGGGTACAAGCAGAGGAGTCAATCAACATTAAAGGGAGCAGGAGGGTACAAGCAGAGGAGTCAATTCAACATTAAAGGGAGCAGGAGGGTACAAGCAGAGGAGTCAATTCAACATTAAAGGGAGCAGGAGGGTACAAGCAGAGGAGTCAATTCAACATTAAAGGGAGCAGGAGGGGACAAGCAGAGGAGTCAATTCAACATTAAAGGGAGCAGGAGGGTACAAGCAGAGGAGTCAATTCAACATTAAAGGGAGCAGGAGGGTACAAGCAGAGGAGTCAATTCAACATTAAAGGGAGCAGGAGGGTACAAGCAGAGGAGTCAATTCAACATTAAAGGGAGCAGGAGGGTACAAGCAGAGGAGTCAAGTCAACATTAAAGGGAGCAGGAGGGGACAAGCAGAGGAGTCAAGTCAACATTAAGAGGAGCAGGAAGGGACAAGCAGAGGAGTACGGAGTGAGAGTTTGTAATCTTCCGCTTAGTGTTGTGATAAAGCACTTAATACTCTTTGATGACAAGCTAACGTTTGGGGCTGGACTGAGGTGGCAGGCCTTCACTTGGTGACCTGATACCAACTCTGACCGCATAAGATGGCAACGCTTCACGTCAGGAGCAAAGCCTTCACCATTTCAAAATATACATATACTGTATATAAATAATTTGGTGTGCATTCATATATTTGCCTACTGGCTTTAAATGGCAGTTATTAAATTAACAGTATCTGGTTATTCTTGTTGTTAAATGTAATATACATTTTCGTTTGAATGTATTGATTAGGGTATATTTTAGACTGCTTGGATTCCTCTCCTGATGGCTCCCTATGAAAGGAAACATGCACCGTAACTCAAGCTCGGCCACATCCACATACGTGTCGCTTGTCATGTCACTGAGAGCCACGCACCCACGCTAAGTCTCTGGCGCCGGATATATCCGGAGTATCGGAGACTTGCCTGCCACTCTAGATGGTTTCAAAATGCGAGCACTGATGTTTCCTCTCCGGAAACCAGACTAAACAGAACAGGCGCTGTATGGATTTCTGGCACATGGACAAGCATCACCTGTGATGCGCTCATGGGGAAAAAAAAACTCATAAACATCCGTTATGACTGGTTGCACATTTAGCAATCCTACAGGCTCAGCAAACACAAAGGAACGAACAGACTTCAGTCAGAATTCCACCACAGAGAAAGAACCTCCACAGAAAACAGGCCTGACGTTCATTCAAGTAGCTATTAGTAACCAGTATCCGTTAGCATGTGCTCATTACCTGACTAAACTGGACACCATGCTAGTTATGCAACTACACAATGTAACAGCAGTGGCTAAGCAGCACAAGAATGTGTACTTGCATGTCTCATGGGTCTCTGTAGTACTACTGAACACAACATTTCTAAAAACAAACTGGAATCAAAGAAATTTTCAACTTAAACCTTTCCTCAAGTCTTTTACTTTTGTCTATGTATTTGTCTGTATTTTGTCTAAGTAATGAATATTGTAATTTTGATGTATTGTGTAGCCTGTTGTACTTGTATAAGATATAAATTCTATAATGGCAATATACTTCACTGACACTCTCTCTTGCACTATGGATACCATTGCACTTTTCTGCATTTTTTCACATCTCTTCCTTAACATGTTACAACTTAACTTTACCGTTACGTTAATGGCACACAATTGATATCTTTATTTGTATTTCTGTAGTATGTGCCTATGTGTATGTATGTCATGCATAAGCTACTTGACACCTAAATTCCCCTCTATAATAGATAAATAAAGTACCTCTATCTCTGTCTTTGCCTCTAAGAATAAATGAATTAAGGTACTCATCTGTGTTGTCATTATAATGCTGAATGGAGGGGAAAGGTATTTTTACATTGTGCATACAGGGACACATACAGTATGTGTCTCCGGTAACACTTTATATTAGCACACACAGATCCGCCATTAACAAGCTGCTTATAAACATGCAAATTAATAACATACTAGGCATTTGTTAGTGACAACAATTCACTTATTAATAACCTATTCTGCATTACTTTATTCTACCCATAAAAGACCATTAACTCAGAATTTTTCCAATATTGACTCCTAATTACTGTTCATTCAAAGATAGTAAGTTAGTTGTTGTATATGAATTATGATTTTAATATGCTTTGGTTAGTGTGGGGCTTATAAGATGGTAGTACAACAGGAGCAGTTATTCCCCTTCAGTTATACTGAGAAAAGATGGTCTATTAATAGGAACAAAACCCAAAGCTACAAGTTCTAATCTTGTCCAAATAAGTCCTAATTGCATTTTTTTGATTGAGAATAACTGTTCCTGAGAATACCTGTTCCTGTTGTACTAGCACTTTATAAGCCCTTTACTGAGCAAAGCATATTAATATCATAATTCATTGACAACAACGAACTTACTTACTATGAATAAACTGTCATTAGGAAGTAATATGGTCTACTATAAGTAGAATAAGCTCATGCAGAATATGGTATTAATAAGTGATGTATAGTGACTAACAACTGACTAGTACGTCATTAATTTGCATGTTAATAAGCAGCTTGTTAATGGTGGATCTGTGTGTGCTAATATAAAGTGTTACCGTGTCTCCTTGTCTAAGCATTTTCTCTGCAATCACAGCTCTAAGCTCTGTTCAATTTGCTTAAACTTTCAACACAAAAGAGGCAGGCATCTCCAACCAGCAGTATGGACAAGAGGCAAACCACTAAAATTAGTAACGTTCCAGTCATCCAATGTATGGCATCAAACCTAATCCCACAAACATGTGCCGCAACAATCCCCCGCCACAATTCACGGCTTAAGCTTCACCGGCACACCTGTCAGTACACAGCCGATAGGCGCGCCACACTCGCTCTAAACACCCACCACCACCACTACCACCCCCCCCCCCCCCACTAACAAACACCCCGCGGCTGGGTGAACGCGTCTCAATCCACTCCATGTTGCCGCACCTATAGCCATGCCTGGTATGTGGTAAGCTGTAAACGAAGGATCCCCTGTGCAAACAAGGGCTCTTTATCTGTGCGGCCTGGTGACATAGGCCATGGCCCCCAGCCCTCTGCCTACACACCAGCCTCTTCAACACCCTGCCACCCCCCGTTTAACCCTGCCCTGCTGCCTCTATAGGGGGCAAGGCCTCGCTAAGCCCCCGGCTAACAACCCCCCCCCACCCCACCCCTGCACCCCCCAATAAGGCCTCCCACAGGAGGGAGCCAGAGGGGGTGTTTTAAGGAAGAATACAACATTTACATGCATGCCATTCCTATGTACTCAAGTACTATGAGTTTTTATTCATCCAGTGCACCCTCACTCACAAGCAAGGGTCTATTATTATGTTATTGAGAAAATATTTTTTTCATTTTAACACATTGCTCTGGCTCCACTGCAAAGCTGTTGTAGGCCCAAACCTTTCAGCTACATACCTAGTGAACAGTGAATCATTATAGATATGACTTTATGCACATTAGAAATTCAGGGGCGGGGGCAGGAGATAGCATTCTCTCTATTCACATACCATGGATAATAGACCCTGTGAGCATGTCAAAAGGTCCTCACAATTAACTGGTTGTCAGCAATTATTCACCAACTATTTTGTTAATTAGTTCAGAGGCTTGTGCCATTTTCTTAAAGGAAATACCTCAAAATTGTGGTATTTTGTGTCTTACACTATCAAATGTATTCTACTTGACTTTCACCTATATGATGGCAAATTAAACATCTTTGTCATGTGGCCAAACTGACACCTGTCACATGGCAAAAAAACAAAGGTATAATCTTGGCTTTGGAAACACTAATCAACATTTTTCCGCAGTTTCTGCTTTTTTTTTTATCAATCACTTATCAGCTACTCAAGAATATAATCAACACACTAACCAACTATAAAAACAGGCTGGAGCTCTCATATTAGAATTTCAAAGCACCCTAGAGGACTTTCGGCCCATCTATCCAAGTACACAGTTGGCTCATTTCATGTCAACAGTCACTATGCCCCTACTGTGCCATCCTCTGCTTTGGCACACAGGACACTGCCACTAGTAGTGCTCTTGTTCCAGCCGACAGAGCCGATATAGGTTGGGTAAGATACTGCACACCCCAGCACTCACAAATATCAGCATTAACAGATGTTTATCTGGCTAGGAGAGGGTGCCAACATATCATCAGGTAGTGCACACACACACACACAGACACAGTCGGTATCATTTTCGAATCCATGTGCTCAAACCCTCATTTGTAAAATGGACGACGATGTACCGCCATTACAGAGAAATCTATGAAGACTGAGCGTCACCAGCAACAGGTCCTGGACCATTTCTTTAAAATGAACCCAGGAACAAACAGA
The DNA here is from genome assembly GCA_015244755.2 of Tenualosa ilisha. Lineage (NCBI taxonomy): Eukaryota > Metazoa > Chordata > Actinopteri > Clupeiformes > Clupeidae > Tenualosa > Tenualosa ilisha. The sequence goes on from PYXC01000453.1 coordinate 2,853,842, forward strand.
GCATTTACATTATACTTTATGAGCTTCATTAGGTGCAAACAACCAGTGTTTCAATGTCACCCAGCGACTTCCTCGAATAAAAAAACAGAAAAAAAAAAAACACCATCACCCGTTCAGAAGAACCTAAAAAAGTTTGCATACATGTCGTCAAATACTTTACAGATAAAACCAGGCTTTATCAAGCTTCCAACCTGAGCTCATTCCAATTGATCCCTATAGATGACTCTTTTACCGCTGGGCCAGTCACCACACCCTGAGAGCAGGGATTATGTAATGAGAAAAAGCTGTGAGTGTTTTTTGTGATGACTTTTTATTTCGATAGGTTCAACCTTAGCTCACCTTTTGCCCACATTAGGGAGAGAGGTGGTGGTAGGGGAGGTTAGGATGAGGGGGTAAGGGGGTGTAGTGGGTTGTGGGGGGGTCTTACCCCCGCCGAATCACATGGTACCTCGGCGAAAGAAACTCAAAACCAACACCTTCTGCGTCCAAGAGCATGTGATGGTTTATGCTCCCCACTCACACAAACACACAAACACACACACACAGTCAAGAGGGAAAGATCTTACACTTGCGGACAACATGGAAAAGTTCTCCCTCTCTCTCTCTCTCTTACACACACACAGACACACACACTGTATAACTGTATAAAAAGTGGTGTCACACTTCCAAACAAATTTCAGCAATACAAGAGACCATGTCATGTAGGAAATATAGCTATTTTCAGAGCAAATTACACACACACTCAAAGTACAGTATTCTAAATCACATTCCTTAAGTTGCTACTAGTCACACAAACAAACAATTAAGATGTTCTCCATAAAAGTGTTGTCTTCAAAAACATTCAAACATCTCAAGAAAACATGAACCAATGCATGAACTCCATAGGGAAAAATTAATCTTTCAAAACAACAATACTTACAAATCGAGCCAATTTAAACCATGACAATCACCTGTCAGTCAATTACAAACTTCTGTGGAGTTTGACAGCCCTATATCAATCATTTTAGCTAGATTATGAAGGCTTTGGGTAGTTTGGTAATCTGAGTGATTATTGTGCTTTTACGAAAGTATGTGTGGTATTGTGAGAGTATTGGTGTGTTTACGTCTGCGTCTTTATACATGGGAATAGAGAGCCTTGATAGTATGTGTGCACTGAAGTGATTGTGTGAGTGAAATGGGAGGTAATAGGTTGATGACTAAGGTGGTGTGTGTGTGTGTGTGTGTGTATTGGTTGTGAGATAGAGGTGGGGGGCAAAGCGAGGAAGCACAACCTGATCTCTCCAAGTCAAACGAGAGCCCAGGGACCAGCGAGGGCCCAGAGCCTCCATCACCCTACACCTCGGACTTGGGCAAGGTGGATTAACGAGGACGCGAGGACGGGCAACGCCAGCAAGCCAGCCCGCCTGCCCTTAGCAGCCACAGCAGCAGCATCAGAGCACTGAAATGAAGACATGAGCTAAAAATACACACCAAGAGGCCAGCCCAGACTCCTTCAAGAGTGGAGAACTAGCTGCACAATAGATAACCAATAGGTCACCAGTTTCTGGCAGGGTCAGTCAGGTGGTAGTAGTGGGGATGTACAGTGTGAGGGAAAGGAATTTATTCACATGTTCACATTCACATTTATCACATGTTCTCCATCAGGTGAATGTCAGGTGTCTGTAGTGTGAGAGAGGGGGCTTGCGGGAGTGGGGTGGGGAGCGGATCAGTCACTCTGACAGACCATTGGATGCATGACATGCCCTTCTCCATTAATGAACTCTCTGTGATTTTTTTCCCCTGTCTCTCCATGTTCTTGCTTACACTAGTGTGGGAAATGTCAACTGGGCTTTATCCAACCCAATCCAACATATAAATAAAGTAGTCCGCATGTTGTACTGCGCATATCATATCAAATCAAATTATAACCTATAAGTCCTGCTCCTAAAATCTCTTCCCTTACCACAAAATGTCTCTCTGTAAAGTATACTGCAGATAATGCAAAATCACAGATCATTTTACATGCTTTTTTGACCAATTATGACCAGTGAGGTCAATTATATGATGGAATAATTAAATTGATTTATCATCAGCTTGCTTTTTGAGAAACACGCAAAGCCAAAATCCCAGGTTAAGAAAACTGTCCATACATGGTGTTTTAGACAGATGTACAAATGTAGCCTCAATAGAGCTCCATACAGGTGAACAAACGATTTCATAGGAGTGACAAAACAAGCAGCTTTCAGCCAACTAAACGTCTAGACTGACTTAATCTTAAACTTCCAGATAAACTAAACTTCTAGATTGACTTAGTAAACAAAAAAAATGTCAATGTTAAAAATGTCAGAACTATAAACACAGTTAAACAATACTTTTAGCCAATAGTTTTCATACAAGCTACAGTCTAAAAGTTACAATATAAACCACCTGGCGTGATAAATCAATTAACACATGTAATGACAAACAAAAATAGATCATTACCTTACTCAGTTAAATAAATATATGTCCACAGAACACAAGGTATAACCCGTTGGTCTTCTGTCAAGTCTATGGGGATCAGAACTTGGTTCTCCCTGTCTCGGGCCAGCGCGAGCTCCAGGACAGCTGTTGCTGACGCAGTGCGGTCTTAGATGAAACCTGACCGTCGCCTCAGGTAGGATCATCACGTCAAAATCTTTCTGACACTTCGCTTGCAGGGTGTAGTCGGCTTTTTTCCCACGGAGCACGAACGCTGTTCATGATATCTCAATGTATTCAACGTGTCAGAAATACACACTGGGGGCAATTTTAACATTTAAAATTGTTTTTTATTTGATCTGAAATGGAAAGGATCAGCCGATTGATGATTTGGAACTTTCGACCATGTTTTTTCCCCCACGAAACTAGGCCTATATATTCATGAATTCGGTTAGTTGGTAAAGTTCACTTCTCATGCATTGCAGTCTTTTATGAGCACGTGCGCGTTTCTTCTCACAAACCCTTGCATTCTCAACATGTCTGAAGAGCCTGAGGGGTTCTACTAAATATTTTAGGGCAGCAGCAATGTGTTCGGGAAAATCCGTTTTTGATGCATTGATTTGGCTATATTTAATTGGAAATTAGCAATCAAATGCTTACAAATCACTTAGCCTGCATTTAAGTGGGTCGCTTGCAAATGAACAAGCACCTAGATAGTAACTTCAAAGTGCATGCTATCCGATGTCACCAGCGAGGTTTTTGATAGACCAGATGCATGGATATGGATATCTGGAAAGCATTTGGCGATATTGGCGCGCACAGAGATGCCAGAGGTCGACAGAGGTTTAGTTGCGCAAATTATTATGAATTAAAAATAATCAAGACTTCAAACCTAAATGGTCTATAAGCCAGTAGCGCTGTCTGTAAATGCACGTGTCGACGAAAGGGGTATTGCTACAGTAATTATGATTTTGGAGGTAGCATGTATTAAACATCTACAAATCGAGGTGCTCTTTCTGTTTCTATCTCACTCACTCACTCACTCTCAAATTTGGCTGAAGACGCTGACTAGAAATCTAATGCCAAGCCTGATCTCTGTCTCTGATAATGTTGCCATGTTCCCGCATAACGGGGTGGCGGCTTCTTGGAAAGGATGGAGCGCGCGAGCGCAAGCTCTGTGCACCTCTGGCATCGTCAGCGTCCCGTGGCAAAATGCCTCAAACTGAAGCAAGAGCAGTGACGTTTTTTTTCCACGAGCCATTTTTATACCACAGGAAAGTATGTTGTTCTGCAAGAGAAGTAACATTAATTTTCGTGATGAAAACCCAGATGCACCCTATGTAAATACAACATACAAATTGCAGGCGTGTTATGGCAAGGCGTTTGTAGGCCTCCTTTTATGTTACACTTCTAAATCCGGTTTGAACATTATGATGATGTCTAGACAGATGCGTAGTGCCTGTAGTGTCGCCACCTCGTGGTCATGCTGTAGGAAGACGTTATAAGCATACGTTATAACTTCAACACATCAGTTGAAATTGTCCTGCTGAATTGCCAACTGATTCCAGGAATTTATCTATGGCACTAGTGAATTAAAGGCATTACCCAACAGGTGGCAGCATTTCTTTAGGCTACTTTTTATTTGAGTTTATTTTCCATTTGTCAGCTTAATATTGAGCCCCCTTGTTGTTGTCTAAGCCCATATTATGGCTTTAAAAACGAAATGATTTTAATTACTTAAGGGTCTGACCGTATTTAATTGAAAGTGAGTCAGAGGCTATTAATTCTCTCAAAACTTGGTGCTTCATCCACAGAGTGTTGATGACATGCTAAAGATCTGTTATGTCAAACCTGAATTACACATCGATGAATATTGGAAGAAAGAGGCTGATGTCATCTTACGCTAATCGGAGCCAGAAACCAGATATTTAGGCTATACCAGACAACAGACCTTTCTGTAGGCAGACTGGATAGGAGAGCTCCCTCTGTAACATACCCTGTTTTTTCCATGTTTGTAAACAGTATCCATATTAACTTCTTCAGCCATTGTCAGTTTATGTCAAGTTTAAGTTTAAGTCAATTTACTGTTGGGAAGTATTGAGTATAACTGAAGCAGAGGCTGTGACAAATTCAATTCAGCTCAATTCAATTCTATTTATACGGCTCCTTTTACAATGGTATTGTCTTGTGGCGCTTTACAGCAAGGAGCACCCAAGAGCAACAGGGGCAAGAAAAAACTCCCTTATGTTAGTTAGCCTAGGAAGAAACTTTGGGCAGATCTGCGGCTCAAGGGGCTAACCCAACTGCCAGGGGTTATGCAAGAAAAGTACAACAGTGGTTATCATGACAGACTACAATTTGTCCATGATTTTAGCTGAGCATCATAATAATTCCAAAATACTGTCCCACAACATCATATGGTAATTAAACCATAGGTGATTATCAAAAGCTATGGCTGGACCTGGCTGTAGAAGCAACCAGGCAGGTCAGTCAGGAGTGGATTGAAGGGGGTAACATCAGGTGGGTCAATTTAGACAGTGCCATTGCGAGGAGGGGTCAGTCATAGGTCCCTCAGGACGGAGAGTCGATCTTGGCATGGGCGTCAAGGAAGGGCCTCTACGAAGGAGAGTCGACTTGTGAAGTTGGCCGCATTCCTCTCAGGGGGAGTAGGTGACAGGAGTCAGTCAGTGGGAGGCAGGGATGACAGTCAGCAGAGATGACTGTGGTGGAGGTGGACAGAGGAAACAAATGAGTCAGGCCAGTCTCATACTTCAAATAAAATAAATAAATAAAATAAAATAAAATAAAACGAGTCAATACAAACAGGCCAATAAGAAAGCCTAATATCTGGTCATGAAATGTATAAATAAAGTCTGACAGTGATATCGGAGTTTTCAGTTACAGTAGACCTAGTTCCTAACAGAACATAAAGTACATTAACAACCACTTAGCACAATGGTGAAAAAGGAAAAAAGGAAAAAAAAATCAACATAAACAGCCAACACAAATAGCCAGGACCACAAAGTATGATCAACCAATAAGCATTGAACTTGTGATCAGAGACCATGAATCCAGCCTTCATATCCCCACCAAAAGGCTTATAGTTCCATCTAGTGGCCAATAAGAATATTAAAAAATAAAGATAAAACAATCCATATGTGACGGGAGTGGTTCTGGCTCTGCATACCACGTCACATGAACTTAAGTTATCGCAAGAGCAAGGTGCCTGTAGAGCAGTTGCTCTCCAGGTACTGTGCCAGTTTAGACCCCACCCTCACCCTGATTGGCTTGAATGTTCCTTGACAAAAAATGATGCATTAGTGTACTCTGCCTGTGCCAGCATTTGTCTGTTTGTTTGCTTGTGCACAAAATAACAACTAAAGTAGCATGGCATTTTCGGACAATGTGGGTTTTATGACAAGGAATAGCTAATTAAATTTTGGTGGTGATCTGGAACACCGTCTGTAATTTGTATTGCGTCAGTGACCCAGTATTGTTTTTAACCGGCAACGCAATGGCAGTTTACAGGCTTTGCAAATGAAGGGATTTTCTAAACGTTTGAATGAAAAAGAAAGCATTTTAAGTGTTTTTAAGGCCTGTTAAATACAGCTGATACTAACGTCAGTCTTATAAGGCCAGTGTCTTATCAGTGGGGATGAGGCACAATCTACCATCGACAATCGCATAGTTAATTTGACTATAGTTTTATCTCCATAACTTAAGGAACTCCAAAAATGTGCAGGCTACATTGATTAAAAGATGCTCCGATATGGGCTATATCGTCTAAATTTGATTTACTTACTTTTAGCCTACTTTAAACGACAAAAACACATTTCTTGATTAATAAAACTGTTTAACTTACTACAAATCCTAAAATCTGACAACTGTTCCCTTTCTGTCCTCTTGTGAGTCTGTAATGTGTGTTTACTTGCATGTGTGGATGCTTGGAGATTGTGGGATAAATTTTCAAATAATATTTCTCAGCAATTATTGAATAGCATTTTTGCCAGAAACTTACATCCCTGCTTACCAATCAGGGATCCTTTTAACCTGACCCTGACAAACAAACCACTAATCATTGGCTAGCTAACTAACTCACTAGAATTTAGCAAAGTGGCTATATTATCATTCAAAGGGAACAAATATGTCATACAAGGTGGGATAATTCTGGTCCATGGGACCTTTCTTAGCAAAAGATATGAACGTGAGTCAATAATTTGCACATTGAGAAATTTTTCGACAGACTTTTAGAGATATGTCAGGTTTCATGTGAGGCCACTTAGCAGACTACACTCTCATCTGGGTTAATAAACGTCACCATCAGTGCTAAAGTTAGCCGCCATTCTAGGTAACAGTTGCAGCCTGCTACTTGCTAGATCACTTGGCAACAGTTTATGGAAAGGTACACCTTACCTGTAGCCTGGTAATAAAACCAGAACCTCATTCTGCATGTTTCATACAGAGGGTCTGGACATTCGGTAGAGATATCCGGTTGCTTGCTTGAGGTGTTTAAGTTTAAAAAGATTGGATCAGCCCCTGACTGATAGCTTGCATTGACTGATAGCATTCTAGCTCTGCATTCACAACACCTCCCTCTGTTAGCTGATTGGACAGGTTAAAATGCCTCCTCAGACAACAAGCTCAAATCCAAACTAGCACTGTAGGGAGATGATAATCAAACAGAAGTGCTAGGAAGGCATGGGCAGGCTACCTTACCTGATGTGTTTTATCCTGTGATTCTTGGCCTTTTCATAACAAAGAGTACTACAAAGTTCTGAATGTAAAGCAGATGATTGTGCCCTAGCTATTAACTAACAAACCACAATGACCTCTAAAGCTATCTGAGTTAAGACAAGATCATGACAATAAAGCATTTTTAATCTAAGCTAAATTGTTATGAATTGTTTAATCATGATTTTGAAGAAAATGTTCTTGCCATCCAATAGCACGTTCGTTGCCACACCCAGATTCGTTGTTCTATAACCCACAAGAATACTAGCTCGCTTCGTATGCTAAGCTAAGCAAATAACACTGATAGAATATATTTCTCGGCGGACAGTTTATCTATAAATAAATTGTTACATTTCTCTTTGTTTATCTTCGTTTTATGAACCCACATTAGGTTAATGTGGTAACCATTTTAGTTTCTTGTTTCTTGTGTGTGTATGTGTGTAAAATGTAAATCTTTTTTGTTGTCAGCCTACAACAGTTACCTAATATTTATTTCTGTTGCATTGTTTGGAAATAATAATACATTATATCAGTAAGCAGATGTGCCATTCTAAGAAAACAAATGAGGCAAAACACACTTTTCAATAAGCAACACATATTTGGTGATATGTACAAATATAAAGACAAAATCTGATGTCATTGGTAGAACTGTCAGTTACATACAGACGTAACAGAACATTAAGTGCTACTAGCACAAAAATAAAAGAATAGAAAAAAAAACCTGCAGAATAAACACCCCATTCAGTCTCTAAGTAATTTGACAAATACTAAATACCCAAAGAGAAACCAATACATGTATGTGCAAACAAAGACAATGGACCATGACTTCTCCAAAAGACCCACATGGATCCACCGTGGCTAATAAGGGAACCAGGAAATAAGAATAAAACATGCCACCTGTGTCTCCATCACTCCTTGTTCCTACCTAGGGTCCTAACAACATCCATGCACTTCTAGCACAATCTTCACATAGCAAACAGCAAGTGGCCAGAGAAAGTGGTGTGGCGGTGTCCACTATCATAAGCCCATGAATTGGGCCACAGTTTCACATAAACCACATCTCCCACCTCCAGCAGCAGAGAAGCCCCATTAGAGGGAGTTGCAGTGCCACTTGGATGATGACTGTAAACAATGACAACATGCTGTCCATTTTTATGAAGACTGACTCCTGTTTGTGTAGATGCGTGACCACCAGCATACAGAAATAAAACAAAGTGGTAGACCCCTCTAACCGGTGCTGTGAAGGCCCCTGTGATCAAAGCAAAAAAAATGGCCATTTTGTAAAGGGAGTCATGCCATACACACAATGAGCATTCCAAAATGATTCTGCAAAGTCTTCAATGACTTTTACATGTTTACTTTTCTTCTTGCACATTGTGTAAAGCTCAGGGAATTTATTCTCAAATTTATCGTAAACTAAGTAGAATGTGTTCAATAAACTCCAAATATATCAAACTTATGGGAGAGAAACATCCAGGCCCTTTGATATTTGGGTCTAGTACCTGTATTTGGGTTGTAGGCGTTACCAACGTTGGTGATGACGTGTCTGTAGACCAGGGGAGTTGCAACTGAAAAGGGTCCTGTATGTCCATGTCCAGATGGTAACAGCGAGGCAGAGAAAGACACTTTCCTCTCCTCTCTCTCCCGCCTCAGCTCCTCCACCTGGTTCACAGTGAGGTTCAGTTTCACTGCTTGAGCTGAGAACACAGAGAGAATGCAATGGAGAAACACCAGAATATAAATTGACAACACAGCTGTAGTAAAAAGTTAAGGTGCAAAAATATAATAAATTATGAACTATTTTTTACCCGCATTTTCACTCTTCAGTTGTTCCACACTGGCTCTCAGTCTGTTCTCCATGGCCTCCATTTGTGTCTTCGTGTATCTGAGCTCCACTCTCTGCTCTCCTATCAGAGTGCTCATCTCTCTTAGCACAGTGAGGATGTCGGGCTGGCAGATTTGTTGGTTGGAGGTTGTGGCTCCAACATCAGTTCTCAGTGTTGCACCCATAACTGCATTTTCTCTGGTCTCTGCTTCACCATAGTGTTTCTGGTGAGTGATGTCATTTTCACTGATGGTCTCTCCTCTAAGTTGCGTCTGAGTCAAACAGCAGCACAGCAGCGCCAGTAGAGCTCCACAAGTCTTCATGATGAAACTGGACAAGTCTTCTGTCTTCTTCTTGAGCAGACTACAGGTTGGTCTTGTTCTCAAACATACAGGTATATATTGTGGCCTGATTACATATTAACAAGTGGTGTCTAAAGGAAATGTAGATAAGCCTATTCAACAAAAACAGTCGTAAAATAACAAACGTGAGATTCCACTTTGGCACGTGTTAGGTTGTTCTTAAAAAAACTGTTAAGGACCAGTGTGTTGATGATGAGACGACAATTCTTGTCATCTACTTGAGCAGGCCATAGATTGGTGTTGTTCTCAAATATACTGGTATATATTATGGCCTGAGTACATATTAACGAGTGGTGTCTAAAGGAAATGTAGCTAAGCCTTTTCAGCTAATACAGTTGTAAAATAACAAATGTGAAATGTCACATGGCACGTGCATGCTTGTTTTTAAAAACCAGCTCAAGGGCAGTGTGTTGTTGGTGTAAGTTGTGCTAATGTCACAATAAATCAGACCTCAGTGATAAACATCTGCATCTCCTGATGAAGAGGTGCAGTTTGCAGTGTCCATTGCAGAGTAGCTTTTTTTACATCACCATAACTGGATTTCCATCCAACCTGTAATGCTAATTTCATGGCCTAATTAAATATCAACAACTGGTGCCTAAAGGAAATGTAGATAAGCCTTAGATAAGCAAACAGTCACATGGAAAGTGCAAAGTTGTTTTTAAAACAGTTCAAGGCCAGTGTGTTGTTGGTCAAAGTTGTGCTACTGTCACAATAAATCAGACAATAAATCAGAGAAGGTGCAGTTTGCAGTGTCCATTGCAGAGTGGGTTTGATTATGTCCCCATAACTGGATTTCCATCCAACCGAATTTAAGCCATTCAACTAAGAAATCCTAACTTGCAAACACCTGAAATTCACAGCCAAACATCTAATGAGCATGTAATGGAATGGCTTACTCCAGATAAGGGTCAAACTTGCAAGAAAATGCATAGGTCGAACACTAAATACTATCAATAACAGTTGTGTGTGTGTCCTAATAACGTTAAAAGTTGTGAGTATAACTGGATTCATTTAGCATTTCAAAGTTTCCGGCCAAAGTGTAAACTTGAGTTTAAAAATTGGTTGCTTTGTGACAGGGGAAAGTAATAGAAGAAATTCGTTTATATTTGCTGCGATCAAAGGCTAACAAAGGTTACACTAATCAGTCTTACTACACTCATAAACCAAGGTGGGACTGTGAGTTATAATGGCCTTGTTTTCTTGTTTTGTGAAATCCTGCTGATTCAACAACAGGGCACAAGGCTGCTGGTCGAATGTGTGCACGTGTCTGGCTTTAGGGTGCCAAAAAAGTATGTGTGTGCTGTTTTCTCTAACTTTGTATACTAAGCTTCTGTTATATATATATATATATACACACACACACACACACACCATATGTGCATGGATAACACAAATCTGTGTTCATGTAAGCTATTACACACTAATGGCACTCAGTGTCTATATTACACTGTCAAATGTGTAGTGGCTTTAGGGTGGCAAAAAGGTGTGTACGTGTCTGCTGTTTTCCCTGAAGTGAATGATGATAGTAGCCTAGAAATCTAGACGCACCCTTGCGGTAGCAAATAGTTTTGCTCAGCGGGTACGTCTAGCCACACACCACTGGAGCTTTAGTAGGTCTACCATTGGTCTTACACAGGCTTAGTAAGACCAACACTCTTGTCATTGTAGAGAGTCATTGTATGTATAGTAGCATAGAACACATTTGTATATTAACATACTTCATCTGCACATTAATCTTTCGTAAATCAATACTAATTTATACCCATCTTTTATGCTGCCCTATCTGCAAATAACTGCTCCCATAACTTATCTGTAAATAATCTGCACATGACTATTCCCACCATAACTTATTTGTACATAATCTGCATTTATCTATTCCCACTTTTACACTGCCCTGAACTGCACACAACAGCTCTTAACTGTATATTGCACTTTGTGCTATTTACATTTCTGATTAGATGCTAAACTGTATTTTGTTACTCTGTATTCATACATGTGTAATGACAATGAAGTTGAATCTAAACTAATCTAAGTGTGCTGGAGTGGCGTCATGGAGTGACTCCAGTTGGCACTTCGGTTAGCTGGAAACAGCAAAACTAGTTATTTAATGATTGTTCAAATCTCACTGTCTCCATCAACAGCAAAAGAAGAATTCTGAAGGTCTGCTTCATTTCAATGACAGGCGATGAAAGCAAATTGAACGGATTCAGCTGGGCCCTATGTCTGCTGCTCAAGCTCAGAGCTAGCCTGGCCATGTCTCCCTGACTATTAAAACGTTAATTAGTGCTAGCGAATGCATTAGAAATCTACGAGTCAGAGACTAGCTCATGCTAGCTCCCGAAAGTTTTGATGTTGTGAACAAGCTATCGATAATGTTAACGTTTGCCAGTATGGACTTGTGTCTATAACAATGCTACACGTACATCAGACTACTTGGGGAGATTTTGGAAAGATTTTTAAAAGATGGTTTTTTTATCAAAGCATGAATTGGGAAGTTTCATTACAGGACGGTCCTGCACCGGGTCAGGTACCCGAGGGTACAACAAAGATAATGAGCACTGTTGCGTTTTCTCGATGTACAGCAACGCCAAAATCGATGCACAGGATGCTTCACATGCACAGTTATTTGATATCAACATGACACTGAAATGAAAGGTAACCAATGAAATGCTAACGGCTCTGGGGCCCTTCCCGGCTGGAACCATCCGGAAACAACCTCCATGCGGTCAACTTCCGCATGTATTCCTACCCTAGATTAGCATGTTCATGGCCTAGCTAGTCTGGAAGAGGCAGCTAAAATTTAAAATTAAAACATTTTATGAAGATAATTTTGTGTTTTCATTATTTATAGAAAAAATAAAGCCAAACCAAGAAATACTGTTTTGAAAGCAAAACATAGAGGTTCACGTTCAGGGGAACTTGCATCCAAAATTTTTTGATTCACAAAAGATTTTGATGTTCAAAACTTTTCAACTCGCAAACATTTTTGACCCGGAAGTAAGCACCAGTTCAAGTTGCAGGCAAGACTTTTTGATTCACAAAATATTTAGAGGTGCAAAACCTTTGGACCCGTAAACATAACATTTAAATAATAAAACATTTCTACCTGCAAGCAAAGGTTTTACATTTGAAATGAAAGAAAATGAGAACACAGTCAGTTTTGTTAGGCTTAAAAATTTCTTCTTTCAATCCTTATTTTTTTGGTTTTCAAAACAGTATTTTTTGTTTGCCTTTTTTTGTCTTTGTTTGAATAATAAAGTCAAAAAATGATTTCCTTATTTCCTTCTCCTTGGTCTCGACTCCTGAAAGACTGTCACGAGTCGGTCTTGCTTCCTCCAAGTCTCGATTTCGGTTAAAAAATACAGCAGTCTCAGTCTCGATCCTTAAAAGACTCAGTCTCAAGATGACTAGTCTCGTCCCCATGACTAAATTTTTTATTTGTTACGATGTGAATACACCTAAGAACATTATTTAAAAGGTTGTTTTAAATATGTGACTCATTGCGGAACAAATATGAACAAATAAACAATCTGGACGTGAAAAAGGAATCACCCATTCCATAGACCATGCCATGCTCTTACATCATAACCGAATCGTTAAAGAAAACTATCCATTATTCTCCATAGACGTTTAAAAAGCGTTTTAAGACTCGACTCAGTCTAACCAGCTATGGGGAACATGATCACCATATTCCAAGTGAAAAAATGAACAAAAAGATGAAAAAAAAAGTACAAGACTGTACACAGTTTTGCTCCTGAGTGAAGGAACTACTTGTCTCATAAGTCATTGTGAGCAATATCATTTCTAACTCCTATAACCTAAAGATAGAACCACAGATAGTTCCCCTTATTGAATTGAAAACATCATAATGATTAGCTTTTTACAGTTTGCTGTGAGCAGATTCAACTTTAAATACGCGTAAAACGCTTTACCTGATCGTTCCTCCTTTCCCCTGCCACCATTGCTCACTCCCAGCACAGAGAAGTTTTGTAATGTGGGTGGCCTGTGTTAGCATAAACAAACTCCCTAGCTACGGGCCTCTCCACTAATCAAAGGCACCAATTTACACTGCTTTGCACCTCAGGATGTTCGGTAGCAAGTGTTAGCTTGCTAACACTAACAAGGGTGAAAGCCAAGAGGGTGAAAGTGAAGGTAATTGTGATGAAGGTGCAAGTTGCTGTCTCATAATAGTAATGAGATACAATACAGACCTTGTATATGGAGTTAAACGAGTTTATCTGTTAAAAAGTTTTTTAATGAGCATCTTTTAGTCCTCAACTGGCAGCAGGCTAAGGGATGTCATGGATGTAGACAAATGACAACCAGATTGAACCTTTTGAGACAAATGCGGATTGAATGGTTCAGATGGAACATTTAATTAGACTAAATTCAAGACGATTCGGGGAAAAAAAATACTGCATGTAAACCCACTCAATTTCAAGCTGCGTTGTAATCTAGGCTACATTTTATTTGAGTGAGCAACATCGCACACTGTTTTTCCTCACTGACGATGATGTATTAGCACATGTGGGTTCTCATTAACTGCTTGTGAAGTTCATTGGCTGGGGGTGTATCCATTTTTCCTAAATAAATGCACTGGAGTGCATTTAGAATGGAAGAAACGGGAAAACTGACACCTATTTATCAACAACCGACTTGTAATAGAAAGCAGAAGTCTATTCTACAGCAAACATTACAAAAGCACTAGGTCTCTGTTTTATAAGCTGTATCACTGTAGTCTGCCTGTCCAGACTCACAGGCTTAAATGTGTGTTCATTGTAATTTGTGGGGGTTTAGGGAAACATAAAAAAAAGCGCTTTTTGCCATACCACAATTCACTTTTTGCACATATTTCTTGCCGCGCTGGAAATGCAGCTTGGTCTTTTCCGGTTTTAGAAACATGGCGCTTTTCTACACGCGGTCTTTGCAAGACTTGCCCCGAGTGATAATTAGCGACCTACATCGCATTTGTAAGGTGAGAGAGGTGTTGATTTCCTGGTCAGATTCCTCCAGATCATCCTCCAAGGATTATTTCAGGTTCTCACCAAAAGGGTCCACATCCATGGATTCCTCCATGTCACCCTCCATCCCCTCAAAGGAGTCCTCCCACCCAAAAGAGTTCTCCATGCCTTCAGCAGTGACGCTGGGTGCAGGGAGACTGGTGGAAACATCAGCATCAACCTTTACTTACTAGTGAAGAACGTAGAAACGGAGAAATTCAGTGTAAATCATAACTGTGTTTAATGTTGCTGATAGCTGTCATTAGCATGATGCATCATAGACCGAAACAGCTACTGCTAACTATGGGGGGGATATGGTTCATTATAGCTAAAATTACACTCCACAATTAAATAGGTGCTCAGCAACTGGTTTTTCTTTTTTGTATTGTTGTTGTATTAGCCTATGCAACAAAAAGCTGTAGGGGGAGTTCCGCAGAGAAAGAACACAACAAGATCCCAATACTGTCATAAACCTCAATTGCACTGCTGTACCTACACACACATGCATTTGTTTTCAAAAGAGCCGGTGACCATGCTGCCATAAACATACGCCAATGTCATTCAGTCAAGACGACAGTAGTTGTTCTGGCAATGATCTGAACACTAACTAACCTAGCCAGGCTAAGTGCTCGGCATAGAGTTCACATTCTGTCAAGGTTGCATGGCAACCTTTCTGCACAATCAATACACATCTCAAACCACCACTCTTAATCGGTTGTTAAGATGGTCTGAAAAGAGGTGATCCTTTTGGTCAAGGTCATGAAAATAAACCTAAGCTATAATGCCAAGATTAGCTTTACTCAATGGCCATCATTGCCATTAGCTGTTTTATTTCTGAGGCTTGAACTGCTCTGTGTGAATTTTGTATTCATAATCATGGTAACAATTATCTTTATAAAAACATAAAGACTATACTCCTCTCAGGGACACGATGACCTACTTTTCTACACTTACCAACATCTTGCCCTTTTCTTCATAGCTAGCCTTCATTTGCTCTGCAGGCTTAATGGAAAAATGCAGGAATGAAAAAGGATTCCTGCTTGGCTCACATTTATAAAATGAGGATAATACAGTATACATATTAATGAGGATAAATACATACTACTGTACATTAATGACATGTTGAGCGATCTACAAAATTTCAAAACCACATAGCACCTTAAGGCAGAATTGAATGCAATTTCTTTCAAAATAAATAAATAAGCCCATAAAGGTGGAGCCCAAACCAGCTTGGGCTTTCCCTACTTTCTTCTGCAGCAGCAGCTCTGACACTGCAGCATGGGGTAAATACAACACCTGTCCAGGTGGGCACAGCTTGCCAGGGGAGATGAGCCAAGTGAACTCTCCCTCATGAACACTCTGAAGGGAGTAACTGTGAAAGTTAAAAAGACTCACTGAATCAGTGCTGAAATTGCACCTCAAGGTTTATTGACCAGCTTAGTTCTCTCCTGCCGCACGGTGTTGATACAGCAGCCTGCAGGAAGAGATATTGCGGTGTAACCCATGGAAAACTCAGTGGGGGTGGTGTCTACTGGATGCTAACTGTTACCAAAATGAAGGCTACTGGAACAGGAAGGAGAGTAGATGGTTCGGGCACTGACTGGTCATGTGATATACCTACAGGGACTAGAAAAAGGATAGAATGTCCACTGGGAGGTATGTTTGCTTAGTGGGCAGACACATTTATCTAAAGCAGTTTACAGATGCTTTTATTCAAATCAACTTACAACATGAGAAGACATGCAACCAAGAAGAAATCAGTGTTTGAGAATATGATTGGTACTGCTGCTAGAAGGAGAGCAGAGTATTACTGGGCACTAAGTGTACTGAAGCTGGAAGGTGAGCTGAGTGTACTGGGCACATAGTGTACTGGAGCTGGAAGGAGAGCTGAGTATCTACTGGGCACTAAGTGTACTGGAGCTGGAAGTAGAACTGAGTATCTACTGGGCACCAAATGTACTGGAGCTGGAAGGAGAGCTGAGTATCTACTGGGCACTAAGTGTACTGGAGCTGGAAGGAGAGCTGAGTGTACTGGGCACATAGTGTACTGGAGCTGGAAGGAGAGCAGAGTGTCTACTGGGTACTAAGTGTACTGGAACTGGAAGGAGAGCTGAGTATCTACTGGGCACTATGTGTACTGGAGCTGGAAGGAGAGCAGAGTGTCTACTGGGTACTAAGTGTACTGGAACTGGAAGGAGAGCTGAGTATCTACTGGGCACTATGTGTACTGGAGCTGGAAGGAGAGCCGAGTATCTACTGGGCACCAAATGTACCGGAGCTGAAAGGAGAGCTGAGTGTACTGGGGACTAAGTACTTAGCAGATCTAAAGCAACCTAAATAAAATAAAAAAAAAACACGCTCCAATGAAACTTAAGAAGGAAAGATCCTTGCTGGAAACATACCTGATTGTACTGGAGCTGGAAGGGAGAGAGCATTGTGCCTACTGGGCATGAACTGTACTGGAGTTGAAAGGAGAGCCAAGTGTCTGCTGGGGCCGGAAGAATAAATCAACTAATTTAACCACACACATTTAGTAATCAATTAATTTAATTTCAAAGGAAAATACTTGAACATTGCAGCTTTTTAAACTTGAACATTTTCAACTTTAAGGCTGAAAGGAGAGCCCACTAGATACTGAAGTGTCTACTGGAGCTGGAAGGAGAGCAGAGTGTCCACTGAACACCTAGAGTCCAAATCATCCAGGCACAGAAACTGGCTAGTGGTTCTTCTTAGGTCACAGCAGACACACTGTGAGGAACTTGTGGGCATTCTGAAGCTGTGAAAAAAGTTACACAAAGTCAAATGTTGACAAGTTGTATAAATGTGTGTCTATAATAATTCTGGATTCTATTCCATTGCATTCTCATATTCTATACCAGAAGTTCCCAACCTTCAGTCTGCTGAGGCCCAAATGCAATTCTGAAAATCTTCTGCAGCCCACCCAAACTTTTAGCCTACATTCATAACTCTGAGATGAGAATGAGATTAAGTATTTCTTCATTTATTTAATGTAATTTTTAACAATGTTCATTACCTATAATACCAATCCAATCTTGCACACCAAAATTTAGCAGAACCTCCAATTGGAGAGACTAATATTAATTTATTTGAATGTAAATCCATTTGGATATTTTTTTATTTAAACATTTAAACCTTTTTACTAATCCTTCATAATATTTTATTACTATTATTAATTAAAGTACCTCCCACAGCCCACCTGCAATACCTTGATGGCCCAGAGGTTGGGAACCACTGCTCTATGCCTCTGCAGTTAGCCATACTCTTCTCTAGGACCTGATCAGGAGAGGGGGCATGTATGCGAGTGTGTACTGTTTACTTACTCATAGGATGTATGTTTGTGTTTTTATTCAAAGCAATGTAACTTTAAGTTGATAGGTGCTTAAAAGACATTTTCATCCAGCGACACAGACTCACAATGTGGGGGTTCAGGAATCAAATCCAGGTCAAATGTCAGTCAGCAATGTTGCTCAGACAGTGCCTGAGTAATGTACCGGGTACTGCAGCTGGACGGAGAGCAGGGCCGATGGGCCACAACAGACACTCAGTTAGGAACTCCTAGAAATTCGAAAGCTGATAAAAGGCAGTTATGCGTTGGTACATTGTATGAATGAGTAGCATTCTAAAGTGGGAGTAACAACACTGACCAGTCTAGGGAGGATTGTCACCCTGGAGTTCGCCTCAGCCTTCGTCTTTCGGCTAATGACCCCTGTGCCCAAACACAGCCTTCCTAGTGACAAAATAAAAAAATTCAGAATTACAATGAGGTCATTCATCTTTTCCTAAAATTGCCTTGAAGAGTTTATCTGTGAGGTCAAATTTAAAATGGTCACATGTGGCTTCAAGCAAAACCACGTGTGAAAGAAGAGGGACACAGTCATGAGCTTAAATCTGAAGGGGGACGGACTCTGACACTTTCCCTTATTCTGGAAGCTTCCCAGGAATTAAGTTCCACTAGCACTGCTGCCTACAATACAATGTGCTTTATTAACAGAGTTGTTTATGTACAAAATTGCCAAAGGGTTTTTTAAAAAAAAATAAACAAACAAACAAACAAACATTCATAAATGTGAGTATGGCAATAATACTCAGTGATACTAATGAATGTTGAAAAGGAAATACAAAAAAGAAATGTCTAAAGATAATAAACAACTTAAGTATAAAAGCATTTTTAGAAGTCAATTTCAAAAGACTTTTGGTGAAAAGAAATGTATGAACAAACTTATTTTTAGAAAAGTGAGGTGACCTCAGTCCTTATGAAGTTTCAGTTGAGCTCTGTAAACACCTTGAGTCACATAGTGTTATAGTGTTATATAAATAAACTAAAATTGAATTACAGAAAGTACTGGAACTGGAAGGAGAGCAGAGTGCCTGTGTAGTTGGACACTGAAATAGAAGTCCATGCTTGACCGCTGACTGATGAACCAGGGCTAAAGATGGAAAGGTAAACAATATAAAAAGCTACGACAGATAAAAAATTAAAAATAAGGAAATTTAATATAATAAAACAAAGTCAAACGGATGAGAACCCAAACGTTTGAGTGGTAATGCATGTTCTCATGTTCTGTACCTCTCAGACTCCTGGTTGTGCAGGACAATGCAGTTCCTTAAAAAAAAAAAAAAGTATAGTATTTGGCAGACGTTGTTTAAGATAACATGTAATGTAACATATGTTAGTGGAGACAACAGTGTGACGCCTACCTGATCTTCTGAGCTGAAGGCTCCAATGCCAACACCTCCCAAAGATACAGATGCACTCCACATAGCAGATACAGATACTGCAGGTCTGTATGAGGATGGGTAACCTACATGTGTGTATGTGTTATAATGATACCTACCTGATCTGCAGAGTTGAGGACTACAGCATGAACCCCTTCTGCAGCTGGATACAGATGTGATGCTGGTTAAAGGCACATTGCAGTGTGGTGTTCACATAGCAAGTCTGTCCACTTGGTAACCTAGAGAGGTAAGGAAATAAAATTCTATCGCCCCGTCACATGTGTGTGTGTTAGAAAGCCACAAATACCAGATAGCTACATTATCACTACCTGTGTGTGTGTGCCACCTGATCTGCAGGGCTGAAGGCTCCAACATCAACACCTCTTGCTTCTTGATATAGATGTTCTTCAGTTTGAATACACACGTTTGGAGTTCACACTGCCAGTCTGTCCACTCAGTTACAGTTTTGTTTCCTCCTGGTAGGCGTTTCAGATCCTGCAAGTGTAGTTACTGTGAAATCTACGCTACAGGACGCTGACAGAGCCTTCATTCACCCCGTAATGAGCCATTTAAACATCGAAGCTGGTAAATTAACCTAAAAACATTGCCTAGTGTGCCTTTAATGGGTTATTTGGGCAACCTCCACGTAGATATTTACATTATTCAATTCAGATTTTTTTTTAAGTGAATACAACCTGCCGGTCTGGCGATATAGATATCTCCCTATTCATTTAGATTGGACTTGTTAGCCAAACTAACTGCCCCAAGTTATGGGCACTCACCAACCTGGTACCACCGAGATGGTCACTGAGTGAAGGAACTCGCCTTAAAAGGACTTTGGCACACATCAGCCCTTGACATGGTATAGTTCAACTATAGAGAAGACAGGGTGTGTGCATTTGTGTTATAATGATACCTACCTGATCTGGAGAGTTGAGGACTACAGCATGAGCCCCTCCTGCAACTGGATACAGATGTGATGCTGGTTAAAGGCACATTGCAGTGTGGTGTTCATATAGCAAGTCTGTCCACTTGGTAACCTAGAGAGGTAAGGAAATAAAATTCTACTGCCCCGTCACGTGTGTGTGTTAGAAAGCCACAAATACCAGATAACTACATTATCACTACCTGTGTGTGTGTGCATGTGTGTGTGCTACCTGATCTGCAGGGCTGAAGGCTCCAACATCAACCCCTCTTCAGGCTCGATATAGATGTTCTGCAGGTTGAATACACACGTCTGGAGTTCACATTGCCAGTCTGTCTGCCTAGTAACCTCGACGAGTAACGAGGGAAGTTATACTGCTTGTCACATGTAGTATCATTGAATGACAAAGTGTGTGTGTGTGCATGTCATCCCTATCCCTTGCTGACTGTGTGTGTATGTGTATATGCTACCTGATTTACAGGGCTGAAGGCTCCAACATCAACCCCTCTTGTGTCTTGATATAGATGTTCTCCAGTTTGAATACACACGTTTGGAGTTCACATTGCCAGTCTGTCTACTCAATAGCCTAGAAGGCAAAGTAAATAAAGTAATGTGGTATGTAACACTGCCAAAATCACCGAACAATGTTTGTATGAGTGCATGTGACAGCATATGGGCTACCTGATCTGCAGGACTGAAGGCTCCAACACCAACCCCTCCTGCAAGTGGATACTGATGTGTTGCAAGTTAAAGATGCAGTGCGGCATATAATTCACATAGCAAGTCTGTTTACTCAGTGAACTAGAGAGGTTAGGAAATAAAGTTATGCATCACGTGCTCAGCTCACCTATAAAAGTGTGCGTGTGCATTACCCCTATACAACCCCTGGCAAAAAGTATGGAATCACCAGTCTTGGATGAGCACTCATTCAGACGTTTCATTCTGTAGAACAAACTCAGATCACAAACATGATACAATAATGAAGTCATTCCAAAGTGCAACTTCTCGGCCTTCAGAAACACAAAAAGAAATAAAGAAAAAACATTGTGGTAGTTAGTAAATGTTATTTTTACAGACCAAGCACAGGGAAAAAAATATGGAATCACTCAATTCTGAGGAAAAAATATGGAATCACTCAATTTGAAGGTAGAAAATGAGGAAACACCCAGTTAATTTCCTTTCGCTAAATGGACACCTGCCTCAGATTAGATCTGCTCGTTAGTCTGCAGTTAAAAACAGTGCAGTTTTCACACCTTGGAGGGCTGCTGGACCAAGTGGATTGGCAAGAATCATGGCTACAACAAGAGAGATGTCTTTTGGAACAAAAGAGAGGATTGTCAAACTTCTTGAAGAAGGTAACTCTTCACGCATGGTTGCCAAAGATGTGGGCTGTTCACAGTCAGCTGTATCTAAGATATGGACTAAGTACAAACAGCATGGGAAGGTTGTTAAAGCCAAGCGTACTGGTAGACCAAGGAAGACATCAAAGCATCAAGACAAAAAACTTAAGGCAATATGTGTTGAAAACCGAAAATGCACAACAAAACAAATGAAGAAATGAGAGGAAGATGGAGTCAATGTATGTGACCAAACAGTGAGAAATCGCCTAAAGGAAATGGGATTTTCATACAGGAAAGCTAAAAGAAAACCATCATTGACACTTAACAGAAAAGACCAAGACTGCAATGGGCTTAAGGAGAAGCGATCATGGACTGTAGATGACTGGGTAAAAGTTATCTTCAGTGATGAATCACAAAATGAACATTTTCCAAGATGACAATGCTCCGTGCCATAGAGCAAAAACTGTGAAAGCATTCCTTGAAGACGCATCCAGTCAATGTCATGGCCTGCAAATAGTCCAGATCTCAACCCAATTGAAAACCTGTGGTGGAAATTGAAAAAAATGGTCCACAACAGGGCTCCGACCTGCAAAGCTGATCTGGCAACTGCAATCAGAGGTACCAGATTGATGAAGAATACTGTTTGTTACTCAAGTCCATGCCTCAGAGACTGCAAGCCGTTATAAAAGCCAGAGGTGGTGCAACTAAGTACTAGTGATGGGTTTTGAATGTTATTTTGTTTGTCTTTTCATGATTCCATATTTTTTTCCCTGTGCTTGGTCGATTAAATAACTTTTATTACCACATGTTTTTTCTTTATTTCCTTTCGTGTTTCTGAAGGCCAAGAGTTTGCACTTCGGAATGACTTCATTATTGTATCATGTTTGTGATCTGAGTTTGTTCTACAGAATGAAATGTCTGAATGAGTGCTCATCCAAGGCTGGTGATCCCATACTTTTTGCCAGGGGTTGTATGTGTCAGTGCCTCAGAATTTCATGAAGAGTGCACGTACTTCAATAGCGCTGAAGGCTTATCACCAACTCGTCCAGCAGGTTGATAGTCCAGAGAATGAGACAGTGCAGTGGGCGTTCACATAGCAGGTCTGTCCAAGGTATGCTTCACTCCTGTACGGAAAAGAAAACGCATGATACTCCAAAATACTGTAGATACAGGCTCCAGTCTAACAAGATTGTTTTCAGAGACTTAGCTCTTTCACCAACAAGCTCAACATTCGTCTGAATGTAATAAATATAGCCAGCTAATGTACAAAAGGCAGCACGTGAAGTTAATGTCACACACTTCGGTCTCATGCACACTTTTTATAAGTTATGGGCCTGACATAGGGTACCAGTTTGTGCATCCATGTTAGATATAGTGCTAAAATTTTAGCAGTATTTCATAAATTGGAGAAAAAGGCCGACTATGTCGTCGACAATCACATAGCCATGCTAGCTAGCCTAATTAACGGTAACGTTAGTGGCAAAAAGAAAATACACAGAATGTTATCCTCACAGCCAGAGTAGTTCTCTGTTGCATAACACAATATTGCGAAAACACAGCTAATATGGAATAAACAAATGACTAACATAATGCAATTTAGAGATCAGAAACACACCTGTAACGTTCGTCCTGCTGTTGTCACCCTACACCACCAATGAATACGGTTGTAACGAATTAAAAAAAAACCCGCTTCTTTTGGACGTCATCGCCTTTGATACCCTAAAATGCTGATTGGTTACAGCTGTTGAACGTGAAGGACTTTACAGGGGAACGCATTCGCGTCGCATTGGAGGGCTGTTAATTTAATTTAATTTAAAACCTAGAGCATCAGGAGGTGGGTTTTTCTCTTATATAACGTCAATTATTCCCACGTCTCTTCGTGCTGAATAAACTCCGCTCTTTCAAACTACCCAGATTCGACGCGGGGAAAGAAGTTGGCGTTAGGTGAGTCATGTAACTGCTGTTTCGTACAATTTTTCAGAGTGGTTGTTAAACTATCTGGGCCTACAATTGACTAGATTTCTGTGGGTAATAAGAGCATTAATTAATTAAAGTCTAATACTAGCTTTACATCCTGCTCAATCCAAGTGAAAATGAACACTGGCTTGTATAAGTTATGCAGCCGTGAACTATTACTGTGAATGATTCAAACCTCGTGTGGGAGGCAATTAGTCTATTTTGTGCCGCCCCCGTGTGATTTGTGCATCGCAGTTTCCACAATCGGCGCACAGCACTCCGCTACGCCATGGAGCTCGTTATTCGGACCGTGGGGTCTGTCGCCTCTTTGATGGCCGATCTTCTTTACTCCTTTACGGATATGTTTCTGACTCAACCCATGGACGCCACACTGAGCTACCTGGAAGAAACCGAGCTCAAGACGCTAGATGGAGGTTAGTGCTTGGTTTGACAATCCATTGAAAAATAGACGGCGCGTAGTTTTTAGGTGACGTCTGCCTAAAATTGATAGGATAAACAAAGATCTTTGAATACTGAACCGCTTCAACCCTCCTTGGAAAGATGTTAGTGTAACGTTAGGAATGAATTAAAGCAACATCAATAAGATACAGCATAAGTAAAGAGAAACCATAACATTTCAAGTAAAGGATTAAGAAATTGGAATGCACTTGTGCAATTGAAAAAAAAGAAAGACAAGGCGTTGTTGTGCAACCACATAAACTTGCAATGATGTTTTCACACAGAGGAGCGAGCAGTGAAGGCTAAGACTCTTTGGGAGAAGTCTGGGGCTGTGATAATGGCAGTAAGACGGCCTGGATGATTTTTGTGCAGAGAGGTAACGGCTTACACAAACGTTAATGTTTGCTGCCTGTGCGTGGTTTGCCATTGTCATTATAACAGACTTTCATTCAGTTGTGTCAATGAATTTACTGTGTGTGTGGAGGATGGGGCACCTTTGTAAGTATATTTGTGTCTGCCTGTCTGTGGGTGGTTATTTTTGTAATTGTGTGTGTGTGTGCGCGCATATGTGCATTTGCATGTACAGGAGGCCTCTGAGCTCTCCTCTCTGAAGCCTCAGCTGGATGAGCTGGGTGTCCCGCTGGTTGCTGTGGTGAAAGAAAACCTTGGAGAGGAGGTGCAGAACTTCAGACCTTATTTCAGTGGAGAGATCTACTTGGATGAGAAGGTGCCATTTTCAGCATATTTGTAACATTTACCATAGAGTGCCCCGTCAAGTCAGTCTGCAAAAGTTGTTGATGTTTCAGATCAACAACCAATTGTTGGACAACAACCCCTTGCCTTCTCTGCCTCTCACAAGCAAGAGTCAAATGAGGCTCTGCCCAAACCACTTTTACGAAGCTCGTGTATTAACACCAGAGTTTTTGTTTTTGTTTTGTTTTTTTAAACTGGAGGCACAGAACCAACAAGTAGATGAATATCTGATTGTGATCACATTCCTCATCACACAGCCTGTTAAAACCTCAGCAGAGGAGAGATCTGGTTTCAAAACTGTTGGATAATTACTCAGCAGATATTAGGATAAGAACAAAAGTGATTAGTATTTGCGCATTAATTAGAATGATATCGCCCTCCCTGTCCCAAGACACTTGACCTCTACCTTTGAACTTGAACCTCAAATTATGCTTATGCCATGCTTTTTGACTGAATCCCAATGTCCTGCCTAAATGTTACACCTGAGCCATCCAAGACAAATATAGCTGATTTAGGCTGGACAAGTGTTCAGGGACAGGATTGGCATGTGAACTCCTGATCCTCTTTCTCTTTCCAGCGGCGGTTTTATGGTCCTCGGGAGCGAAA
The DNA here is from genome assembly GCA_015244755.2 of Tenualosa ilisha. Classification (NCBI taxonomy): domain Eukaryota; kingdom Metazoa; phylum Chordata; class Actinopteri; order Clupeiformes; family Clupeidae; genus Tenualosa; species Tenualosa ilisha. The sequence goes on from PYXC01000453.1 coordinate 2,878,975, forward strand.
AATGGGTCTCTCTGGGTTCCTGCGAGCTGGGGTCTGGAAGAACAGTTATCGGGCTTTCCTGAATGGTTTCATAGGCAACGTGTATGGAGAGGGTTTTGTCATGGGCGGAGTCTTTGTCATTGGACCAGGGTGTCAAGTAGGTCCTTGTGATATTTGACCCACAAATACTTTACTTCTTTTCCCTGACTAACACCTTAGATTAATCCTTAATGCATTCAGTCTGTAAGGTACACAGATAAGAGGCACTGGTTGTGAATTGTTTTTCATCCAAGCATTTTTTGCCTCACGCTGCTCACATTAACCTTTTATCCCCATTGTTAGGGCGTCCTCCTTGAACACAGAGAGATGGAGTTTGGGGACAAAGTCAGCATTCGGCACGTGGCTAAGGCAGTGCGTGACATCCAGATCGAGTCCACGCCTGTGCCAGAGAATTAGCACCAACCCGGCGGCCACCACGGCAGCATACAGTGGGATTATGACATCACTTGAGCCTTGAGAATGTCTGATTGAGAAACCTCAGCAAATCCTTGGTCAATGTGGACTTGGTTGCATGGTTGCTCAATAATCCAAGGAGGTCTGGCTGTGCTGTGCTGTGCCATTGGTGAAGAGAAGTGAATTAGTGCCCATGATGGACTGTTTCTAAACTCTTTTTGATGAAGCAGTCTTGATGTTTTTACACTTTCATTTGCTCATGTCAATGCATTGCAGGCACACAGACCAGAACGATTGTTGATAATAAATGGCTCATGACAATTTTGTGTCTGATTATACTAAGTAACTTGTATGTTTGCATCATTATCACTGACAACGCTGTGAATCTTATTAGTGCAGACCTGAACACCAATTTACAATCTAGATCTTTTTCATTTGCAATAATTATTAGGGTGTGGGTAGATGTCATGTGAAAGGGATGGTCATGATGTCTGGGAGCGGAATAGAAACAGATCTGAATGGATGTAGCTTCTGGAATCATATGTGTGAGATGTTGCCAACTTACCCAAAGATCTGTTCTAGAACCTGTTCTAGTTAATTATGTGGAACTAAAACAGGGTTCCTATGCATCCTGGAAAACCTGACAGTTTAGAGGTGGCTTTTCTTGTCATGAAAAACACCTGGAAATTAATTCAAATGTTAAACTCCTGGGAAAAAAACTTTGTCCTGGAAAGTAAGTTAGCCCCCCTCATTCAGATAGTATCCAGTACACCCCTAGGTTCTCATTTTGTACTGTATCCTAAATCCCTGGGGGGACAGTTGAGCTGTGTTTGAAAATAGGGATCTGGCTTTCAAAACCCTCAATTTCAAGAGTTTTCTGTTACCTATTTAATATCAAGGATGTGGATGCAATGGAGTATAGATTGAAAGCCATGTGCCAGATAGGCTTATAGAGTTGCAGTGAATACTGATCTGTTGCACTAGCGTTTTACAAACTCAGGTTCTGTAGTATTCAGTGTATATCTGCGGTGTCCTTTTTTCGATTAAAAAGCCTCTAGAAGGGTTTCGAGTCCCTTTGGTCCAGTGGCAGTCTTTATCTCCTTTATCACCTCTTTCCTGTCAACATCCTGTTTATAAAATGTCAAACGATCAGGTAAACAATCATACATGTCTTTATGCAATTACAAACAAGGTCAGGGACGCATCTGGAGTTCAAGATTGCAAAACGTAGCAAGATGTTTTATATGTCACCCATAGGGATGAATGGGAACTATAGAGAAACGTTTTAAAACGCTGCGACCGCTGAACTTGGCCATTGCTTAAGGTAACTCGGCACACAATGAGAGTCTGTTTCACTTTGCCACTGGCAGAAGCTATTTTCTCTGTTTAATTTGGTGTGCTTTATTGGCATGACTTTGTCCTGTGTGCTATCGTCAGAAAATAAAAAAAGGGTGAACAAAACATAGATGAGTCAAATAAAACACTTATGACAAATACAGAAAAGTGAATTTGATTAGATGTTACACAATTTTGTTTGTTTGCTTCTAGTAATGAAAAGTAGTATTCCTCAACAAAAATATTTTACCCAAACTCACACCTAGATTTAAATCTAGGAAGTTTGGTGGGCGATGATCTTTGCCAAATTAGGTTCAGATGTCCCAGTGTATTGTTCGTGAATGTATCTGCAGTAACCTATCTACGCCACTAGAGGGTACTCATCAGCCTTGGTGTACAGAGCCTGCAGCCCCAGTGCGTCTTTGGCAGATAATAATCAAGCTTTTGGCTGCCAGCGGCTGACACCGGAGTCTCCAACACTGACCTCTGACAAAAAAGCCTATTGTGTTGTGTCTAAAAGGCAACTTCTACTAGATTCAACACAACAAAAGTTGCGTTTAAAATGCACGTAGTTTATAGAGATGCTGGTCTTATGGAGAATAAACAGGTTAAGGGGATACATTTGAGCAGTTCGTATGAAGCTCATGTTATGTCATAGCAGAATTGTTGTATAGATGTTTCAGTACAATACCAACGCGGATTCCGAGCTATACATTGTGGAGCTTGATGGGTAGTCACAAGAGCAATTAGCTCCATCGAGGAATTAAAATCCTTGAAAATGTCTGCATAGGCATTTAGTGCAAGACTGGCGTCTCCAGTAGCCAATGACAAGTACGACTTGACGACGATGACGAGCCAATCAGTTGCCAGGGGGCGAGACTTACCCTAATGAGTGCCTACGCGTCGCTGTCAATGAGAGGTCATTCGGCTTAGCTCGGAAACAGGTAATGTTTTGGTTACCATTTTGAACTTATCGTGGAAGGTTTGCTAGGTAATAGTCGTAGATAATTTGCATAATAAACTCTGTAGAGTAAGGATACTTCACTACACATGTTTAGCCCATGTTTTTTTCGACTGTTGTTATAACTGCTAGTGTTTTTGCAGAATGCAGTTTATTGTATCGGCCATATCGGCCATTCCACTACAGATATTTCGACTATATATGTCGAGATGCGAAGTCCGTAGTTCCTTAGTAGGTAAAGGGCTAAGAAACGGGATGTTGATCAAGTATTTGCTCACCATGTGCAGTTGATCAAGTATTTGCTCACCATAAGAACGACACGCTATCTACTGCAGGCTGTGTTTTCAGTTGATGTTTTATTTTACAGTCGACTTTTTGACGCTGGTAATTTGAATCATAGACAGTTTAGTCTGTACTAGGTTTCTTGTAAAGCTTTCTTATGCAACAGGTGCATGACGATACTGCTGCTGGTTGTTACGTTCCTTCGCTCTCCGTGGTGCTGACGGCTGGCAGTGGGGAAATCCGGCGCCCTACAGTGACGCCAGACTCCCTCCTCACGCTGAGTTTACTTCAGGTAGGTTACGGGCAGTGAGATAGCGGGCCTTGAAATAAGACATGTGACTGGTCTTATGTGGGAGAGGCCTACTGGAGTGGCTGGAGTCTATTTCGTATGCAAGAGAGCGAATCAACCACGATACAGATACTTTCTGTGGCTTATTTCTATCAGTAGTGTGATGAAAAATAGATGATTATGTCTCACTCCTGATGAAAGAACTTTCCCTGGACAGCGTGTTCCTTTAGAGAGTGTCCAAGTTTTGTTGTTGTTTTTGTGTTTGGTTTGTGGTGTGTAGCGAGACGGCCCGCCGTCATGAGCCAAAGCGTGACTCAGAGGCTTAGAAGGAGATTCTCATGTGACCTGCCGTTGGCGCGATGAAGAGGAGGAAGAGGATGCTGTTGGTTCCACTGTTTCTTTGACGTCTTCGTGACTCTTCAGGGAGGATTCTGGTACATTTCCTAAAGTAGTCCATACTTACCCACACACTTATCACATACAGGAGTTTTTTTTTTTAATTGAAAATCTGTCAACTCTGTGTCGGATGTCATACTTGACATACAAAGGAATCGAAATTACGTGCGTGTACGTGGACAACAGTAAAGTGCAGATGCACAACAAGACAATTCTAATCCTAAGGTTGTATAAATAAATAAATAAAGTGCAAGTAGCTTAAGGCTACTTTTGCCCAGTACTACTACCTAACATAACAGGTATGACAGGACAAGACATAAAGTACCCTAAGTACACTACTAATGTAGCAGGGCATGACAAGACAGACAAGGCATGAGGTGAAGTTCACTGAGTGTTCCAGCTTTTTGCATTTAGAGGTAGTTGTTGTAATTGTGTTTTTTAGTGCAATGTGCAATATATGATAAAAAGTAAAACATACAAGATTCATTATATGTAGTTATGCTTATGATGTAATAGCATAATCATATACAGCTTGGAATGTGATTAGATGTGAGCTTTTTTGGAACGTCTTTCATCCTATCGTGACTGCAGAGTAGAATGGATGAGCATCGGTGACACCTGATTAGAGGGCACACTCTCGTGCCATGGCACACTCCTCTGGCTCCGCTCCTCGGAAGCCTGCGACCTCTTTGCAGGGGTCACACGCGGCCCATCCCACCGTGGTGCGCAAGCAACAGCAGCAGCAGCTGCGGAGTCGCCGTGGCGACCGCTCAGCCTCGCCCATGGGTCGTGTCATCGTGATCAACTCCCCAGAAGAGGGTAAGGAACACCTGCAGTGCCAAAGCTACTCTTTTTGTCTGTATAAGCACACATATTTCTTAGAGTATATGATAATGTGGATTTTCAGATCTATTAGATTTCTTCATGCTGAGGATTATTGTGTGTGTGTGTGTGAGTTTGTGTGTATGTGCCTCTGTGTGTGTACAATGGTGTGTTTGTGTGAGATACAGTGTTGTGGTTCAGGCACAGTCTAATCAATACTGGGCAACAATGTTTTTCTCAGGACTTTAATCATCGGTAAGCAAATTGGGAACATCCAATGAGAAAAGATGGAACTCACTGTAGAGCAACTTTGGTCAAAATGTTGTATTTCATGTGTCAGCCTTTGAACCTACTCTAGTTTACCCTGGATACAATAATGTCACTGTAAGGCATCAAAATATAATATCACATAACACTGACCGCCTCTGTGTGTGTGTGTGTCAGGTGGTGCGGAGAGCGAGGACATCCACACAATAACAGTGGATAAGAGCGCTGACGGGCGCCTGGGGTTCAGTGTGAGGGGGGGCTCTGAGCACGGCCTCAGCATCTTCGTCAGCAAGGTGGAGGACAACAGCTCTGCAGGTTAGAACACCACACACACACACACACACACAGACATACACATAAACACATATACATACACATACAGATGTTTTAGTGCGAGTGTTAGAACACATCTATAGCATCTTCGTCAGCTAAGTGAAGGGAGAAGGGAGTTTTTTAGGTTAGGACAAGGTCACACTGTACCACACACAGATACACATACACACACACTGACAAACACACACATTATTAACAGGAGCGATATGTTGAAATCCTCTTTTGTAAGTCGCTTTGGATAAAAGCGTCTGCTAAATGCCTAAATGTAAATGTAAATGAAATGGAAAAAACAGCTGTTATTATACCCTCAAAAGTTGTGCATGTCAAACACTTTTTGTGATCCTATATTGAAACAATAGTCTGGAGTCAGAAATAGAAATAAGAAAATCTGGTAGAACGTAGACAGAATAGCGAAACGTCAGCCAACGCTAACTGATGAGGAAACCTTGGCTCAGTTTCATTATCCTGTGCCCCAATCGCACAATCTGTACAATCTGAAAGGGATCCCTCAGAGAAAAATAAACTGATAGCCCTGTTGTTTGTGTTTGCCAAATACAGTCAGTAGGAATAAGTCATTTCCTTCTTTATCTCTCGCTCCATCCTTTTCTCCCTCTCTCACCCACCCATCCCTCCATCCCCCTAACCCTGTCCCCTGTAGCACATGCTGGGCTGCGAGTAGGGGACAAACTGGTAGAGGTGAACGGCGTGAGCCTGGAGAACATCACCATGAGTAGTGCCGTGAAGGTTCTCACGGGGAACCAGCGGCTCCGGATGGTGGTGCGGCGCGTGGGGAAAGTGCCTGGGATCCGCTACTCCAAGGAGAAGACCACCTGGTGAGAACTGCCAGAGGCAAAACATAAACATATAAACATATTTACTGTCTATATAGGTGCCAGTGTATATGTCTTT